>JAEQBH010001333.1:477500-990484 GCA_016808115.1 Tetrastigma voinierianum | reverse complement strand
CTTAAACAAGTAATGCCATACTAATTCCCTAGGCTACATCATGGCGCGCATAATGCCCAATAAACTAGCCTACAACATGCCAGTATTCAATATCCATGTCCACAAAACACATCACAAACCCAATATGTTAGAGCACACATTGACATCTAAGCATGACACCTCTTAACCAAGAAATGCCATTTCTATCAATCACACAAACACATGTTAACATTTCATCAAGTCCCTACCTAGGCAAGTAATGAAACACCTCATTTCCTAGGCTAATTCATGGCATATCATGCACCTAATATAGCCTACAACCTGCCATGTAATGGCCACTTCAACACACAACTCCTCACATCCACATAACCAACGATTAGCACACTTGTTGTAACAATCAATTTTTCAACATGGATTTGAGAACCAATTTCCATTTAAAATCATATGTTAAGATTCTAGACTCCAAGATCTTTCCATATAGTCAAAGAACACCCCAAACAAAGTTCTATGAGAAAGCAGGAGTCAGTCCGGTTGAGGCCTCAAAGGAACATCGATCGACGCACGAAACCATGTGGGCCTACTGCTTTTCATTCGACCAAATATGAGTTCAAATTTTATCAAGATATATATGGATGGATTTTAGACTCAAAGGGCTTTCCATAGAGTCTAAGAAAACCCAAAATGGAGCTCGGACGAGATATTTATGGTCGTCCAGTCGAGGCCTTGCACAACAAGAAATTGGCAATGCCAAAACCCAAGAAACTCAAGGCTCCCAGGTCTTAAAGCTCCCGCATTTGCTATTTTTCCTACTCCAAACTCGTCCCAAAACAACCCACCTGGAATCAAACCCACAATTGAGTCCACAATTCAGCCAAGTAACATGGCAAAACCCGTCCCAAACCAGTTCCTAAAATCAACTTAACAAAAACAACTCCAAATCAACAAAATACGATTTTTGTGTTCGGGAACACAATCCAAACAGCCCTTAGGGCCCAACCAAGACCAAAATAGTATTTAGATAAGAAATA
The DNA here is from genome assembly GCA_016808115.1 of Tetrastigma voinierianum. Classification (NCBI taxonomy): domain Eukaryota; kingdom Viridiplantae; phylum Streptophyta; class Magnoliopsida; order Vitales; family Vitaceae; genus Tetrastigma; species Tetrastigma voinierianum. The sequence goes on along the minus strand of JAEQBH010001333.1, from coordinate 989,477 downwards.
AACCCGAGTAGGAAGGTTTCCTACCTCTTGGAGCGAAGACAAAACTTTTGGGAGTCCCAAAGACCCGAGACCCATGGCCTTCCCGAACTTCCACTCGAATCTTCGACAAAAATTTTACTCTAAAGGGTCCACGCATCATTCCCGACGAGTACTCTAACTTTAAGTCTTGGCCTGACGAAAATCGAGCCGCCGATCACCGTAAATCTTAGATATAAGGTAGATCTTCTCTCACTAACTTTTCTTCTCCAAACACGAAATCTTCAACGGAATTGCATGTCAGGCCTACCCACGCAGAGTCTCTAGTCGAAAGGGGGATGAACTTTAAATCTCGTCACCTGATTCGACCACCCAATCTCTGTAGATCATAGAGAGAAGGAGGAGTTTCTCTTATTTCTCTCTCTAACTCAACCCACAGCCGGTTCCAACCCTAAAAATGAGTTTTTCTTCCTTTTGTTCTAACTTAAAATAAATTAAGTGTGTGGCCCTCATGGCGCCACGTATCACGTGATCCTCACTCGGATCCGTTCCTACCCTGAAACAATTTATTTTCAATTCCGGTTCAAGTCTAATTTATTTTAAATGAACTTAACTTGAGTTATTTTCTAACTCCCGAGATTCTCGTAAAAATCTTGTCCCTGGGAGTCACTAGACGCCCTTTACCTCGAAAATTGTGAAAATTCGACTGCTTGAATTTAACAAAAAATTCATATGTAACTAGATTTTGCAAGACGAATCCAATGGCGCAGTCCGTTTTATCATCCGAGATCTACATAATTTTCTAGGCTTCCCTGAACCATTATGGCAATTTATTATTATTATTATCATTTTGCCATTTTTGAAAATTTCTAATTTTCTCGGGTTTTACACACAAGATCCTGTTGGAGGAGAATGATAAAACCTCTATAGAACACGTAGAAGGTCAATTCAAGAATGAAAGAAGTAGTCGAAAGGAAGTACTAAAGTACACACAGCTTCATATATGCAATCTCAAACAACTTTAGGTGTTTCCAGCCTATGTGGTTCCAAAGAAATGGTGATCACTCGTGATCGTGAATGAGAAGAATGAATTGATTCCTACAAGAACTCGTGATGATGGAGAGTGTGTATAGACTACTTAAACCGAACACCGCTATCGTAGCGACCATTATCCTCTACCTTTCATTTACCAAATGCCGGATAGGTTGGCAGAGGGCACTCCTATCAAGCTGATGGATATTCCCGGGTTATAACCTAGAGTGCTATAAATTTCTCAGAGAGGATTAGGAGAAAACTATATCTTTATACGCCCTTATGACACCTTTCGCTTAGAATGATGACTTTGATTATGTAATGCTCCTAATACCTTCAAAGATGTATGATGCCCATGTTTTCCGGGATGGATTGAAGAGGCTGGTGGAGATCTTTATGGACACTCCTCGCATATGGATCCAGTTTTGAGCATTGTGTGGAAAATTTAGAAACAATACTTTAGAGGTGTCAAGACAAAAATCTAGTTCTTAATTGGGAGGAATGTGTTGACTAGACCAAAACACATATACAAATTTACGACGTTATTACCAAGGACTATTGTTCAGTCCTCTAGAATCCGCCTTATGTAACTTGTCGAGAATAAAACATCCTCCTGTATCAAACTTCGTCTCACATTGGTTCTCGGGCCTAATATACCGCAAGTGCACGTGCCTAATAAGTAATAAATTGATTTAAGTCCGTATATCGATCCCATGAGATCTCAAGAATTCTGTGATCAACTACCCCGACTACTCAAGCTCCATACTATTCGACTATAAAATGATATTGGAATCTAGCTTAAGAAGCTGGAAATTATACTAACACGAGTAAAGTAAATGAGCAACCAAATAAACTGGAATATAAAGAATAAAGAATAAAGAATGGTTAAGAAAACAAATGGAAACTGAATAATTATCTTTCAGAGGACACATCAAGTATTAATGCTATTACGAAGTATCAATTCCTGTAGTTAAGAATGATAAAACTTCTTGAATATTTCAGGTTTTAAAATTCCGTCTACATGCTTAGATGTAAAGCTGATCTCTCCACACTCCACAATTCATTATCTAATTTTTCCCGATTCTTCAAGACAGAATGATAACTACTTTAAAAGGGACTTCCTTAACTGTATTTTTCTTTTCAATACTTCATACCCATTTTATGGACTGTGAAACTTAGCTCCCAAGTTATCTGGCCAAGCAAGGATATACAACTTCCAGATGCCTTCAAAATTAGAATAGATCATCCCTCTCCTTGATTAGAACTCACGAACACTTCTGATCGCCTCACTATTCGACTGAGGTGAACTCGCTTGCTTAAAATTGATAACTCATTAAACCTTTCTTGATTTCCTGGGTGAGAAGAGATTTATCAAGTAAACTTCTGTAAAGTTTCGTGATCTCAAATAGCAAAGTTAATATACCTTCAAGCAATTGTTCATAACTCTTAGGATCGCCTCTCTGTGTCACCAGAGGGCCTCCTTGGAAATCGCGAGCAATGAGACAAATCTTATAATCTGGGTATAAGAAACTGATATTCAGATCAAAACAAGAACCCAACACCTGTAGCAACCATAAACCTGAAATTCAAGAGTCGCCGGAAACCACTGGCCAGAAAGACAATTTCGACTATAGCATCTACCTTAATGGAAGTCCGGATTCCCACCATCAATTACACCCAACAAGATTCCTCCGATCATAAGAATAATCGCAAATGGAACCGGGAAATTCACCTGCAAATTGTCTCAACTTCCAAAGATTCCAGTAGTAATTTGAATAGAACGGAATTTCGTGATCTCGCCTTCGCCTCGAAACATAATCATCCAATTCCAAATAAACGAAAAACTAAAATGATAAATCTAATATAACTTAACCATCAACATCAAGAAAAGAAAAGAAAAGAGTAAAATAAACTAAAGTTAAGAAAATGAGGCCTTCACTACCCGCACCTCCTGCCTCCTGTCACCGCTGCTGGCTGTGAGCCAAGACAGCAGATGATAGGGTTTCGCTGGGCCCCAACCAATGCGCTTTTTGTGGATTTCAAGTACGCCCATGTTATCGTTCAGGTCGCGACTTCAACTCCTCATCGCGACATCATCCATGTCGCGACATCGATCTCACGTCGCACATCAACTTAAGTCTTCTCGCAGCCTCTCTTCAATTGGTAAACCCCCGACGCCGCTGACATCAATCTCACGTCGCATCACTTCTTGCCCTCGTTGTGTCGAATCGATGATTTCGATGTCGTGACCTCGATCTCACGGGGCCGCGATCTCGGGCCTTATGCTTTCGCAGGTTTCAATTGTCTCTCCCGATGTCGCTACATCAAGCGTTGTCGCGAATTCCTCGCCAAGTCTTCGGCAAAGATTCAACTTGTTCTGCAAGTGTCGCTGACATCAATCTCTTTGTCGCGAAGACGCCTTAAGGACTGCAGGTTTCAATCGGTTTCGCGATGTCGCGACATCAATCTGTGGTCGCGACAACAGCTCCTATTCTTGTAAATTTCAACTGAGTTTTCTTATTTCGCAACAACAACCTACTGTCGTGACATCAACTCGATCATCAGATACTTCAATCTCGTCATCAGACTTCAGAACCGGTCGCTTTTGTCGCGACATCGCCTAAGAACTTACAAGCTTCCATTGATCGCCTTCAGATGTCGTGGACATCAATCTCTTGTCGACATCAACTTATGGCTCGAGGTTTTCTACTTGATGGTTCCCGTTGTCGCGACATCCATCCCTTGTCGCAAATCAACTCATGACTCCACGTGTCTCAATCGTTGCTCCTCGTGTCGCGACATCACATCTCGTCGCGACATCAATTCATGGCTCTGATCTTGAACTGGTCCTTCGTGAGTGTAGCTTATTATCGATCTCGCGTTCTGACATCAGCTTTAGTCTCCGAGGTTTCAATCAGTTCCTGATGTCGCGACATCAATCTCAATGCGTCGCGACAATGGGCTCATTTCCTTTACAGCTTCAACCGAAAGGGTAAAGTCTCATGTCGCCGACTTCGATCTCACGTCGCGAATTTCAAATTTTATGCTGAGGCCTCACTTGTTGTTTTCTGTCGCCAATTTCGCCGTCATGGCAAATGCCTTCAAGTAACTTAGCTCACCCTTCCAAACATGTCATAGCTTCAAGTCGATTCTCTGGTTACCGACCTCTATCCTCGTCGCACACAACTTTGTCGCGACATTACTATGTCGGCCGCGACATCACTTCTTATGTTTCGCTCAATCCTCGCCGCCTATCTAGATCCCCCGTCGTGACCTCGGTGATCAAACTTCCTTCAATTTTCCCGATGTCACGACCGTAATCGGATTGTGCAAATTCCGTGCAGAACATTGTCTCGCCAATCAAGCCATTTCGCCCCGTTATTTTCTGCATTTCTTTACTTCCGGCCAAGTGATCGCATTTTCTTATACTTCCCATGAAATGTTCATGAGTTTCTTCATATTTCCGCATCTTGACTCATTCTTTTATGTCAAAATCAACAGAATGGACTAAAATGGGATGACTTTTAAGCTCATCAAACTCCCTAAACTTAAAGTTTTGCTTGTCCCTCAAGCAAAGAAAAAAGAAAGAATTGTTTGTCCCCTAAACAAAATACTAAAAGAAAATTTTTAAGGACATTTTTCCGATTTGTTCAAGTAGCCGCATTCAATTTAATTGAAATACAAGGTATGCATTATTTTATGTACATCTAGCTTCAAGTCCAAGCTTCAAGGTCGGGGTTTCTACTCCTTATAATTATACAAAACTAAACTGTTGGAAATTGTTTTACAAACAACATAATCATTGATCCCGTTGAATAATAGATTATTTTCCTTTCTCTTTTCATACTGAGTCATTTAACTCCTAAAGTCCTTCATAGCTTGCTGCTTTTATATTTCCAAATTCCATAGGGTTTGTTTTTTATATTGATCTCCACTAATGTAGGTGATTCTCAAATTTCTTCAAGATCAATCATGTCTTTAGGCTTACATCAAGTAGGCCTGGGTAATGGGTGTATGATGGAAGGAATTTTTAGGTTAAGATTACCCCGAACCCTTTCTCCTCTTCGCCTTTCTTCCTTGTAGTTTCTCTTAATAAACTCCCTAAACTTCATGCTCGGGGACATCTCTTGATTTCTTCCAATCTGTAATTGTATGCCCTTATTTCACTTGTAATTCCTACTGGGAAATTTCTGTTTGTCAATGTGGATAAAGTAAATGTTTTAACTTTTAGTTTTCTAACACTCTGTTTAACTTTGGGTTAGTAGCCCCATACGTGATGGCATTAGGCACTTCAGTGTTGAACACCCCTAAGAACTTAATTGTTCAAGAGAGTTAGCCACAAGATAAAACTTATCCCTATAAGCCGCTCTTTTCTTATCAATATGATTTTCTCGGCTTCTTTTTGCCTTTTTCTTTTCATTCCCTTTGAGTTCCTCAAAACATATACTCCCAAACTTGCCCTTCTTCCCTCCTCAATTCCTGCAATCATGTTCCTTACCAAGGATTGGATTTGAGAATGGGTTAGTTTCCACAGTTATTTTGAATAATGTTTGCTGGGCCCAATTTCTCGAACTAAGTATATGCATCAAAGATATGAGTAGTATGGCTAAATGGCTCAAACTATCCAAGAATGGCCTCAGATCATCTCTCGTCAGTCAGATTACCTAGGATTTCAATAACCACAATCTAACAAATTCTAGAATTTGGTTTGAATAGCTTGTAGATCAACCATGTGAGTACCTTGACTCATTTTTGTTGTATATTTAAATTAATTGATATTCAATGTGTTCCTTGACTTATTGTTCATACCACAAACTCAAAAATATGTTTGCCTTCTTCTATTCGGGACATCTTCCTCAATTCGACTTATCAGCTTAGGACTTAAGTAACTTTGCACCTTGTGTTTCAATCAACCGTATTCATTCGCCCTTATTCTACATTTCCAGATCATTCAATCTAATCGCTTCATTCAATTCAAATTATCAGATCTCAAAGTAGCTTTTTATTATTCGAACTAATTTTATACTTTAATTTCCTAATCATGCAACCACAAAGCAACACAACATTGAATCAAACAAATTCAAAATAGCACAACAATTCAATTTAAATTTCTCATTTTATTACTGATTCAATTGCAGCAGTTGGATACACAGTATGGGATAAGGGTGGTAATGAAAGTTAGGCAGGGAGAAGGTCTATTTTTTTCAAATAGCCAGAGCAAAGATGTCAGATCTTAGGTCTAATGTACCTAAATGGGCTGGGAACGGAATTTTCATTTCTCTTCTTTCCTTTCTCTTCTTGGTTTCCTTCTCCATTTGTTCTTTAATGAAAATCTCATTAGAGAGATCAAACTTGTTCAACTCATCCCCGCTCTCTTTCCCAAGCCATTCATCGTATTCTCCATTTCAAATATAACTCCTAGGAATTTGGCAAGATTATTGTTAATCGGGATCTAAGTTTTCCACCCATTCTTGCCTCGTAGGATTCAGACATTCTTTTGCTTCTGTCTCATCATCCAATCTATTCTCTAAATCTTTCAGTACTTGTATAAAAACATGAATCCTTTGATTTGCTCCCCAAATTTGGCTTCCTGTTCTGTATCTCTTTTCTTTATCAGTTTTAAGAGTTGAGAATCACGCTCAAACTGGTTGTTATAAAGGCTTCATGACTGAGTTTGAGTTTCAGAGCAGACAGATCTCTTTCCTTCATTTCTTTCTTAAACTCTTCCCTTGTCAGCTTCAAAATTTTTTCCCATATGTTCCTCTTTCTCGTTCACCTCTTCTCCCCACGTCTTTTCACGTAGCCCACTTCATGCTCCTTTCTTTCTATTTAGCTCTTCCTCTCAATTTCATTTAGTCTTTCTTTCAATTCTTTTCATAAATGCTTTCTCTCAATTCCTACTGTAGTTTTAACACTTTCCTTTCATCTATTCTCTCTCGCACGGTATCGAGAGCTTCCAAGATCGAACTATTCTCTCGTGCTCCCTGAGCTTTCTCCATGTTGGAAGTTCTCGCTTCGCACAGCAGAACCGCTATGGGATGGAGAAGCCCCGCACTAATGCTTCATCTTGCTGCCCTTCATCATTCGCAAAACATATAATCATTGTTTGCCGTGAGTTTTCCGGGTGCTCATTTCGACAAGAACCCTCCGAGTCTCCTTTTCAAGGTTCTTCACTTTCGGGCTTCATCTCTCTGCTCTTCACCCGCATCCCTTTCTTTGGTTTCTTGGTCCCTTGCTAACTCCTGTCAGAAGGAGTGGTGAAGCTTCCTGGTATTTCTTCTCTCGATTCCCAAATTCCTTTCACCCAAATTCCTTCAAGCATAGAACAGTTGATCAAGGCTTCAGTGAGGAATAAGACCTCTTTTGTTCCCTTCATGATACCTCATGATAGAATTCTCTATGACAACTCCTATATTGATCTTGTATCCCTTTAGGATGGCATACAACAACACAGCCTTCCAAGTCTCTTTACTGCGGCACACATGTTTTGTCGGGAACAAAACAGGCTGTGAAGTAAACCATACCTAGCCTCTTCGCAAGGGCCTCGTTCAATGTCTGCACCTTCTCCTCGCTTAGCCGCACCTACCGTTAGTGAGCTTCTTGGTAATCTTTCTCAAAATCGTTTTTCCAAAAGCTTTTGAATTTGGAACCATGTTTATGCACCACATGCCATAGGCCCTTGATGGCCTTAGCTTCATATGAAACCCGTAATTTCAACATAAACCGCTCCATCCTCTCTTCCTACCAAATTTGAATAAACTCTACCGTCGTATACTCCCGATTTTGGTGTGCGCAGAGGCTCTCCCATCCTCTCTGCTCTATCATCTCCTTGAAAGGAGTAATAGGGTTTTTGAATCTCCTCTCTGCGACAAACCCCTTGTTAGCATAATATTTCTTCCACTAGGAGTACGCTCGCCTCGACACGAAATCTTCTACTTCTTTCTTCATCTTTCCTTCCCTTTCTCGTCTTCGAGAAGGCCTGAGCTTCCGGTGTTTCGATGGCACCTCTCCTTTGTTCTTCCGACTTAATCTCATCTAACCGCTCTTCGGGCGTAGTTTCTTCTTCCTGGGTTGCTCACAGTTCCTCATAATCTCGTCTAGGTTAGGGATTAGGTTGGGAATTTCAGCCATTGGAAACGGAAGACAAGCTTTTCTAAGGCTCGGTTAGGTTTTCAGTGTTGAGATTCGTATGAGTGAAGAAGGTGAATAGCTATGTAATGGAGGAATGAGAAAGCTCCACGCTTGCAATTCAATCAATGCTCATGTGGCTAATTAATGCTTCATTAAAAAACACGTCGCTTGACTTCAATTTTCGCGCCTTTATTTGAGGTCACGAATTTAGGGCTTTTTCATGAGCAACAGCACTGCTGCCTTTATGTCGCGACACACTTAGGATGTCACACAACAGCAAGGTTTTCTAGGAATTGTTTGATGTCATGAAGATCTTCCATTTTAGAAACTTATTCTCTCACGCGACTTCACAATGGTGTCTATACTTTTCCCCAATACTACTCAGTTGTCTAAAACAGTGTCACACATCACGTTTTGGTCGCATGATTACTCTATGCTCGACATAACCTTTCTCTGCCGCGACTCCAGGCTTTTAACTCACTGCACCTCAAGAACCTTTTTTCTCTTATTGTCTTAACCCTTGTACATTACTTCCGGCATCTCCAAGCAAAGATTTAACAAACAATTCAAAGTATATCTACGTAATCAAAGCCAGGTTAAGGTTACTCCCTTTTCCTCATGTCGTGACTCTCCGCAAGTCAGCCGGAAATGTTCCCGTGATCGGCCTTCGCGCCATTCATGTCCTCGAACCCGTGCTTTACCGCAATATCCAAGAAACAATTAACTACAATCAATTTCTAAAATTAATTCTTTCCTTATAAAAACAAATCGACCTAATTCTTAAGCAACTAAAAGAAAAATAATTCAAAACTTAAAACCGTGAAATTAAACTCTTAGCGGGTCAGCTTCCCATTACCGCCCTCGCCTTTGAGTCCTTAGCTAGACTCGCTTGTCGTGGTACTTCTTTTCCTCAAGAACCGCTTGGAGTTCTTCATTTTCCTCTTCCCTCGTTTAGATAATGCTTTAACCTTTGTCCATTGACCTTTGAATTCTTTTGCCGCAGCGCCCTGTCACCGGCCTCCAAATGTAGTACTTGACACCACCGTATGGCCCACTCCAATTGATTTTAATTTCCCCGAAACAATTTCAGTCTAGGAATTAAAATCAAAGGTAACTGCTCCCTTCTCCGAACTCTTTCTCAAAATTCTCTGAGATCATGCCATTTCTTGTCTTGTCTTTGTATATTCTAGCATTATCACAGTTTCATTTCTCGCCTCTTCCACTCGCATAGCTTGGAGTAATCTTCCTTCCTACCCTTAAAATCAAGTTTAACTTGATGTAATTAAGATGGCCTTCGCAGATTCTAATTCAAGAGGTAGATGACATGGTTTGCCAAAAACAACTCAGATGGGGGACATTCCAACGGGGTTTTCAGAGGCAAAATCAGAAGCCCAAAGTGCACTGATCAAGTTTGGAAGACCAATCCTTCCCGCTCGAGCTCACATTTTTTCTGGTACTTCTGATCTCCCCGTTGGAATTCTCGCTTGTCCATTGGCCTGGGATGATAAGCTAAACTCATTACATGCTTCGATCCCATACCGTCATGAGTTTTGCAAAGATTTTGTTTGCAGTGGGTTCCCCATCACTAATGATAGTTCCGGGGTTCCAAATTCGCTCAAAATATTCTTTCAAGAACTCACAACCGTATTAGCATCATCTCTTGGACAGTTAATGCCTCCACCCATTTGGAACGTAATCTACCGCTAGCGCATGTATATAGGTTTCCAAATGATGGTGGAAAGGGTCCCATAAAAATCTATTCCCATACATCAAAAATTTGTATCACCATAATACCTTTTAGTACTTCCATTCCCGGGGTCGATATTTCCAATCCTTTGGCATCTATCACACAATTTAACTCCACTCAAGACAATCTCTCGAAGATCAGGCCAATAAAACTCGATTGGAGTATCTTAGAGCTGCTCTTTCTCCGTAAAAATGTCCCCCATATGGTGATGCATGGCATTCATTTAAAATGTTGCCTTTGTCTCACTTTCTCTCGCACACACCTACACCATGTCAAGACTCTTTTGAATAATAGCTGGTCATCCCAACACACTAATCTGGTTTGTTGTCGGAGTTTCAGCAGTAATAATTCCTGAACGATTACTCCACAAGCCGCATAATTCACAACAGCATCATGGTGCTGAAGGAAACCTTAAACAATTGTCTATCCGGGAAGTTCTCTCGTTAACATCACATTTTCTTCTTCATCACTACTTTTTCTACTCTTGACAAGGATCACTATCACATTGTCACATCCCTTTTATCCTTGATTTCCAAATCAAACTCCCGCAACAAAGAAGACCCACCTTATCAATCTCGCTTAGCTCTTTTCGACATCAAGTATTTGATCACGCATGATCATGTGAATTACCACATGCTGGGATCCTAAAATGTATCATTTAAATTTACAAATACTATGGCTAGCATCTCCTTTTCGCTTGTTGAGTAGTTCTTGTGCTTCATTGAAGGTCTTACTAGCATAGTATATGGCCCCGAATACTTTCTTTTCTTGCCCCCAACACAAATCCCATAGCAAAATCACTCCGGCATCACACATTATTTCAAATCCCCGATCCCATTCCTGGGTGCACCCATTAGTAGGTTGTAACACTTGATCTTGATTTCATCAAAAGCATCCTTGCAGGAGCCAATAAATCAACTTTGTATCTTTTTCCGCACCGCATAGCGGTCCGCTATTTTGAAAAGTTCATGAATCTCCGAAAATCCAAAGACGCCCCCAAGAAGCTTCTTACTCCTTTTAATGTAGTGTGGTGCAAGAGTTTTGATAATGGATACCTTGACTGGTCAACTTCTAGTCCGCAGCGTAAATTTTATGCCCAAGAACAATTCTTCGTCACCATAAAATGGCATTTTTCCCACCCAAGCAGTCGCTTGTCTCGCACTAAGCATCGCTTCCGCATCGCTTAAGCATCGATCAAAGCTGGATCCATACACAGTAAAATCATCCATGAAAATTTCCATTACTTCTTCAACCAAATATGAGAATATGGACATCATACACCTCAGGAATGTAGCTGGAGCATTACATAGCCCAAATGGCATCCTTCTGAAGGCAAAGGTACCATAAGGGCATAGTCAGGTTCTTCTTCGATCCTGTGTGCAATAGCAACTGACATCCGAATACCCATCCGTAAAACAAAAGTGAGGGCATCCATTTAACTCAGTCCAACATCCGATCAATGAAAGGGAAATGATCTTTCTCGGTTGTCATTCAACTTCGTAATCAATACATACCCTCCATCCTATCAACGTTCGTTGAATCAATTCGCTTTTTTTCATTTCCGATCACAAAGATACCCCTTTCTTTGAAACCATGGACCGGGCTCACCTAAGGACTATCCGAGATAGCATACATAAACCATCATTTAACAATACCTGAGTATCTCCTTTCCCCGACTACTTCCTTCATCACCTGATTCGGCCTCCTCCGTGTTCTACGATGGTTTTCAAGTCTCAGAAGAGTAATCTTATGCATGCAAATTGATGGACTGATATTCCTTCAAATTTCCTTTCAATGGACCAAGCTAGCGATTCCTTATGCTTCATTTTCAAAGAATCTTGTTCCTCACCACTTAGTCCGTCTAAATGATCAATCGGTTTTTTCTTGGTAATTCTAAGTAAGCATACTTTAAAAATGACATGGCAACTTTTTCAAAACTAGCCCTTCTCGCACTGGTTTCGATGAATTTCCTCTTTTCAATATTTTCCATTATCGCTTCGTTTTGCTTCAAGCTCAACACGCCTCTATAGAATGAAAAACTGCCGTATGGAAATTCGCATTAGACATCTTCGAGATAATCGGGAATTCATCTCTTTTCATCGATAAAAATGGATTGTTACAATCATCGTTAACATCGATTGCGTATAGACAAAATCACTACATTGCAACTTTCCTTTGTCCTCGTCTATATTTTTCATACTTTTTGTATCAAGTTGCGCAAACATTTCTTCTCCAACCCTCAAGGTAAGAACTCCCTTTGCATATCAATCGTGAGCAAATTCAAAGAGCTAGGAATGGTCTTCCCACAGCGTGGTACTTCGAGAATCTTCTTCCATGTCCGTAATGATGAAGCTCCATCGAAAAACAAACTTCCCAACAAAGGACCGCATCTTCAATGACTCTTCAGGTTTTACCATCGACCGTTCGCCATTTGAAGAGTAACAAGAGCGGGAGGCCCTCCAACTGAGTCTGGCAATTAGCAGGCATCACAAATTGATACTAGCCTGAGTCACAGAGAGAGCTTCCCGAACTCAATTCCTCTCCAACAATACAAGGAATTGTGAAACTCCCTGGGTCCTTCATCTTTACTGGTAGTTCTTTCTGACATCGCACTACAAGTGCAGTGAGATCTACCATTCCTTCCTCTACTATTTTTCTTTTCGTCAAGATGTCCTCGTAAATTTCAGATAGAGTGGCACTGAGTCACCACTTCAAGAATGGCATATTGGATTCCGCCTCTTTCCGGAAAGTTTGGTAAGAACATTGCAACCGCCCTCCATCCTCGACTCTCGCGCCTTTGTGGAAATGGACCTGTGCTTGAGTCTCTCGGATGTTCTTCTTTCTACTCTTTCTTTTTCCTTCTCCGCCCCTTCCCTCGGGGCTTTCTTCCTCGTCATTATTTTTTCTTCATCTCTTCTAACTCCTTCCCACTCATAAGCCGCACAAACATGCAACTGGGCCCTTCAGGTCACTGGGAAGGCATCTTTCCTCCGGCTTTGGTTAGCGCCTGCCTCTACTTCAGGTCTCCCAGTTCTTCGTGGATGCATTGGTGGTGTCCTCGAAAAATTTGAGAATTGGTAGCGCTGTTTCCAACTCTCAAACTTTTGAAAGTTCATGGAGGTTGAACCTTCTATTATCCCCCATGAATCGGCAAAGATCTGCTCTTCTCAAAAGATCGGGCCTCCGACCCCGATATTCATTTCAGAATTATTTCCTCAAGGCTGCCACTGAACCTGGGTGGCCGGCAGGATAATCCCGTGGAGTGGTTCTCTTCGCCCATGCCTGGGCCTTAGCTTCTCCCTCCACCATAAGAGAAATTGGCGGTTCCTAAAGGTCGGGTGGTATAAACAGGTCAAGTGTGTTGTTGTACGAAATGGTAAGCTCGCTCACCCAAATAATTAACCTCTCAAAGATCATAGAATTGTTCTTCGCTGCTCCTCGCACTTCCCTTCAATAACTCTCTTCACCCGTCTCTATTTCATGAGCAAGGTGTGTCTTTTTCTTTCGCTTTTGTCCAATCCCGTGCATAATGGCATCCAACTCGCTTCCACGGTCATCTTTTGGGCTTCAGCTCCATGATCCCCTTTCCTCTTGAAAGCTCGGAAGGAGTTTTCATATTACATTTAGCCAAAGTCTTCAATCCATTCTTGCCTCTTCAAGACTTTTTCGTTTGAATGCTCCACAAAGATGAAGCATCAATGATCCCTTTGATATATCATTCAAGGCATGATATACAATGTCCATCCGAGTCTTCGTGATCTATCCCATGCATCGACACTTTCCTCAAGAACCGCTTGAATCTTCCTAGCTACACACAAAGCTTTCATCTTCCCGCTGGAACACAATGATTTCCCTCTCCTTCTTCTCAGAGGGCGGAAAGAATCTCCGGGGGCAGTCTCTACTAACTCCTCCCAAGCATCACCAACCATATGGTAAAGATTCATACCATGTAGCTCAGATTCTTAGAGAGAATGGGAATGATGCGCTTATGACTTCGGGTCTCACCCCATTCAACTTCACCGTATTAGCCATCCCGAGAATCTTCCAGTGCCTCGTTCGATCTTCGGGATGACCCGCAAACCGATGCCGCTGGACCATTGTAATCACGGCCGGGTTTCCAAATTAAAATTACAAGATCAACTCCAGTCAGCTCCCGATTGGCCGAGTATTCTTCCCCGTATATCACCCCGTGGTCCTCCATTATACTAAAGTGATCGGAGGCCTCTTAGCTTCTTCTTATACGTATTTCCAACCTCGATCCTGCCTTTCATCTCGCCATGGTTGAGTTTTCGCCTTCGATCTTTCTCAAGCTTCGAAAGTGTCCTCTCAAATTTATGTCTCATCGGAATCGTATCGTTGTTCTCGTTTCCTATGCATTAAACTTTTGTTCCTGAAATCAAAACACACTTACATTAATAGGATTAGTTTGGTCAACAAATATTTTCAATATGGTTTATTAAAGGTTAGTGGCCAAAATTAACCACTACTTGAAAAGCTATTTTTGTTCTTTTTCTTCAAAATGTCCAAATTAGTATTTCCTTCTTCGTCTCGAATATCGATTACTAAATTCTTTCGATCCTAAGAATCCGCCACACATAAAACTTCATACTCGACTAGGACCAAAACACATATACAAATTCTACGAATGCTATTACCAAGGACTATTGTCTAGCTGCAAGAATCCACGCCTTACAAAAACTTGTGGATCAGGACCAAAACACATATACAATTCTACGACGTTATTACCAAGGACTATTGTCTAGTCCCCAAGAATCTACGCCATAAAACTTGTCGAGAGACCAAATACTCTAGAATAAAATCATTTTCAATATTGGTTTTGGCCTAATATACCGCAAGTGCACATGTCAACAAGTAATAAATCGATTTAAGTCCGTATATCGATCCCACGAGATCTCAAGCAAGCAGAATTTAGATCAACTACCCCTCGACTACTCAAGCTCCATACCATTCGACTATAAAATGATATTGGAATTCCAAATTTTAAGAAGTCGGAAATTATATCAACACGAAAGTAAAGTAAATGAGCAACCAAATAAACTGGAATATAAAGAATAAAGAATAAAGAATGGTTAAGAAAACAAATGGAAACTGAATAATTATCTTTCAGAGGACACATCAAGTATTAATGCTATTGTGAAGTATCAATTCTCAGAGCAGACCGATAAAACTTTACTATTTCCAGTTTTAAAATTTGTCCAAGGCGTTTGCCAGCAGCCGGATCTCCACACTCCACAATTCATTATCTAATTTTTCCCGATTCTTTCAAGACGTGGAACGAGATAACTACTTTTAAAAGGGACTCTTTTAATCCGGGGTATTTTCTTTTCGCAATACTATACCCATTTTATAATCGTAGCGAAGGCTCCCAAGTTATCTGGCCACAAGGATATAACTTCCAGGATGCTCTTCAAAATTAGAATAGATCATCCTCTCCTTGATTAGAACTCGCCTAACACCTGGATCGGCCTCGCTTATTCAAATCGAGGTGAACTCTCTCGCTTGTTTAAATTGATAACTCATTCATCTTCTGATTTCAAGTGAGAAGAGATTTATCGAAGTAAACTTTGCAAAGCTCATTAGACGCCAAATAGCGTGTTAATATACCTTTCAAGCAATTGTTCATAACTCTTAGGACTCCGCCTTTCTCTCGTGTCACCGTAGGGCCTTGAAATCGTGAGCAATGAGACAAATCTTATAACTATAAGAAATCGATATTCGGGACGTAAAATAGTAAACCCAACACCAAGTAAATTCATAAACCGAAATTCAAGAGCTACCGGAAACGACATGTGAGCGAGCAAATTTCGACTATAGCATTCACTAATGGAAGTCGGATTCCTTAATTACTGACTACACCCAACAAAGATTCCTCCGATCATAAGAATAATCGCAAATGGAAATCGGGAAATTCGAATCTAAATCATTCAACTTCAAAGATTCCAGTAGTAATTTGAAGGAACGGAATTTATCCGCCTTCAAGCCAAACATAATCATCCAAGGACCTTAAAATAAAACGAAACTAAAATGATAAATCTAATCTAATCTCTAACTATCAACATCAAGAAAAGAAAAGAAAAGAAAAGAAAACTAAAAGTTAAGAAAATGAGCTCTTCAATTACCCGCACTGTTCAAGAAGCCACCGCTAAGCTAGTTTTATGAGCCGGGTAGCCTGCAGATGAGGTAGTTCGCCGTCCCAACTAATGCGCTTTTGTGGATTTCCCAAGTAAGGTTTGGTCTTATGTTAGGTGCACCAAAGTTTACTCAACTCCTTGTCGCGACATCATCCATGCGCGACATCGATCTCACGTCGACATCAACTTAAGTCTTCGCAGCCTTCAATCAGGCGTTCCCGGACGCCGCGACATCATCTCACGCCGACATCACTTCTTGCCCTTGCGTGTTTCAACCGATGATTGACATGTCGCGGATTCGATCTCATCACGACTCACTTTATGCTGCAGTTTCAATTGGTTCTTCCCGATGTCGCGACATCGCTATGTTGCCGCCAATTCTCGCCTCAAGTCTTCGCAAAGATTCAACTTGCTCTTCGCGTCGCGACATCAACTTCTTTGTCGCGATATTAGCTTAAGGATCCGCAGTTTCAATCGTTTCTCATGATGTCGCGACATCAATCTGTGGTCGCGACAACAGTTCCTATTCTTGTAAATTTCAACTGAGTTTTCTTATTTCGCAATAATAACCTATTGTCGTGACATCAACTGATCACTGCATGCTTCAATCTTGTCGCCACTTGTATCTTTCAACTGGTTGATCTTGTTGTCGCGACATCAGTCTAAGAACTTACAAGCTTCCATTGATAGCCGTTCTGATGTCGCGACATCAATCTCTTGTCGCGACATCGCCTATGGCCTGGAGGTTTTCTACTGATGGCTCTTGGTTGTCAGACATCCATCCCTTGTCGCGAAATCAGCTCATGACTCCACAGGTCTCAACTGTTCGTTCCTGGTGTCGCGACATCAATATCTTGTCGCGACATCATCATGGCTCGCAGCCTTTCGAACCGTCCTTCAGAGTGTAGCGACATCGATCTCATGTCTAGACATCAGCTTGGGCCTTCCTGAGAGTTTAACAAGTTCCTGATGTCGCGATATCAATCTCACGCCGCGACAACAGCTCATTTCTTTACAAATTTTCAACTCGAAAGAAGTCTCATGTCGCGACCGATCTCACGCCGCGACCCGCCTATGCTTCGAGGCCTCACTGGTTGCTTTGGTAGTCGCGACTTCAGTCTCCGTCATGACAAATGCCTTCAGTTAACTTAGCTCACCTTCCAAACATGTCAAGTAGCTTCAAGTCGATTCTTCGTCACGACCTTCTATCCCTCGTCGCGACATCAACTTTTGTCACGACATTATTGCGTTGTCGCGACATCACTATGTTGTCGCCGACATCACTCTATGTTTCGCCTCAATCCTCACCGCTCATCCAGGATCCCCGTCGCGACCGCATCACCCCCTTCCAACTTTCCCCGATGTCGCGACCAGAATCGGATTGTGTAACCCCAAAAGTCGCAACATTAACGGCCATTGCTTTCATTTCGCCCCGCCATTTTCTCGCAGATTTACCCGCCTGCCATCGTGTGATTTTCCAATCAGATTTTCTTATTTTTATACTTCCCGCAATTAACAAATTTGGTGAGTTTCTTCATATTTCGCGATCTTAATTATTCCTTTTTACATTAAAATCAACAGAAAAATGGACTAAAAATACATGACTTTTAAGCTCATCAGAATGTCATTTTATGGTGGCAAAAAGTATTGTCTTAGGACACAAGATTTTTGCCGCTGGATTGGAAGTAGACCAAGCAAATTGTTGTTATAAAAACTCTTATGCCACCTACAACAGTAAAGGGGATAAGAAGCTTCCTTGAACATGTTGGTTTTTATAGAAGATTCATAAAGGACTTCTCAAAAATCTCTAGACCATTATGTAGACTACTGGAAAAATATGCAAAATTTGATTTTGATGAATCATGCAGATCTGCATTTGATGAAATCAAGTCCAGATTAGTGACAGCTCCCATCATGTTGACACATAACTGGAACAATGACTATGAAATTATGTGTGATGATAGTGATTATGCAATGGGAGCTGTATTGGGATAAAGAACTGAAAAGATATTCAATTCCATATACTATGCCAGCAAAACCTTTAATGAGGCATAAGAGAACTACTCCACCACAGAAAAGGAGATGCTAGCAATGTTGTTTGCTTGTGAGAAATTTAGGCCTTATATATTGGGATCCCATATTATAATACACACTGATCATGCTGCAATAAAATATCTAATGGGAATAAAGGAGGCCAAACCAAGACTGATCAGATGGGTATTGCTACTATAGGAATTTGATATTGAGATCAAAGATAAGAAGGGTAGCGACAATGCGATAGCCGATCACTTGTCTAGATTGGAAATCATTGTTGGAAATGAAAAAGGAACCGAAATAGAAGAAACCTTTCCCGATGAGTAGTTGTTTTTGCTATCAGCTCAAACACCCCGGTATGCTTCTATATATTGTCAATTACTGTTCAGGAGTTGTGCCACCCTAATTCACTATACTTAGTAGAGAAGAAAATTAAGAACTAATTGCAGATTCTTTATTTGGGATGACCCACTACTTTATAGAAGAGGAGCATATATGATCATCCGGTGAAGTGTTCCAGAAACATAACAAGGTGGTATTATGGAGAAATGTCATCACCATATGGAGGACACTTTGTAGGAGACAAAACAGCATAGAAAATTCTGCAATCAGGTTTTTATTGGCCTACCTTATTTAAAGACTGTTTTGAGTGGGTAAAACATTGTGATAATTGTTAGAGAATGGGCAACATAATCAAAAGAAATGAAATGCCCTTGCAAGGAATTCTGGTGGTGTAGATTTTTTATGTTTGGGGAATAGACTTCATGGGACCTTTTCCATCATCATTTGGTAACATATACATTCTCCTAACTGTGGATTATGATTCCAAGTGGGTGGAAGCATCAGCCTATCCTTAAATGATGCCAAAGACAATGGCAGGGTTTATACAAAAGAAATATTTTCGAGAAGATTCTGGGAGCACCCGCACAATCATCGGTGATGAGGGAAGCCATTTTACAAATAAATTTTTTGAAAAACTTATGAGCAAATATGGAATCATATGTATGGCCTGGGCCTTATCACCCTTAAACAAACGGGTAAGCAAAAATTTCAACAGGGAAATAAAGAAAAATAGAGAAAACAATAAATACAAGGTGAAGGACCGGTCTATAAAACTAGATGATGCATCAGGGGCTTATAGAATTGTTTCCAAAACTCTCATTGGAATGTCCCCATACAGAATTGTATTTGGAAAACCTTGTCATCTCTCTTTAGAACTGGAATACAAAGCTATGTGGGCCATCAAGAAATTGAATTGTGACTTTCAAGCTGCCAAGGAAAAGAGACTACTCCAGATGAATAAATTAGAAGAGTTAAGAAATGAAGCTTATGATAATGCCAGAATTTACAAAGAAATGACCAAGAGGTGGCATGATCAAAAGATTATGAGGAGGGAATTCAAGGTTGAAGAACAAGTCCTCTTATACAACTCCAGGCTCAAGCTATTTCCAGGGAAATTGAAGTCAAGATGGAGTGGTCCTTACATAGTAGTAACAAGTACACTTTAGACTCAAGAATAATTAAAAGATGAATCTAGAAGTGAATTTAAAGTAAATGGTCAGAGACTGAAGCATTATCTTGGAGGAAGCATAAATGAAGTAGATCCATATTGTGAAAAGGGGAAAGAGTTTTGCTGAAATGAAGACATTCTGCAGCAAGTGTCTAGCTAAGGACATTAAATTGAACAGCTTTTTGGGAGGCAACGCAAGAAGAATTTTCATTTTAATAGTTTGATTAATGTTGATTACTTTTATTAGTTTGAAGTTTTAGTTTTAAATTTTTGTTAAAAATTTTATTATGAAGTTTGATAGATTGCTAATTTTCTTTTATTTTTTTAACAGGGAAGATCAATTGGAAAGAGATATTATTGGACAACACAGTTTCTCAACTAAAATGTGTAGAAAAGAACTACAAGGGGGAGTATTTTTATTTCCTCAATTTGTTTCTTATTAATAATGTATAGATGAAGCTCGGGAATATAAAGATTTTAGAGCATAAATGAATAATGCAACTTTCTTTAGTCAACTGCTTGAATGCCTTGTTGAATATCCTGATGAATGATATTGAATGAAGAAAGATAATTGTTGTTTATACTTGAATGGAGATTGTTTGAAGAAATATTTATTTTCACAAGTATGAACTAAGTGAAGACTTATTGCATAATGTCATTTGGTTTGAATGGTTGAAAGCAAGAAAATATGCAAAGAATTTGAGGTAAAACAAAATCTTGTCGCGATAGAGATTGTTATGTCGCAACACTGGTCGAACTTTTGGTGCTAAAATAGAACAGGCTTTTATCGCGACAGGCTTTCTTTTTGTCACGACAAAGTTGGTGCTAAAATAGATAAGCAAGAAAAAGTTTGTCGCGACATATTTTCTCTATGTAGTAACAAACAGCAAACTTGGGCCTCAAAACATGTCACACAAGATTTTTCGTATGTCGCGACATAACCAATTGTAGTAGATGAAATTGTGTCGCGATAGTTTTGCTCTGGTCGCGATGCAGAATTGCCCTAATTCAAAAAAAATTGAAAATTTGTGTCGTGGATTAATTATTTAATGTCGCGACATAGTATTAAACAAGGAGCACAATTTAGGTCAAAATTTTTCGTGACAATTAAAGAAGCATAACAACTCTTGGCCTATAAATAGAAAAGTTTGAAGACTTAAAGATTCAATTCGCCATAATATCTAAACTCTTAGTCTCCCTCACCAAATCTCTCTCACTCATTCTAAACCCTATATCCTTAAACCTCTCTCTCACAATGTCTAAGTCCTAAAACCTGGTTCCAAACCTCAACGAAATCATGGAAAAATATGATGATTTGGAGAATGAAACAGTTCAATCCAATCAGGCAGTAACAGGGCAAAGTGAAGAAAGAGCTAAGGTAAACGATGAATCCCGGAGCAAACAAAGTAGGAAGAATCTAAAGAGAACAGTGAAATGAAGAAGCTTTGTATAAAGTGAACAAAGTCAGGAGCGGGTCTCCTATTATGGCTTATATTGCTTAGAGAGAGAAGCTACAACATAGAGACTTCATAGGGGAGAGAGGCTTCAACAAATGGGTTTCTTTATTCCAAGAGCTAGTCGAAAGCAAGGGATGGCATCTGTTCTACGAGCATAAAGCTCTTGGATTTTTAGATGTGGTAAAAGAGTTCTACTCCAACATGGGATGAAAGATAAGGTTGTCTATGTCAGAGGGAAATGGAGTTCTTCGGGACAGGAACATATTGACCGCATTACGGCCAATCTTCTCAGAAAGGAAAATGGGTAAAAATTCAAAAGACTGGTGAAAACACCTGACTACCAAAAGATTATAGACCTACTAACTTATGGCAAGGGAAAGTGGAATGCTACCAAGAAGAACCCACACGAGTCCATCGCCAAAGGAGCACCGATTGTATCGGCAAAGGTGTGGTTTTATTTTTTATGTTCAATCATGTTGCCTTCCAAACATTTATGCACAGTCAAGGAGAAAGAGGCAATGATATATGCCATCCCCTCAAAGGCTAGAAATTGTGCCAGGAAAGATAATAGAAAACCCACCTCCGAAAGGTTACAGAGGAGGATACAAGGGCCGATTCTCACCTAACACCGATTTCAAGACTCTCGTGATCTGGGGTGTCCAAAGAGACTGGGAAGAGAGGAGAACTGCCCTAAGACATCACCTATGACATTAACCGGAATCACCAAAGGGCCTAAAAATATAAACAGGGGAAGACAAGTGGAGGCTATAAGGGAAGAAGAAAAACCAACAGAAACATATCAGCCACAGCCTGAAGGTGAAGCACCACAACTGCCATAGAGGTAGCGAAGTTTGAGCCTAGTATTGACCTTCTCCCCTGAGGCGAGACAAGTCTAACTAGAAAGATGTCAAGGCTCCTAACCCCAGTAAAACTTTACAGTCCTGTAGATGTCTTTTCAAATCCATAAAGCAAGAACTGGAAGAGATGGACAACCATCCGAGTTCAACCCGCAACCCGTAGATGAGCATGCTGAGTACGGGAAGAAAAGAAGGGACCAATACTTGAAGAATCTCTAAAGGTAGAGATGAGGAATGGAAGAGTAGGATTTGAGAAGCAGAGTACGGGCCTGAGTGAAGAACCGAGAGCAAGAGAAGATGTTTTTCTGTCATACTAACTCAGAAGAGACAGTGAGCTACTCAAGATCATGAACAAGGGCGAGGATGCTATGGAGAAGAACTTGCTACAGAAGGAAGATGCCTTTGGGTATCTATACAAGGAGCACTAGAAGGAGATAAGAACTCTAATCAAAAAAAGGGACAAAGAATTGGAGGGCACCCTCAACTATAAGGGAAATACCGGATGGAAAGCTTGGATATGATCAACAAGAACTTGATCAAAATGTACTTTGCCCTGGGTGAGTTTGAGGGAACCTTGAATTCTATTGGGCAAAGACAAAATGAAATTATCAAGCAACTAACCCTAACTAAGGAGTGGTCTGTACTAAACAGAAGTGGAGAAGGCAGTAAGTGAAGAAAGCCACAAGTCTAAATCCTTGAGTTCTCACCTTCACAACTCAAGGTGATCCAATTAACCTACCATCATCCCATAGGCATGAAAGACAAAGAAAAAGCTCACCATGCTCTTCCATACCTTTCCTTCTCTATACCTACCATCCAACTCTCAAAACATTCAATGAAATATAAATTGTGCATTTTTGTGTAGAAATTGGTGCTCACCTTGTTTGTAGAATATTCTGTGTTTGTGTATATGTTTTTTCTTTCTTTATGTTCACTTTTGAATGAATGGGAGTTGACGAAGTTTCAAGGAATAATCAATTGAATAATTGAGAAACCAGTTACCTAGATCTAGTTGTCAAATTGATGCAACATGTTTGGTTGATTGGAACTAATTAAAGAATGACATTGTGGTGGTGTTGGATTATTTAAGCTGAATGCATGATTTAATTGAACCTCTTGACTGGTAAAGCAACACAACAACAAATCTCAAAACCAAACAAAATCCAATAGATTTAATGGGTAAGATGAAACAATGGAAATGGAAAGTCAGAAGGTTATGAATAAATGTGTCGAACTTCAAGATTAAGGAAGCCTTTTAATAAATTGATGGAACATATAAGACCTTATAATTCATTTGTAAAACAATGACTATAAAAACTCGATAAACTTTACACATGGTCAACAATAACTCTGAAAGAAATGTTGCCAAGACTAGGAACATCTTCTAAGATCCATCATAGTAAGCTCTCCAGTGTCCTATAACTTGTTAAATTATTAGTTAAGGTGAAATCCTAGGCAACACTACTAACAGGAAATAATTAGGCCATCCTTGGAAGTTTGAGCCTTTCAAAGCCTGCCCTTTTATATGCATAAGCATATACACTAGTTCCTTATTTGAGTCTACATCCAATCTCATTATCAACCAGAAAATGAGAAGCCAACTTTCTTCCCCGAACATAATCCTACAGTAAAGAACCCTTATTTGCCCAGATTATTAGACAAACTACATTAAGAACATAAAAGGACAAGTTTGGGGGAATATTATTTCAAGTTGTAGAAAATGATGAAAATGGATGAGAAAAAACATGCAAGGAAATAAGAAAAGATGAAGAGGATTATGAAAATAGCTGTGAAAAGTAAAACATCAAGGAGGAATGAGTTTGGTCTTGTAGCCTTCGTCCCTTGAACCATTAAGTTCTTAGGGGTGTTTAACACCTAGTACCCTAATGCCATTTGGTATGGGAGTTACTAACCCAAAGTTCATTAAGGGTGGTAGAAAGCTTAAAAATACCAACATTGCACCATTCTACAAAACTTGGTGAGAGATAAAAAGTGAAAAAAGCTTTTAAAGTAAGGAAGATAAGTTATCTTCTATGTGTGGGAAAGGAAAAGAGAAAAAGATACTGATTATTACCCAAAAAGTGCTATTTTGAGCCCTATATTAGATAGGTTTTGAGTGCTTTTGCTTACTAATCATGTCAATAATGCCAATTGAAGTGTTCAGGTCTTCTTAATATCACTTATGCCGTTTAGAGGGTATTTTTGGTTATTTTGCAGTGTTTTGCATACCTGAGTTCAATATTGAAATATGTAATGAACCATGAAGATTGAACCCATTTATCACTTTAAACATTTGAAAATTCAACGTCGAATGAAGGCAAAGCGAGAAGAAATGATGTGAGGATGCAAGTAGCAAAGCAAAGGAAGGAAATATAGTAAACTCAGTGAAATTTCTCAGCCATACTGCTAAAATTTCACGACTCAATCATGGGCTTAAAATTTCAAGAATCCCAGCTTAAATCGAGAAATCTCATAGTTTCCAAAATTTCGCGCTAATCACCGTGCCTAGCTTAAAATATACAGCCGCTTATCTCTGTAAGAAATCTTGTTAGGCTAAGGGAATTTAGCAGCTAAATTTAAATTGTAATGCAAGGTGAAAAATTCTTCGATTTCGCTTATTCCTCTGTATCTGGGCTGCCTAGCTTAGTTCTTCGCTAGTTAGCGAAATTTTCGCTACTTAGCGAAATCGTTTCGCCTAAATGAACTTCCTACCTTGTCATCTTTGTGTAATTAATGCAAACCTATCTCTATTTGGTGTATTACTTCTGTCTCCTTTGTTTTAGCCAAAATGTCGTGTTTTCTTGTATTTTCATACATCGGGTGGTCTATATAAACCCTCATAGTTTTAACCCTAAGCAACTTTGGGGGAGCACACTCAAGCAATCTTTTGGCACATTTTCATTTTATGTAAACATCTCCCAGCCTTTCGCCAGGTTTGCTTTTCTCTTCTCTCCTCTTCTCTCTATTTCTAGCCGCTAAACACCCTCTCGAGGATGACAACTCAAGAGATGCTCGCTGTCCCTTTCAAAGAGGAAGGTAGCTAGCTTGGTCAGGGGGCACATGTGTCATTCCTATGTGTTAAATGCTACAAAAATCAGACATTTATGGCCCCCATCTTCTCAAACTAGGGTTAGTACTATCATTTAATGTCATTATTTTGGCCAATACTTACTATGCTTTAGATACAAAAATGTCCTTATTGCTAGATAACAACGTTGTTCTGGGGACGGCCTTTACGAGCCACTAAAATGAACATGTCAATGTTGTGGTTTCAAACTGAAGGGGTCAGAATGCATGTTGCTTGTTTCACTCAAATATAAGGGATTCTAGGGTTAGGTTTTCTAGCTAAACAAAGATCCTAAGTTATGGCTTGACTATGTGTCGCTTTGTCATAATGCGAGGATAAAACCCGAGGACACTTGCTTTCCCCATGTTATCAAGAAGGACCCAAATCTTCAAAGCTTACCTTTCACACTTCACTTTCGCTTTTTGCCAGCTATTCAATATCCAAACTAATACACTGCTTTTAAAAACAAACTAAAACTAAATTAAAAGCTTCACCATTTTCAACACCGATGCGAAGTCATTCATGGATGAAAACCCATCCTCGTGAGCCTGACCCTTAGACCGCTTATACTGCGAAAGAGTTTGACTACTTGGCAAGAGGGAGGAACTTAGGACTACAAATTTTGTTGATTCCGAATCACCCTACCGTGGCAATTTAATCAAATGGCGCCGTTGTCGGGACGGTGCCAAACTACGCTGATAGAAAGCCGGGGTACTATGGATCAACATCACAAGTGAAGGCACCTTTAACCTCAATTCTCACAATGTGAATCGCAAGTTTTCATTACTTTAAGTACCACGCACCGCTTTTGTTTTTCACATGTTTCAATCTTATTTTATTAACCATAACCCTTGCAAGTTTGTTTCAGGCTATTCAGTCCCGCTTGTAACAAAGCTGATGCACTAATCGGGTTATACATCGTGATCGCAAAGAATCGTGAGCACCAATTGAACAAGGCGCTGGAAATCAAGGTGCCAATGTACCAAAATGGATCCCCTACCTCGAGGAACAGCAGAGTCGCTGTGGTACCCCCAATGAATCCAAATGTTCTCTATAGATCGATAGGGACCACATCTACCCTCCTAGAGTTGGGTGCCACTTCCTCGCATCATACCTCCCGGCCGAAGACAGCAAAGGAGGCCTTATTTAAGACTCTACTCCCACATATCATGGTATGGAAAAATGAAAATCCATACACACACATAAGGGATTTTGAGGAGGTTTGCACAACCTTTAAGAAGGTATGATGGACATGGGATTTGCTAAAGCCAATATTCTCCACGACCCTAAAGGACAAGGCCAAGATTTGGCGAACCCACTGAGGCCTAGAACCAAGAAACAATGAGCGCAAGCAGCTTTAAAAATTCTTCAAAGCCTGCAGACCAATCAATTTGAAGAGACAAATTTACACCTTTGCAGCTCAAGACATGAGGTTCTACCGTTGTCGGGAAAGATTCATAGAGACCATCAATGTATGTCCACACCACTAGCTTTTGATACATGGATGCCGGTAAACCACTTTATATGGTATGTCTCCCGCCATGAAACAGCTTATCGAAACCATGTGGTGGGGGAGATTTTCGAGCAAGATCCCGATGAAGCCATGGATTTTCCGAACTATGTGGTTGAACTTCTAAGGGTTGGATGAACCAAACCCTAGAGAAATGGAAAGAAAAATGCCTTTAGCCAACCCTAGGAGTGGGATGTATGCACTCATAGGATATAGAAATGAAAGCTAGAATTTCAACCTTAGCTAGGAAGGTGGAGGAGCTTGAAGGAAAAGGCTCCATGAAGTAATGCAGCTGGATCAAAACACCGCGTTGCACTAACCCATCTACCGCTTTCCCAAACCCATGTATCCAGAGAACATGATACGAGTGCTCCATCAATGAAGGATTTGATATCGAAAGGGGCAAATGTTGTGTGTCAATACAAGCCACCACAACCTAATACCCAATATGGTAATACTACAATTCCAATTGGAGGAATCACCCTAACTCACGGAGACTCTAATCCCCCGCCCATGTACCCTGTGTGCCAAAACTACGCTTTGTTCCACCCTTCAACCACAACCACCTCCATCCTCATCTGCGGGAACGCTTCATTTTAAATTTAAGCAAGGTGGTGGGTAACTTCAGGAAGAACAAAAGGATCAATGCACAATCGCACAAAGGATTTGATACCGCAGAGCACATCGAACAAGAGAATACGGGCTTCGAGCAATCTTAATCGTAAAAATGGCTAACTGCGTGATTCAATCACAAAGATCAACAAAATTCTGGAGGTACAGGAGAGAGGAAGGTTCTCCCAAACATTGCCAAATCCAAAAGAAGTCCATGAGATAGGTTTATCTAGCACCGTGAATGGACGAGGTGAAAGCTATAATTACACTAAGGAGCCGGAAAAGAGGTTGATCAACCACGCTAAAACCCGTCAGGGGAAACCAGAAAGAAGTAGAAATGGAGCCAGAATATTTTCCAAAGAGGACTCAATGAAACACTCGCATGCCACCTCCATTTCCACAAGCACTTAGGAGGCAAGAAGAAGGCATCTCAACAAGGTGCATCCTAAGTTCTAAGGCGTGTGAAAGTGGAACATACCTCTTTTGGACATCATCAAACAAGTCCCTGCCTATGCAAAATTTTTGAAAGATCTTTGCACAATCAAGAAGGGATTAGGCATTGAGAAAAAGGCATTTTTAACTGAACAAGTCAGTGCCATAATCCAAAGCAAGAACCCCGTCAAATACAAGGATCCAGGATCTCCCACAATTTCAGTAAATATTAGTGGGACTTGTATAGACAAATCCCTACTTGACCTAGGGAGCCAGAACCTATCGCCATACTCTATATAAGCAGCTAGGTTTGGGCAGAACTTAAACCTACCAACATTACACTATCATCGCCGATAGATCTGAAAATCCCTAAGGGATAGTTGAGGATGTCTTAGTGAAAATAGACAAATCTACTACCCAAGATTTGTAGTGCTCGATTACGTGAGCCAATTGCAAATGAACCCAATCATGTGCCAATTATCCTAGGAAGACCATTTCTGGCCACTGCCAATGCAATCATTAATTGCCGAAATGGAGTCATGCAACTTACATTTGGCAATATGACATTGGAACTGAACATATTTCACTTGAACAACAAGCACAAATTAATGGAAACTGAAAAATCAAGTGCGACTAATGATGTGTGCTCGCAGGTTAGGGATGCGGTGAAGTCGAATGACCAAGAACTACGTGATATGGGAAGCCAAACCTGTGTGAAGCAGTGTGTCGGTATTGCCATCAATAGCCACTGTAGGGCAATTGATCAATTCAGGAACCATCGCTGAGGACCAAGTCACCACCGGAAGTCCAACACCACGGAGTCAACCAAAGCCACGCTCTGGGTTGAGGAGATCATTCTCCTTGACCCTCCTTGAGTAGTTTTTGAAATTGAACTGGTTCGGTGTTTCCAAAACCGAATTGCAGTTCAACAATTTTTTCTTTTTGTTTTAATTTAGTCACTAAATAATCTCTTGCTTATTATTGTGAAGTTTCTTACCTTGAAGCGCTTCATATTTAGTAACTCGCTTATATATTATAGTATATTTTATATTATTTTTTTATTATAGTATCTTATATTACTTTATTATAATAATTTTTATCTAATATTGTAGAATCAAATACTGAAAATTTGATTTTCAAAGGATTTGGTGTTAAGCCTCAATTCAAGTATAATAGAGAAATTTGAGGGAAAAGACTGGTCGCCCTCAGGACCCATAAGATGAGGGGAGGGGGTTTGGGCTTTCACACCTTTCATTTTCCCTCCCAAATTCTTTCCGTCCCTCGAGCTTCCCCGCCTTGTCGCTCTGCAGCCAGAATGTACATCCACCATCAAGTGCCCCGCCTGACCGAGCCACGCACCTCAAGATACGACCGAGCCTTGAGTCACCGCCACCGCTTTCCGCAGTCCGTTTCATCACACGCCGAGTCACATCATGGGCCACCGCGCCTGGGCCATGGCCTTGCTCCCCCGCTATAGCGGGGCCGGTCCACGCCGAGCCCCGACTTAGCTTACTTCACGCACGCGAAGCCCGTTCGCAGCCGAGCCGGGCCGCCCCACCAGCCGTCACCACTAGCCATCAGCGCCCGTGCCTGCGGTACCGGTAATCGTATATAGTCCCCTCGAGCCACACCCGCAGTGCCGCGCCTCTTCAAGGCACGCATCCAAAGGCTCCCGTCCTCTGAGCCCCAGGACGCCTTTGCAAGGCACCGGGGCCTTACTTTCACTCGCTGGAGCCCTATTCCAAAGGTCTCATTTGGATTAAGGCTATGGTGCGCACTGTAGGTGGGTCCCGCCTTCGGCCACTGGTCGATTTAGTACACTGTAGCGAGAGGAGCAGCCCTGCCTAGCTCCTATCCCGCCCCGCATTCAGCTCCCGGGCCCCCGAGGCGCTTTCGAGGGAGCCTTAGGGATCCAGACGATACTGCACACCTATGGGACCCCGCCCAGCCACGTGGCCTCGGGCCGAGATCTAGGAGGCCTGCCCTCCAAGCGCCCGCACATCTAGCCCGTGGTGAGTCATCCTCATCCAGCCCACCCATCGCTAGGCCACATCCGCAAATGAGACGACATCATCGCTCTCGGCTTGTCATCGCTCCAGGATCGAGGCCGTTGTTTGCTCCGCACCCCATTCGGAATGTCGCATTACACTCGGTGGACTTTCATCGAGTCATACTACGATAACGCAAGATTAGCAATAATCCTTATCTCAGTGGATTCATGAGGCCAGAGCAGCACTACTTTTGCTACCCTTCACGTAATTTCGAGACAAGATATTACCCCGGTAGTTCTCAAGTAGTCTACCATTCGATGACATCCCGGGAGCACTGGTCCGCTGAGCTCCAGCCTCACCATAGATCGCCCAGAGTACTTAGGAGCAAGCAGGACATCTCATCGTTGTTAGGCCCTCGCATATACCGCCGTCCAATTCAGAGGGTTATCGAGCTTGGGCCCACCCACCTCAGCGGGAGATGGCTCGTATACTGGCCCGAGACATTGGCGCTTGGGCCACAGCCTCAGAGGCAAATCCCGCCTCATATGCTCCCATCGATCACCCATTCAGACTGAAATTCTTCCACCGCAAAGACACGCACAATGGAGGGGGGCCATCTTAGAGCTCCCACGGATCCCTGAGGAATACCGGGTCCTCCGAGCCGGTGATGACCTCCTTGATGCATTTTGAAGAAAAGGTCCAATCTTAAGGGCCTCGGTCTGAGCAGAGAGTCTACTAATCGGCCGATGCCGAGACTACTATGCCAGTCCTCAGCATTTAGGCTTTTCCTTATGCTTCCCATAGGCGTATCTGATGCCCTCTTGTCCCTGTCAGTTGAGCGAGTGATGGTCATGCCTGTGATCTTTCCTCCTCCAAAGAAGAAGACTGTGGAGGAGGCACCTGCACCAGTGGGCGAGGACTCCGACAGAGATGATATTCATGCCCCTGAGCCCGAGGTGGAGAGGAGTCCAGCTCCGCATATGTCCGCTCCATCTCCTCCTCCACATGCTACTTCAAGAAACAAGAATGATACTCCCGTCCATCATTCACCCTCACAACATTCACCCAGCAGGTCTGCCATGTCACCGCGAGATACTAGGATGATGCTATATTTTCTTTGGCCGCTACCCAAAAAGACAAGACCGTGAGGTCGATCGAGCCGAGGCCACTCTAGGGGACTGTCGCCCATGCCCAAACAGATCACAGACTCACCTAGGTCTTCCACGTGCTCCTCGCTCGTGATGCAAAGAAATTTCTTTTTGATGTGTCGGGCAAAGAATAGCCAGCTAGCTACGGCACTCTCCACCGTCTGCTGCCGCCAGTTGAGGTGGTTAGGTTTCTTTTATGTTTTTGTATAGTTACCAGCTTTATCAACTGCCTACTATTTTTGTGTAAGATTCATGTATTAGCCATAGTAGGCAGTGATATCTTTTGTATGTTTAGCTTTGTTATGCAATGCATTTCGTGGGCTATATTAAAAGTCAGACAGTTGTTATATACGCTTACACTTTTGCATATCATTTTTCAGGCCCCCACTCGTGTATCCAATCTTTGTTTTCAATTTGACAATTGAATTTCTTAATTGGACAATTGGTTGCTTTAATTGGCCACTGGCGCTTTAATCGGGACAATTGAATCGCCTTTAATTGGAAAAATCGAAACCTTGCACGCTACCTTAATGCTAGAACATCCATGCTCAAGAAATTTTGGCTCCGCTGAAGTTCCATCATGCTCAACCTTGAACATTCCACCTTAGCTAATTCACACACTACACATCGGGATTAAAAATTAATAGGTCGTCAAATTGTTTGCCTCCTTTCACAGACAAATTTCGCCAGCATGTCAAGTAACCTAGGATAGTCTCAGAGCTACCCACATTTGAAGACCAATGTAGTCTTCCAAAAGGAAGTTAAAAGAAAGTAAGAAGAAAAAAGAAAAAGAAAAGAAGAAAAAGAAAAAATAAAGTCAGGATACTTGCCTTGAAAAACCCGAACGGTCCGAGGCTGCAGGCTAAAGCTCAAGCCCGATGCCCTAAGCCTTAATCGTCAGGGAGTCATCGATTTATGTTCGTTATACGGGTGGATAGGCAGAGTTTAACGAATTGTAGGTGCTTGATTTTCGTCATTCGAGTTCGGGTGAAGCCTGTGAGAGCTCGTGGGTCATGGATCCTTTGGCTTGATGCCCTAAACCTTTAATTGGTCAGAGTCATCGTGGACCTCGTTACACCTGACTTTCGTGAAGCTCCGATTTTAAGCATTGCACCCTACAATGAAGTTGAATAAAGATAGGAGAGTGTAACTATCCTCATCTAGGTTGTTCAACAACTTAAGGCCATGCCATAGTTGGGGGAGTGGACAATTTTGCAATTTATCGCTCGATCTCGTTACATGTTAACCACAGACTTTCGTGGAAATTCAAGTTGGAGAATCATGGAACCAATATTGACCTAAAAATTGTTCTGTATGGTTTGCTCTTTTCATGTCGGTTTTCAAACTTGGTGTCAATTTTCACTTTAAAGGTAATGCTTTATTTGTATATACACCTTTCTTTTTGAATCATAAACTTTTGAAAATCAATATGTATTTCTCCTTCCTTTTTTTGTTTTTGCATTGCTATGGACTAGCAACGCTTCTATTGGGGTGTGATTAGTACCCAAAGTATTTTGATTTATATTAGATAGGTTTTGAGTGCTTTTGCACACTAATCATGTCAATAATGCCAATTGAAGTGTTCAGTCTTCTTAATCACTTATGCCGTTGTAGGGTATTTTTGGTTATTTGGTGTGCTTTGTGACACCTCGAGAGTTCAATATCGAAATATGCTGAACCATGAAGATTGAACTCATTTATCAGCCTCAAACATTTGAAAATTCAATGAAGGAATGAAGGCAAAGTGGAGAAGAAATGATGCAAAGAGAGGATGCAAGAAAAGAAGAAGAATATGTAAACCCAGAAATTCTCGCTATGATTTACAAACACCGGATCATGAAATTTCATAACCCATAGCAAAATTCCTTGAATCCCAGCGAAATTGAGAAATTTCGCTAGGCTCAAAATCTCCTCGCTAATCACCCATGTCAGTGAGTAACATACGTCATTTATCTCTAAGAGTCTCCCTAGGTTAAGCGAATTCGCTAGCTACCGAAATTGGAAAGAAAGGCATAGCGAAATTCTCTGATTTCGCTATCTCTGTGCAATTTCGCTACCTAGCAAAATTTTCGCTAGCTAGCGAAATTTTCGCTACCTAGCGAAATTGTTCGCCTAGTAAATCTCCCATTTTGTCATCTTTGTGTACTAATGCAAAACCGACCTCATTTTGGTATTACTTTTCATTCCTGTTTTACTAAAATGTTAGGCTTTCTTGTATTTTCATACATTGGGTGGTCTATATAAACCCCCATAGTTTTTGTAACCCTAAGCAACTTGGGGGGAGCACACTTGAAGCAATCTTTTGGCACATTTTCATTTTATGTAAATATCTCCCGCAGCTTCAGTTAGGGTTTTCTTTTCTCTCTTCACTCTCCTCTTTCTCTTATTTTCTAGTCGCTTAAACACCCTCTCGAGGATGACAACTCAAGAGATGCTGGCTAAGCCCCTTTTCTTTGAAGAGGAAGGTAGCTAGCTTGGTTAGGGGGCGCTGGTGTGTTGTCCTGTGTGCTAAATGCTATTGTGTAATCGTATTTATGGCCCCATCTTCTCAAACTAGGTCAATTATCATTTAATGTCATTACTCGCCAATACTTACTTATGTTTAGGATGTTGCTGCACACTTATTGCTAGGGATGACCAAGTTCTTAGGATGGCCTTTTACTTGCGCCACCGAAATGATGTCAGAATGCCGTGGTTTCCAAACCGAAGGGGCCGTAGATGCATGCTGCCTCGTTCACTCAAATAGAGTGATTCTAGGTTAGTTTCTAGCTAAACAAAGATCCTGCTATGGCTCGACTAGGTCGCTTGTCATACGAGGATAAACCCGAGGACACTTGTTTCCCCATGTTATCAAGTTAGTGGCCTAAATCTTCAAAGTTACCTTTCACACTTCACTTTTTTTTTACGCTTATTCAATATCCCAACCATTTCACATCAAGCTTTTAAAACAAATCCAAAATCCAAAATTAAAAGCTTCACCCATTTTCAACACCGATGAGTCATTCATAGGATGAAAACCCATCCTCGTGTTCGACCTAGATCGCTATACCAAAGAGCTTCTGACTACTAAGCAAGAGGAGGAACTTAGGACTACAAATTTTGTTGATTCCGAATCACCCTACCGTGGCACGAATCAGATACCACAATGAAAAATATGCAAACAGATGCACAAACCTGATGGGAAGGTTAGAAACTTACAATCAAGAGAAATCAAGGATGTATCAAGAAGGCAAGAGTGTAAGTTGTCGGTGAAATCTGGGTAAAATCAAGCCTAAAGTGTCAAATTACCCACCCAATTGCCGAAGCCATACATTACAAGCCTAAAAGACCTATTTGATTTTGAAGGTGGTGCTATGCCTACATTAGTGGAGATTAATATGATAAACAAGCATATGGGACTTTAAAAATGAAAGAGAGTATGCCAACTAAGTATGATCTCAGAAGATTAACTGATCTGCTAAAGAAAAAGAGTAAAGACCAACATAAACACTCAAATCAGGATTGAATGATTAAATTGTTACACATTATGAATTATTGGTTGGTTCAGAGAACTTAATTGAAAATCTTCATGATTCTATATTGGAAACATATTTAGAAGTAATTCTACAACAGACTTATGTTCCCTGCCCAATTGAGCTTTAAACAGAAAAATGTCCTTAAAAATAAAAGGCTAAATTGTTTGAGGACAAACAAAATTTCTTTTCTATGCTTGGGGACAAGCAAAACTTTAAGTTTGGGAGAATTTAATAAGTCTTAAACTCATCTATTTTTAATCCATTTTTCTGGCATGTTTTTAACAATTTTAGATATATTTTTATGCCAAATTATGGAAAATTCACGAACTTTATGTTTTGCAGTGTGTTATTTGAAAATAGAGAAAGCAAATGTTCAAGAAAAAAAGGTGAAAAACCAATTAATTTTTGTCGACATGATTTTCGTATGTCATAGCACAAAATTCAAGCAGGCCAAATGAACTATGTCACAGCCAACAACTAAATGTAGTAACAAAGCTCAAATAGAACTTAATGGTTGAAAGAGAAATTTTATTGCGGCAAAGAGTTTTTATGTTGCAACATTATTGAAGAAGATTGTGAAGAAAAATGTCGTGACAACAACTGCTGCAGAGCAAGAAGCCAGGTCGACAATATAATTTATGTCGCAACATAAAAGTTGAAGACTGTTTGGGATGAACTTTATCGCCAAAGACAATCCTTGTCAATGACAGAAATTGCCTCGATACAACACAAGTCAACTGAGACAAATGTTTTATGTTGCGACAAAGCTTTAGCATAAAGCCAAACTTAAGGAAGAATCACGATGTCGCAACAAAGAAAATCTTGTCGCGACATAACATGAAGAATTCACAACCAAGAGCAACAAAATCTCTATCGCGACAAAGATTATTTATGTCGCGACAACCAAAACATGAAGGAGGTGAATTCCCTATCGCAACAAGAAGCTAAAGAGCAACACAAGAAGGATGGCGACAAAGAAATTATTGTTGTGATGTGATCAAGAGTTGAAAGAAAAACTTGTGTCACGCAAAAGAAGTTTTCCGTCGTGACAATAAAAGCTATGGAATGATAAAATTCTATCACAACAGAGAAAAATTAGGTCACGACAGAGAAAAATTAGGTCACGACAGAAATTAAAGAAGAACTTAGCATAGCCAAGGCAATTGTGTCGTAACAAATAATTCTATGTCGCAACACACAACTCAAGAAGCTAGAGGAATTAGAGAAGAAAAATATGTCGCGACCAAGAAGTTTCCTGTCACGAATGAAATTGCTAAGGACTCAAAGAAATCCTGTCGCAACAGAGAAAACTTTGTCGTGACAAAGTTGACAGGCTGAAAAGCAAATGTTTGTCACAACAAGGAAAATTATGTCATGATAAACTCCAGAAGGACAAGGATAGGAGAAGCTGGTTGTAAACAGGTTTGGTGTCGCGACACAGGGCATTCCAGTCGCAACAAGAACAAGACCGCTGAATAAAATTTATGTCGCGACATTATCAAAGTATGTCACAACACAATCCAAGAGCAAGCCCAAAGAACAGGCCGTGATAGAAAACAAGAAGCTACAAACAGAGGTACATAACACAAAGCTATGTCGTGATGCACCTTTCTATGTCGCGACGAAGAGACCAACTGGGCCATAATTTTTGGGATCCACAATGTACTCCACGGCAGGAGGCCCAACATTGGAAAGCCTTATAAATACACGCTCTAGTGGGCAAATGTGCAAACGCAAATTCCTATAACTCCAAGACGCTTACATGGTGGAAGAATCTTGTATATATATATATATATATATATATATATATATATATATATATATATATATATATATATATATATTTATTTATCAGTTATAGTGTAGCTTTATTTCATAGTTTTCGGGGTTATTTTTCGGGTTTGGGTATTATACTAAAGTGCAGCTTCGAGCTGTTATTTCTTTATAAAATCATCTTTTTCATTACTTTTTGATTTAAATGGATGATGGAAAATTTCTGGAGTTCATTTATTTGAGTTCGTTTAGGATTTCAGTGAATTGTCCTAATTAGTTAGTCACTGATATGAGTGAACCATTTTTGAAAAATTGAGCTCACTGGGAATGGGTCATTAATGATAGTCATTTTTCTGCATAAGGTGGAAGAAAGATTTAATTAGAATTCTTTGAATTTATTTGATTGTATTGTTTATAATCTCTATGTTCTCGCATTAATATCGTGTACCCAATGCAAGGTACTGTATCTCGCTCTGATTTCCAAGAGGCCTTCTAAGTGACACAGAGATGGAGAATCCTAAGAGTGTAAAGCAGTTCCTTGTGGGTATGGTAGACTAATGCTATGGAACTAATGAACTTTGAAGGATTACTTAGATAAATTACCAACTTACTTATAATTGAGACGGTCGAACGTAAGTATCCGCGAATCACCGTGAGGTCTCTCATCTTTCACAATCGATTTTGATCCCGCGGTTAGCAAAGACTAAATAAGGAGATGGAAATTTTCATCAAGTGTAGGATGAGGTTTCAATCAAATTGAGAAGACTTGCACATCCTCGTCTATGGGGGCAAGAATTTTTAAATTCTAAGATCCGAAAGTATGCAAGAGATCGAAAAGGAAAATACTAAAATCTTAAAGAGGGTTACGATATTACAAGTAATCGATTATAATCATGTCTAAGAAATGAATGAACCTTAATCAGTGAAAGTATGGTTGAGGGAGAAATTCAAACTATACTACTCGCATCTTCGCATAAACTCAAGCCCAATTTATGGTTGAGCTATGAATAAAAAAGATGCAGAAAGTGATTATTACTAATTGATCAGAGTTTCTCCCCTCTTGTTCCTAAATGAGCAACACTTTGGGACCAGAGATGAGGCTTAGTAGCAGCCCTCAAGCTTGGGAGAAGGACTAGAGATCTGGAGAAGAAGAGTAAGGACTCACCATAGCTATTAGAGTTTCTTCTTTCTCTTTTCTTATGTTTTATCCTAGATTTGTGATGTACCAAACATTTCTTATGTTTTGATTTCTTAATCTAGGGTTTTGGTTGTATATTGGCCATGAAGCTTATTTTTAAATATTAATTTTCCGTTTTTTATTACTTCCGTGTGATTGCATATCTATTAATTCATGCTTGGGTGTTATCTACATGTTGACTTCTAGCTAATCTCAACATGGTGAGTGGTTCCTTGTGAGATCTAAGAAGAGAGTGAGGAATTTGACATTGATGAATTAACCTATAGCCTGGTAGTGTTGATAGGCGTTTTCTGTCGTAGCACCAAGGACTTGTTAGTCCCTGGCAACGGCACCAAAAACTTGATAGGCGTAATCGTGATTTGTATTAAAATTATGTGAAAAGATATGCAATTAATGCCTATTCGCTCAAGTATACGCATGTCGAGTAATACATTGTACTAAACGTACAAAGATCGATCCACATGGAGGAACGGGATGCTAAGTACCAAAACTCACCTACCTTTCTAATATCCAAAAAGACAATTGTAATGATTTGAGCAAAAATCTAAATTAAAATACTAAATTGTAAAACTAGCAATTTGATTACGCAAGTTAAGGGTTTCTCAAGATAATGAGGTTCTAGGGTTTTTGGTGTAATTGGACAATCCACTTATATTTGAACTAGACTCCTATACTATTGTTTCTTGAGAAAGTTCTCCCAGGTTTTTAGTCCTTGAATGAAATACACCTTTTTTTGTCTACTTCTACTATTGTTTTTTATTTCTCATCCCAACGCCATTAACGCTCTTATAATTTTTAGTTTACTTCAGCCATTGATTCCTTTCATTGTGTAACCAATTTCCTCACTCCCGGTTAGGATGGTCGCCAGACGCCAACGTTGCTGTGAGTTAGCGTGGTTCGTCCGTGTAGTAGCAAGGCACCATCTGGGCCTTGGTTGTAGCTAATAAAGTTAAAGACCACCGTAGGGCTTCAAGGCGTACTCGCAGGTTGGGGAGGCCTTGCTAGGTTTTTCTTCGGAATTGCCAACAAACTTCAAGAGTCTTATTTGGCCTTTGAGTGCCAGCAAAAGTAGGAGCCACGCCTCGATCTTTTGAAAGTGCCAAGAGGCTAAGAGCCACATCTGGTCTTTTGAAAGTGCCAGTAGGCTAAGAGCCACATCTAGTCTTTTGAAAGTGCCAACAGACTAAGAGACACATTTGGTCTTTTGAAAATGCCAACAGGATAAGAGCCACATCCGATCTTTTGAAAGTGCTAGTACGATAAGAGTCACATCTGGTCTTTTGAGAGTGCTAGCAAGCTAAGAGCCACTTCTAGTCTTTTAAAAGTGCAAGCAGGCTAAGAGCCACATATGGTCTTTTGAAAGTGCAAGTGTTAGAGCCACGTATTAGCTCAAAGTTGTTTTGAACCTTATTTATTTTAGGTTTTGAGTGCTTTTGTGTACTAATCACGTACTTAACCCATTTGCACATTAAGGTCCCTCATATTCTATCGCATTTTGTGGAAAATTTTGCGCTAAGGAAGCTAATCGTGCCAAAATTGTTTTCGAGTCGATCCAAGCACGAAGAATTTGAGTCAAAATCAACATAGCAGCATCGTGAGACCGTAAGGAAAGAAGAGAAGAAACGAGAGGCTGAGCCGCAGAAATTCTACGTGCACCTATTCACAACTACACTGCTTCATCCCGCCCGACCTCGCTCGCCGCTTGTTTTGCTTTTGTCACCCGTTTGGCTTTATTCCAAAATTTCCCTCATTGTAATAGTAATTGCTTTTGGTTTTTTTGGTATTCTTGTATGAGGGGCTTTGACTACAAAATCCCCAAGCCAAGCATTGGAGGAAATCACTTAATCAATAGCCCTGGGAGAAGCTACCTCTCCCATTTTCCTTTCTTTTCTCTCCACTTTCCTCACTTTCTCTCTTTTTCTGGCTAAGCCAAACAACCTCGAGGATGACAACTCAAGGGATGAGCATAAACCCCTCATCCTTGGAAGAGTGAGGGCTACTGGCTTGGATTGAGGTAAATCGACTGGCCCTTCTGCTTTTTTAACGATAACTATTTCTCATTTATGCTCCTATCCTTCACTCTATGTTTAAATCTCTTAGATGCATCTTGATTTACCAGTATTTGGCAATCTTTTAGGGTTCATTGGATGCTTATTCCTAGATCCAGTGATATTCTTTAGTTGCCTTCTATTTGTTACTGTAAGATGGGTCCAAGAGGTAGGTTTTCACTGTCTGGGACCATGAATGTTCGTTAAATGCCATCTTTCAAAAGGAAAAATTATTAGGGTTCAGTTTTTATAGCTAAACAAAGATCCGATTCGGGAAATGACTATAGGTCATCCTCCCAAACGTTAGGAAAGGGACCCGAGGACCTCTTTGGTTACCAGACTCTAAACCCATGGGCCCAATGTTTCGTTTGAAATTCTTTTTCATATTTTTCTTCATTTTATTTTATTTTCAGCTTGCAAACCACCAATTCTCACTGTTTTTACCAAAACCCCAAAATCCAAATTGAATTCACCATTTTTGAACCTCACTGTAAATCATTTGTACGAAGAAAACCCATCCTTGTGTTCGACCCTAGAGCCACTATACTGCAGTAGCTTTGCTACGACAGTAGGAACCTAGGTTATAAATATTGTTGATTCTAAATACACATACTGTGGCACGAATCACCATGTCTAGTCTTTTGAAAGTTCTAGCAGGCTAAAAGCCACATCTTGTCTTTTGAGAGCGCCAGCAGGTTAAGAGCCACATTTGGTCTTTAGAGAAATTTTAAAATATTTTAAAGACGATCTTTATTGATAGTAATACTTTCAAAGGAAATTTTATTGGTAATACCTCTTTAGAAGCATAGCATTCCACATTCTAGGCATTGGAGTCATTTCTAGCTTATTCAACGTGTGTGATCCGGGGCCGCTTCTACCCGTACTACCGTGTATGGCCCCTTCCTGGGCTGTTTAATCTTCCCATTCGTCGGGTTAGCCGTGTTTTCAAAGACCTCTTAAAGACCACATGTCTTCGGCCTCCCGAATGTACGCGATTTGCTCCGCCTCGTTGTATGTGCTCAATCTTTGGCCGGTATGATGCTACGTGATACCGCAGCTCTTCGCTGAGCTCGTCACATCATATCTAGGTCTTTAGTAATGGCTTCAAAGATTAGCCTCTTTCAGAATTTCGCTCAAGTAACGCGCATCCCACTTCGTGGGGATTATAGCCTCTATCCCATAAGTAAGGGTGAACGGTGACATCCCAATTAGTTTTTGGCTGGTCATTTTGTAGGCCCATAGAACTCTTGGTAGTTCCTCTACCAATTTTCCTTTTCGTCAATGCGACGCTTTTCAAACTCCTCGTTAGAGAGTTTTGTCGATGATTCCGCGCCGCCGCTTTCAGGTACTTCTGCTGAATACAAGTCTTCGACTTTCAACTCGTCAAGAAAACTCAGATACCCTACTATCAAACTGTGGCCCATTGTCGAGAATCATTGACTACAGATTCGAACCGATGTGACGATGTTCTTCCATACAAATTAGACGACATCTTTGTCTTTGATGGAGGCGAAGGCTTCAGCTTCTACCCATTTGGTAAAATAGTCTGTTGTTACCAATAATAGCCTCTTCGTGGCTGGGCAAGAAGGAGTGGGCCCAATCATAGTGATATGCTCTAGCCCAAGCACACATACATCACATTATATGTTTATATACATGAGGCATTTATCATTTTTATCCCCGTTATTTAAATCAGGGTTTAACTCGATAAAATTAGATCCTGAATAGTCGTCTGCTTTATGTCACTGGCATGCGACGTGATAGTAAAACCTACGCATAAGAACACTATTCTAAATAGTCCATGTCAATCATTATCAGGGGAATAATAATGAAGTAAGACTATTATGTTTTCTCGAGAAAATGTTCAATGCTTTGCTAGTCATGAACATAAGATGTTACTCATAACATAAATACATGTTAAAGTTCATGTTATTAGGATCGAATTCGCTATAAAGAATACTACATGGATTATGTCATCGCACTCATTACGTAGTGGTATTTGAGTCCTTCTCACCTTAATTCACCATGCATTCCATGAGGAACTTCGTGGTTCCCGACGTAGCTCAATGATGTCTTTAATAGATGGTAGCCATGTATATGGATGGGAATGCAGAATCATGTGGATAACAGAGTGATAGTGAAGGAATTTATCCT
Source organism: Tetrastigma voinierianum (assembly GCA_016808115.1). Taxonomy (NCBI): domain Eukaryota; kingdom Viridiplantae; phylum Streptophyta; class Magnoliopsida; order Vitales; family Vitaceae; genus Tetrastigma; species Tetrastigma voinierianum. The sequence continues at coordinate 948,133 of JAEQBH010001333.1, read as the reverse complement.
CGCCTCTTAATTAAGTGAGATGCCCATCGCTCTTGATAAGTGAGACTGAAATGCACGTGTCGTGCTCGAATGAGATTGATAGGAGTTATCAATATCATTTGTTTAGTCAGCCTACTTGAGAATCAAGAAACCATTAAGTTGTATAAAGATGACTTCATCCATGCTTTGTGCTTAATAGAGACATCGTGTGATAAAGGACTAATATCATACTATGGTAAGGTTTTTTGAGTCATTGAATTCACTTAATTCAGTTATAATGTCTCGCTGTAGACCAATTATAACTCGTATTTAGAATATGACTGGGCTCGTCACAACATTGAGTGAACCTATAGGGTCACACATAAAATGATCTATAATGGGATGTTAGAAAGGGGCTCTCTTTTAGCCCATGATTGCCCCAAGCCCATTAATAGTTCAATGGAATTTGGTTTAAATTCGTTTTAATAAAAGGGTTCGGGAGGCTTGATATAAATACGGGTTTTATCACTAAAAGTGTGGTTCTTTTGAAGTACGCTTTTGGAGAGAATTTAGAGTTTTGGAAAGACACTCAAGGTGTCTTTACCATGGATGCACTCCATCATAAGGTACTAGCACATCCATCCCATCCATTAGCCGTCAGGTGGATACCTTTTATAGTGCTTGCACACTCGCATCGCCTTGCCTGTCGCTGATCATTTCCAAAAGGATTTTTGTATGTGTTTCAGCATGTGTGTGATCAAGCAAGTCTGCACTAGTCGAAAAGTATTCGGTCTACAAGAGGTAAGATCTAGATTTCCATGATTCATTGTTTAGTTTCATCGGATTTCCTTGATTCATTGTTTAGTTTCATCAAACCGCTGATCCCATGCGCCTAAATAAGTAAATTTTTATTTCCGCTCAGGTTTTTCTTATCATTGGATTCCAACAGTGATATCAGAGCTACTTGCTGTTTGGTGAAACTGATTTTTATATGTGATATAATGTGATCTCTTTAGTGTATTTGTTTTTCCATATGTTATATGCCATGATCCATTAGTTCATCTGTTTTATAATCAGTATAATCAGAGTCCTTTTTTTTTTTCCTGTATGAAGTCTATAACATCATATCGTAAAATTGAAAATGATTCTATGAAAAGCTCTAATAAGATTAGGGACTGCTGATGATCGTAATCAAATTGAAGTTCGTAATTTTATGTTTTTTTTATTTCTAATCTGATTAGGACCGGTTATGTGCCTAAGATTAATTAGTAGGATTGTTACATATTAAGTATGGTTGTTATAGATACTTATTAATCAATACGACTGTTACATATTAAGTATGGCGGTTACAGATTCTTATTAATCAGTAAGACTGTTACACATTAATGTTAGACATTAAGAATGGATCAAGCATGTATTATTCTTAATCAAGAGGATCATACACATTAATGTTAGACATTAAGAATGGACTATTACAAATTATTCTTAATCAGTAGGACTGTTACACATTAATGTTAGACATTAAGATTGGACTGTTACAAATTATTACACATTAAGTAGGATTGTTCCAAATTAATGATGAAATGTTAGATTAAGAGTAATCAACATTGGTGAATGACCAGAATTATTAGTGTGATTAATGATCAAGAGAAATTTCTAGGCAGTAACTCACTCATGCTAGCCTTAAAATTTGTTTATGTGATTAACGTTGCAATTGAAAGACCATATTCATAATCTGATTATGTGCTTAATGTGTTTATATTCAATTTGCATGGTGCATGTCACAGCCCTTAGTTCAATGTGGTTGGCAGGTATTAATTATGGGTTTGTAATTTTTTAAATACCACCTACGTGTCGTTAATTTTTAATGACAAAACATGTGTGTCTCTTTTTCATTCTATTAGCATACGGCCGACGTGTCGTTGTTTTTATTGACACAACATGTGTGTCTCTTTTTATTATTTTAGCATAAAATAGCATACAATTATTATTTGTTTCAGAATGAAGAAGAAACGAAGAATGGAGGTCTGCTTCGTTTCTGGAGATAAGCCCATAAAGCTAAGGTGTTGGTAAAGGTAATCCCGATTCCATATCAAGTGGAGATTCACCAGGTGTCGGGCCAAGACATGTCACGCTATTTATGCTTATTAATATGCTTGTATGTGATGCATGTGCGCGTTATAAAGTTTGCCTTAACAACTTGATAATTTCATCACATAAAATATTAAGTTAACACTTCAGTCAATACTTCTCGATCCTCTTAATATAGTTTCGCAAAGGTGGTGTATCAAATATCTTAAGAAGACATGATGGATAATGGTGGATATCCATAAGATTGAATATGGTTAGACTTAACTAGGCTAACACTGTCCACCTTAAGGGCATAAAAGGAAAGAGTTTTCTACCTTAGTTAACTTGTCATATGTTATGCCAAAGCTTAAGCTTCACTTAAGTCAAACGTGGGATTTTCACCCACTAAGAAACTACAAGATCATTTATGTGTTAATTAAAGAGTCATTAATCTTAGTGGGAGTATTAAAGACCCTATTTATTAAAAATCTTTGCATATTTTTGTATGTAGACTAATGCATCAAACAACACATCAACATTTACTCTACGAGTTCGTCCTTGAAAAGGAAAACTTAATGGGACAAACTTCCTCGATTGGTCTCGAAATTTTAGGATTGTCCTTAAACAAGAGAGGAAGATGTATGTTCTTGATAATGAAATCCCTAATGAACCTACTGCTAACAATGCCCCATGAGTCGAAAGGGATGCTTATAGTAAGCATTTGAATGACTCTATGGATGTAACCTGTCTTATGCTTACAACCATGAACTCTGAGCTTCATAAGAAATTTGAGGAAATTGAGGCATTTGATATGATAGTGCATCTCAAGGGAATGTTCCAAGAGCAAGCACATCAAGAAAGGTTTACAACCACCAAAGCATTAAATGCATGAAATATGACTCCTGACACTTCATTAAGTGCACATGTGCCAAAGATGAAGAGTCTCATCGATCAACTTGATAAGCTTGGTGCTCCTATTAGTCATGAGTTGGCTACCGATCCGACTCCTGTGTTCATTGCCTGAATCTATGATCAATTTTTTATGAACCTGTAATATGCACCATATGGAGAAATCTATTGTTGAGTTACATGGAATGTTAAAGGAATGTTGAGACGAACATTCAAAAAGACAACCAGTTAAGCTTATGGTTCAGAAAGGAAGCAGATACTCCTGGTGCCACTATAGGTGATGCTGAACTAACAAATTTATATTCCTAATTCCTCCTATCGGGCCGCAGTCAAGCTACTGCAAAAGATAATGTCTAGGTCGAACACTAGGGATGGGTTTTCATCCCACTAACGATTAGCATCATGTTTGAAAAATGGTGAGAGGCTGGTTCGATTTTCGGATTTTTGTTAAAAATAAGTAATGATGTTCACCCGACTAACTAGCGGTTTTTAAAGTGAAGTGTGAAATGGCAACTTGGAAGACTGGGTCACTAGCTTCTGATAACACGGGGTATTAAAGTGTCCCTGTTATATCCTCGCATTAGTGGAAAATGACATATAGTCAAAGCCAAAACCTAGATATTTGTTTAGCTATAAACCTAACCCTGTAACCACCTTATTTGAGTCAACCCAAGTACTAAGTATTTAAAGTCCCATTCAGTCTGAAACCCTAGCCTTTAAAACCTCATTATGGTCATAATATCTAAAGGATGTCAGTGCATCTAACATTAAGAATGCACTGAACCCTAAAGCATGACAAGTATTGACCAAAGGAAAGACATTAAATGGCATTAAACCCTAGATTGGAAAGTTGGGAACCATAAATGTTGTACCTGTAACATTCAAAGCATGAGGACAACCTGCAACAACCCCAAAACCAAGCTAGCAACCCTCCTCTTCAAAGCTATGAGGCTTAGCCGAGCATCCCTTGAGTTGTCATCCTCAAGGGGGGTGTTTGGCAGCCGAGAAAATAAAAGAAAGAGGAGAGAGAAGAGAGCAAATAGAACCCTAAAATGAAAGCTGCAGGAAAAACTGTATTAAATGAAAAGTTGCTTAGGGTTACAAGTTTGTGGGGGTTTATATAGTACAACCCAAAGTGTGAAAATACAAAAATGCCTAAAATATTAGCTTACATAAGGGACAAGGTGGTAATATATCAAAACGTGGTCGTTTGGCATCAAGAATAACAAAATCACAGGGGCGCACTGCTTATGTAAAGAATTTCGCTTATCATGAAATTCCTCAGCCGGCCCAGAGAAATTTACAGATAAATAACTGAGAAATTCTCTATCAACATGAATCTCCGCACAGCGAAATTTCGCTAGCTAACGAAATTTCCGCTAGCCTAGCGAAATTTGTGTGAGATAGCGAAATTGGGAATTTTTGCTAGGCACAGTAAATTTCGCTAGCTAGTGAAATTTCGCAATCCTAGCGAAATTTTCGCAATCATAGCTTAAAATTGCTTTCGCCTAATGCATCCAAATTTTTCTAACGCATCCCCATCACATCCCTCCTTCCTTTTAAAATCCATCTCATATATCCTTCATTTTTTATGGTTGAAAACATTGTAAATCCTCCGCATTCAAAGACACAACTTGTCATCAAACTTGAACATAATGGCTGAGGTAAGACCCGCGAAATCACCACAAAAACAAACTCCTGAATGGCATCGTTGGAGTCAAGTGGACTTGAACACATCAATCAAGTTTAATTGATATGATTAGCACGCAAAAGCACCAAACCTACTTGAATAGGGCTTAAAATGAAGACTTTTGTGCAATTCCCAGGAAGGCATGAAAAGAAAAGGAAAGGGCAAAGGCAATAAGGCCAAGAAGCCAAAGGCGCCCAAGGAGGGAGTTTGCTTCTTCTGTAATTAACAAGGACATTGGAAGAGGAATTGTAAGCTCTACTTGGAAGATCTGAAGAAAAAGAAGAACATCGAGGCTACCACTTTAAGTATTTATGTTATGTTAACTAACTGCCTACTCGCTTCATGGGTATTGGGACATCGGATGTGGATCTCACATTCGTGTAAAATGTGCAGTGGCCTACGGCAAAGATCATCAAGCAAAGGCTTAAGGACTCCATGAGTTGAAATGGAGCAAGAGTTGCCATTAAATGAGGAGTTTATGATTTGACTTTGCCTAGTGTACTTGTTTTCCACCAAAAGAATTGTTATTATGTGCTCACGTGAGCGTAAACATTATTTTAGCTTTCTTTATTAGACGTGGATGGATTTACTTTATTATTAAGAATAATATTTTCTATATATACGTGCATTTTATGGAATGCTCATTTATTCAATGGTCTCTTGTTGACCTAATTCAAAACACATATATACAAAATCTCTATGACGTTATTACCAAATGACCATTGGTGTCTAATCCTCTAACGACGCCATAAAACTTGTTGACCGGACCAAAACACATATACAAATTTATGACGTTATTACCAAAGGACTATTGTCTAATCCCCGGCAACGGCGCCATAAAACTTGTTGACCGGACCAAAACACATATACAAATTTATGACGTTATTACCAAAGGACTATTGTCTAACTGCAAGAATCCGCGCCTACAAAACTGGTCGACCGACCAAAACACATATACAAATGTATGACGTTATTACCAAGGACTATTGTCTATCTCCTAAGACCGGCGCCATAAAAACTCGTTGGACCTATTTATATAAACCAAAAATCTCCTAGTCTAAATCATATTTTTTTATTTATTTTGGTTTTGGCCTAATATCCTGCAAGTGCACAGGTCGACAAGTAATAAAATGGATTTAAGTCCACATATCGATCCCACAAAGATCTCAAGAATTTTTCAATCAACTACCCCAACTACTTAAGCTCCATACTATTTCCGACGATAATACGATAATGATTTTTGCTTTGAAAGCTTGAAAAGAATGATGTAAAGAAAATTAATGAATAACAAATGAATTGAATATTGAAATATCAAAATTAGATTTAACAAGCCATTCTAAAGAAAACATTGAATAATCACTATTTGAAGAATCAATTCCTACAACAAGATCAGAATCTTTGTTTTCGAACTACGATCTTTAAAACTAGTCCAAGGATTAAATATAGTGACTGATCTTCCAAACCACACAAATTCATCATCTCACCTTCACTGTTTCTCTCGAACACAGAGGGTGAAATAACTACTTTTAAATCTAGCAAATTTCGTTTCCGGGTATTTTCTTTCTCAATACTTCATACCCACAACATGGACTGCAGACCTGAGCTCCTTCAATTTAGTCATCGCCGAGGTTTGCACTATACTGGTTCCTCATCCTCAAAATTAGAATAGCTTAATCTTTCCTTGATTAGATCCTTGCTAACACAGGATCGACTTCACTATTCGACCAGGTGAACTTCAGATACTTAAATTAATAACTCACTAACTCAATCTCGGTTACAAGTGAGAAGAGGATTGATTTAAATATACTGCAGCGCATTAGATCGCAATATCGGGTTCAAGATTTTCCCGAAATTGTTTCTTACTCAAGAATGCCTTCTATGTCACCTCGAGGGCCTCCGAAATCGAAATAAACAACCTCAAGTATGGTACAAGAAACCGAAATCGGGATCAAATCCAAGAAGCAAGCAAAACCAAAGTCGATGACATCTCTAAGTTCGGGCCTATAATGAATAAAATATCATAGAAAGATTATTTCGACAATAATCGTTAATTCAATGGAAGCCGGGTTTCTAAATTACCGATTATACCATACATTGGCTCGATGATCAAGAAACCATCAGAATCGAAATCGGTGTTCGAAATCCAAAATTTTGTTTGGAATTCAACAACTGCATGTTAATTTTAAGAAATATCAATCCGCATCTCGCCTAAATCTCATACTAACGCTCAAATCCAAATTAGAAACGAAATACAACCACTCTAATCTAAACTAAAATGGAAAGAAAACTAAAACAAAGAAAAGAAAAGAAAAGAAAATAAAAATACAGGAGCCTTCAAGAACCTGCATCTCTTTCAGCCGCCAAGAGCCGCTTCGCTGGTAAGAATGTATTTATAGGGTTCCGTTGGGCCCTAATCTAATGCGCTTTTGTGGATTTCGCTGATCGCCCACGCATCGTCTCGTGTCACGACTCAAATCCCTTTGTCGCGACATCGCTTAGTTTGGCAATTGTTGAAAGATTTATCAATAAGTCATGACATTCCTTTGTTTTCTTGAAAGCATCTTATGTCGCGACATCGATTTTAGTCTCTGCAACTTTGAACTGATGGTTTCTGAAGTCGCGACATCAACTTAAGAACCGCACTAATCAATGTTCTCGATGTCGAAGACATCAATCTCTTGTCGCGACATCACTCTATGGCTCCACGTGTTTCAATCAGTTGCTTCCGGAGCGTCGCTGACATCGATCCCTTTGTCGCTGACATCACCATGTCTTTGCAAATTTTCAACTGCTGTCTCTCGGCGTCCCGACATCGACCACGCGACATCAACTTAGGTTCTCGCGAACCTTCAATCGAAAGGTCTCATGTCGCGACCTCGATCTCTTGTCGCGACATCAACTTTAGTCTCTGGAGGCTTCAACTGGTGTTCCTGATGTCGCGACCTCAACCTCTTGTCGCGACATCAACTCATGTCTTTACAGTTTTGAACCGGTCGTTCCTGGTGTCGTGACATCAACCTCTTGTCGCGACATCAACTTAGGTCTCGAGGTTTAACTCGATGCTTTGGTGTCGCTGACGTTACCCTCTCGCCGCGACAATGAAATTTTTAAGTCACAAATCAGCCATCTTTTCAAACCTGTCATAGCGTCAAGGCGCTTCTCTTGTCACGACCTCCATCCCTTGTCGCGACATTGGCCTTAAGTCTCTGGTTAGTCCTCAGTTGCCTAACTTGTGATGCCTGTCGCGACCTGCATCAAATTTCCTTCAAATTTTCCTGATGTCGCGACTTGCATAAATGGACTGTGTCAAAACTCCGTAACATTAGTTACTCACTGCCATTTCGTTTCACATTTTCCTCGCATTTTTACTCCACCGATTGCTGCATTTTTCTACTGCTTTTTCTTCTTTCTTTCACACTCCCTGCTAATAACAAATTGGTGAGTTTCTTCATATTTATGCATATTAATTATTCCTTTTCCGATGAAAATCAAATAGAAAAATGGATTAAAAATAGATGACTTTTAAGCTCATCAAACTTCCCCAAACTTAAAGTTTTGCTTGTCCTCAAGCAAAGGAAAGAAAGAATTGTTTGTCCTCAAACAAAAAGGACATTTTTTTGTTTCGTTTTGCATTAGCAGTCAATTTGATTGAAATACAAGGAATGTATCGCTTCTCATCTAGCTTCAAGTCCAGCTTCAAGGTTAGTTTTAATTTTTATAGTATGCAACTCAACTGTTGAAATTGTTTTACAAACAACATAATCATTAGATCCTGTTGAATAATAAATTATTTTCCTTTCTCATCTTCATAATGAGTCACTTACCTCCCTAAAGTCCTTCACAGTTTTGATTGTTTCCATATTTTCCAAATTCCATAGGTTTGTTGTTCATATTGATCTCCACTTAATGTAGGTAATCGCAGCCTCTTCAAGATCAATCAGTTCCGGCTTATATTGTTAGGCTCGGGTAATAGGTAGGATGGAAGGAATTTTTAGGTTAAGATTACTCAACCTTTCTCATCTTTTTTACTACGCCTTTCTTTCTTGTAGTTTCTTTAATGAACTCCCCTAAACTCATGTTTGGGACATCTCTTTGATTGCTTCAATTCGTAACCTGTATGCCCCCTATTTCACTTGTAATTCAATTGGGAAATTTCCTTTGTTTCTGTCACCATTCAGTGGATAAAATGTTTTACCTTTTAGGCTTTCTAACACTTTAGCGAACTTTAGTTAGTAGCTCCTATACTCAGCTTGGCATTAGGTACTAGGTGTTGAAACACCCCTAAGAACTTAATTGTTCAAGAGAGTTAGGCCACAAGATAAAACTTATCCCTTTAAGCTTTCTTTTCTATTGCATTTTCTGCTCTTTGCCTTTTTCTTTTCATTCCATTTTTTCTATATTTTTCTCCTTGAGTCTTCAAAACATATACTCCCCAAACTTCATTTCTTTCTTCCTCCTTGAATTCCCTGCAATCATAGGTTCTTTAATGGTTGGATTGATTTTTAGATGGGTTGGGGTTTCCATTGGCTTATTTTTTGAAAAAATAGGCTTGTTTGCCCAATTTGAACTAAGGTATATGCATCAAGATATGAATAAGTGATGGTTGAATGGCTCAAACTATCCAAGAATGGCCTCGCATCATCTCTCACAATAGATCACCTAGGATTTCGCCCTCAATCAATAATCTAACAAATTCTAGAATTTGGGTTGAATAGTTGTGACTAACCATAAGGATTTCCTTTGACTCATTTTTGTTGATGAGAAGTTAAATTAATTGATATTCAATGTGTTCCTTGATCTTATCTGTTCGCACTCACAAACTCAAAATATGTTTGTTCCTTCTATTGTATTACCTTCCTCATTCCGACTTATCGCTTAGACTTAAGTCACTTTTGCACTTTGTGTTTCAATTAAATCAGATTCATTTGGTCTTATTCACATTTCCCCCAACTTATTTACTAATCTAACTGCCTATCTCTATTCAGCTTCATTACATCTCAGCGCTTTTATTCTTGAACTAATTCCTACTTTTATTTTCCCAATCCAGTAAATCCACAAAGCAACACAAAATTTAACAAACTAAAATAACATAACAATTCATTTCAAATTTATCATTTTATTTCTGATTCAATTGCAAATGTTGGATACTACAGTATGGGCATTGGAGAATAAGGAGGGTCAGCTTGGGAAGAAGTCTATCTTTTTCTTTTGGAAGAGGCGAAAGATATTAGGGGATCCGTGTCTAGTGGTATTCAAATGAGTCAGAATGGAGGGAATTTCATTTCTCCTTCTTTCTTTCTCTTCTTAGTTTTTCAACTTGATCTTTCAATGAAGATCTCATTGGAGATCAACCTTCTTGTTTAGCCTCTCTCATCTTGTCTCTTCCCAAGCCATTCATTGTGTTTTCCATTTCAAATTTTTTATTATTATTTCCAAAATTTGGAAAGATTGCTGTTAATCAAATCCAAATCTTTCTAGCCATTCTCTCTACCCGTAGGATTCAGTTATTTCTTGTCTCTACCATCCAAATGCCCTCAAAATCTTTTGTAGAGACTTGTATAAAATTTGAATCCCTTGATTTGTTCCTCCCAATTTGCTTCCCTCGTCTACCTCCCTTTTCTTCATAATGGTTAGGAGCTGAGAATCACGCTCAAACTGATTGTTATAAAAAGATTCATGACTCAGCTTGAGTTTCTGTAGAAGATCGCGATCTCTTTCCTTCATTTCTTTCTTGAAGTCCTCTCTTTGCTGCTGAAGAACCTCTTTCATCTGTTCTTCTCTTCTTTTCAATTCTTCTTCCCATTGCTGATCTCTTCTTTTTAACTCTTTTTCATAAACTCCTTCCCTGAATTCTTGTTGCACATTCCACTCTTTTTCCCTTTCTTCCATCTTCTTCAGATAAGACGAGGGTCTCCATTATACAGACACTTTCTTGTGCTCCTGAGCTTTTCCTCGTTTTGAATGTTCTATTTTGCATAGGGGAGAACTAGTCAGATGGAGAAATCTATGTTTTTCACCCCCGCTCTTCATTGTCTGCAAATGTGAAAGTATTATTTTCAAGAGGAATTTCTGGGTTCTCTTCTTCTTGGCTAGGAACTCCCAAAGTCTCCTCTTCTTGTCTTGCAACTTGAGCTTCTTCTCTTGTTTCAATCAACACCCCCTTTTTCTTTTGGTTTCGGTCCTTGCTCAATTCCCTCACAGAGGGAGGGTGGATGTCATGTGGACTTCTTCTCTTTTCTTCTCCCACTCCTTCACCCTGTACCTTTAAACATAAAAACAATATTGTTGCCGGGTGAGGATCAACCTCTCTTATTTCCTTCATGGTACCTCATTATAGAATTTTCAATTACTATTCCTACATTGAGCTTGCATTCCTCTTCGTGATAGCATATAGCATGGGCTAGTTTCCCCGCTTCCCTCATCGCACACATGCTTTTGCTTCAACAAACAGAGGCCAAGAAATGTAACTACCTAGCCTCCTCAAGTGAGGCTTCCCGTTCAGGTTTTTGGTTCTCCTTCACCTTGTCCCAGCTTGTGCTTTTCCGCGCTGAGCTTTTTGGCAATCTTCTTAAAATTTGGGTTTCAAGAGCTTTTGAACTTGGACTCCATGCTTGTGCCCCGCCATTCCATAGGCTTAGTTAATGGCCTCGCTCCATATGGTACCCACACTCCTCTAACTTAACACAGTGTTGTCTTCTTTCCTCGCCACGTATTGGAGTAAAATTCTTTCACCGCTGTGTAGCTCGAATTTCTGATGTGCGCGCAGCTTTCCCAACTCTCTTTGTTCAATCATCTTTGAAAGGGGCAATAGGCCTTGAATCTTCTTCTCTGATACAACCCTTGTTGGCATAGTGCTTCTTCCAGCTGAGTAAGCTTCTCCCGACACAAAATCTTCCACTTCTTCTCTTTGCTTTTCCCTTTCTCTTGTCCGTTCTTTCTTCAGAAACTGCTGGTGCTTCTGGTGCTTCTGTGGGCATCTCTTCCATCGGTTCTTTTCCCGTCTGATTCTTCCTGCCGCATTATATTCCTCCATGATCTCTTCTAGGTTAGGATATGTTTGAGGTTTCAAACCATTTGAAACGGAAGGAAAGTTTTCGAATATTTTGAGAGCCAGGTTTCTGTGAATTTAGAATCGAAGGAAGGAGGATGAACGGTTTCGAAAGTGGAGCGGGAGCTGGGAAAAAGTTCTCCAACAATGAAAATTCAATCCACAAGTTTGTGGCTAATTATTATTTCATTAAATTCCGCTTGTCGCACATCGAATTTCGCCACTTTATTTAAGACATTAGTTTTAGGGCATTTAAGAGAGTGAGTATTTGGCACCTGACCCTCTTCATGTTGCGACATACTAAGTTTGTCGCGACATAACTAGGTTTTTTAGGTATTGCCTCGCCCCCATGTCGTGACTTTGCATTTTCAAGTTTTTGTTGATGTCGCGACCTATGCCCTTAGTTTAATGATCTCAAAACTTAAATTCCTTTTATTAATCCTATACTCCTTAGACATTTATTCAGCATCTCCAATCAGGAATTAACAAGCAATTCACTCATATTTCATGCATTCGTTTAGGAGAAAGCTCCCTTTGTTCATGTCATGATTTCTCAAAACGTAAGTTGCCGGGAGGTGTCCCTGAGCTGCTTCTCACTCATGTCCTTCAGCCTTTGCAGACGCAAGATACCGCATGATTCAAGTAAATTTAATTAAACTACAATTAACTTCTCAAAATTAAATCTATCTTTATTAGAACTAATCAAAACGAAATGACTGCAAAAAATAATAAAAATTCAAAATTAAAAAAAAAAATCAAAATCTAAAAGCAGAAACTAAATTTTCTATGGGTTGCCTCCCATCACCAAGCCATTTTGAGTCCTTAGCTAGACTTGTCAAGCTTTGGTTCTTTCTTCCTTCTAGATAACTAGCCGGAGCTCTTCCATTCCTTCCCTCCCCCGCTTAGATAATGCTTCTCTGGGCCATTCATTGACTTTGAATTTTCCAAAGATCGCTCCTAATGTCATCAAGCTCCAAATGTATTGCTTGACACCACTGTATGGCCCACTCCATTTGGATTTCAACTTTCCGGGAACAATTTCGGGCCTAGAATTAAAACAAGAGAACCTTGTTAACCGGACTAAACACATATACAACTTATTTACGTTAATTACCAAGGACTATTGTTTAATCCCAAGAATCCGCCATAAAACTTGTTAACCGCACTAAAGCATCTCCTGTGAGTAACCATTTTCAATATTGGTTTTGGCCTAATATATTGCAAGTGCACAGTCGCATAAGTAATAAATTGGATTTAAGTCCGTATATCGATCCCAATAGTAGATCTCAAGAATTCTAGATCAATCCACCTACTACTCATGCTCCATACCATTCGACTATAAATGACATCAGACCTACCTAAGAAGTCAGAATTATACAAGTATATAATAAAAGAATGAACAATCGAATAAACCTAACAATCTTAAAGAATAATGAAATAATGGTCAGTTAAGAAAATAAATGGAACCTAGTAATTATCGCTTAGAGTACACATTAAGATCAATGCTACAGAAGTACAATCTCGTTGTTAATAATCGCACCTTACTTGTGTATTTAGATCAATTTATCCATGATCTGAAGAGTAACAGAACTGATCCCAACCCATTCATTATTCATTCATTCTATCCGGAATACAGAATGAGAATCATTTTTGATTGGATCTGAATCATTCGTTGACTTGGCGGACCTGTGAACCCAGCCCTGCCATCTGGCCAAGGCGATATACAACTTCCAGTTACTCTTCCTCAAAATTAGAATAGATCACCCTCTCCTTGATTAGATCTCAACTAACAAAGGATTGGTTCCACCGAATCGAGGTGAATCATTATTTAAACTGATAACCTCACTCAACTCATTCTCGACTTCAAGTGAGAAGAGGATTTATCAAGTAAACTTACAAAGCTCATTAGACTTCTAATAACAAAAGTTAATATACCTTCAAAGAAATGTTCATAACTCCTGTAGGATTGTCATCTCGTGGTCACCTGTGGGACCTCCTTGAAATCAGAGCAATGAAACAATTCTTAACGGGTATAAGAAACTGATATTCAGATCAAAAACATTAAACCCATACTCCGAAGTAAATTCATAAACTCGAAATTCGCAATTTGTCGGAAACAACTGGCAGAAGGATAATTTCGATAATAGTATCTACTTAATGGAAGCCGGGTTCCTCAATTACTCGAATTACACACTACAAGATTCCTCTCGATCATAAGAATAACTCCAGATTATGAAACCGAGGAGCCGACCTAGAAATTTGTCTCGAACTTCAAACATTCCAGTAGTAATTTGAAAAGAAAAGCACTTTGCATTCAGCCTTCGCTCAAAACGATAACAAATCCAGCCTTAAAAATAAAACGAAACTAAAACGATAAATCTAATCTAATTCTAACTATCAACCTTCAAGAAAAGAAAAGAAAAAGAAAAGAAAACTAAAAGAAAAAATAAAGAAATGAGCCTTCAAACACCCAGACCTCGTCTGTCTGTCGCTGCTACCGTTATGAGCCGGGTAGTCGCAGTATTTATAGGGTTTCGCCAACCCAATCCCAATGCGCCTTGTGGATTTCCAAGTGGACTGCCCATGTTAATGTTCAGGTCACTAATTTAAATCCCTTGTCGCGCGATATTCTCCATGTCGCGATATCGACCACGTCGCGACATCCGCTTTAAGTCTTCTCGCGCAATTCTTCAATCAGGTTACCGATGTCGCCGGCTATCGATATCTTTGTCGTGACATCACTTCATTCCCTCAGGTTTCACTGATCTTCCCATGTCGTGACATCGATATTCGTCACGAATTTCGCCCAATCATCCGCAGCCTTCAATCGTTGTATTCGGATGTCGCGACATCAATCTCTTTGTCGCGATACATCATTTATAGTTCCGCTAGTTTTAACTTGTCGCCATATCGTCAGCGACATCAATCTTTTGTCGCCACAATAGCCTGCGTTCAGAATTTCAACTGAGTCTTCGATGTTGCGACAACAACCTATTGTCGTGACATCAACTGATCACTGCATGCTTCAATCTTTGTCGCCATCATCTTTCAATCGGTTGTTTTGGTGTCGCGACATCAATCTCTTGTCGCGACATCAGCTTATGTCTCTGGAGTTTTCACTTGATGATACGTTGTCGCGTATCAATCCCCGTCGCGACATCACTTCCTGGCGACTCCACTGCGTCTCAATCGTTCGCTCCTCGATGTCGACATCAATCTTTGTCGCGACATCACCTTATGTCTCCGCAGTTTTGAACTTGTTCTTAATGTCGCGACATCGATCTCACGTCGCGATTACTAACTTATGTCTTCGAGGCTTTTAACCGGGTTAAAAAGCATGCCGCTGACTCATTCTCCAAGCCGCGATACCAATTCACAACGCTTTCATCTTTTCACATCCGTCACAAATGGCCCGTGCGCTTTTTCTTGTCGCGCGACATCTGTCTCTTGTCGCACACAACCTTTGTCGCGACATCAGCGATGTTGTCGCGACATCATTTCTTGCTTCGCTCAACTCACTGCTTATCTTGCGGATCCATGTCGCGACTGCATCAAATTTCCTTTCTTTTTCCCGATGTCGACCATAACCATTGTGCAACCCCAAAACTGCAACATTCGTTAACTAGTTGCTTTCATTTCTGCCCTGCTATTTTCTGCATTTTTACTCCGCCAGTTGCTGCATTTTTCCACTGCATTTTCTTCTTTCTTTTATACTCCCTGCAAATAAATAAATTCGTGAGTTTCTTCATATTTCAAGATCTTAATTATTCATTTACATTAAAATCAAATGTAAAATGGACTAAAAATAGATGACTTTTTAAGCTCATCAAACTCCCTAACTTAAAAATTTTGCTTGTCCTCAAGTAAAGAAAATAAAGATTTGTTCGTCTCTCAAACAAAATAAAAGAAAATTTTTAAGGACATTTTTCTCGTTTGTTCTAAAGGGCATTCAATTTAATTGAAATACAATGTATGCATTATTTTCCTCAGACATCTAGCTTTAAGTCCAGCCTGAAGTTAGTTTCTACTTTTCATAGTATACAAAACTAACCGTTGAAATTGTTTTACAAACAACATAATAATTAGATCCTCGTTAGAATAATAGATTATTTTCCTTTTCTCATTTTCATATCGAGTCAATTAACTCCTAAAGTCCTTCACAGTTTTGATTGTTTCTATATTTCCAAATCCCATAAGTTTGTTTTTCATATTGATCTCCACTAATGTAGGTGATTTCAACCTTCCAGATCAATCAGTCTTTTGGGCTCAGACACAAAGCTTGGGTAATGGGTAGGATGGAAGGAATTTTTAGGTTAAGATTACCTGAACCTTTTCTCCTTCTGCCCTTTCTTTCTTATAGTTTCTAATAAAATTCCCTAAACTTCATGTTTAAAATATTCCTTTGATTTCTTCAATCTGTAACCGTATGCCCCTATTTCTCACTTGTAATTCCATCAAAATTTTGTTCACATCATCTGTGATAGCAATGTTTAACTTTTAGGCTTTTCAACACTCTAGCGAACTTTGCTAGTAGCTCCCATAAATGTATGGCATTAGGGTACTAGGTGTTGAAACACCCCTAAGAACTTAATTGTCTAAGAGAGAATAAGATAAAACTTATCCCTATAAGCCTTCTTTTCTATTGCATTTTCTCATTTTTTGCCTTTTCTTTTCATTCCCTTGAGTTCTTCAAAACACATACTCAAACTTCATTTCTTCTTCCTCCTTGAATTCTGGGTAATCATAGGTTCTTACTAAAGGATTGATTTCTTAGGATGAGTTGGGGTTTCCATTGGTCTATTTTTTTGAAAAATAAGCTTGTTGGCTCAATTTCTGGAACTAAGGTATATGCATCAGCATATGAATAGGGATGGCTAGAATGGCTCAAACTATCCAAGAATGGCCTGCATCATCTCTTGTCAGCTGTATCACCTAGGATTTCGCCTCAATCAATAATCTAACAAATTCTAGAATTTGGATTGAATAGTTGTGACTAACCATAAGGAGTACCTTGACTCATTTTTGTTGATGAGTAGTTAAATTAATTGATATTCAATGTGTCCCTTGGACTTATCACTCATACCATTAAACTCAAAAATATGTTTTGTTCCTTCTATTGTATTACTTTCCCTTATTCTCGACTTATTTCGCTTAGACTTAGTAACTTTCGTGACCTTGTGTTTCAATTAAACTCAGATCTATTTTGCCCTTATTCTGCAATTTTTCTCGCATTTCACTTATTCCTAATCTAATCAAGCTTTCATTCAATTCAGCCTTATGACATCTCAGCGCTTTTATTCGGAACTAATTCCTACTTTAATTTCCTAATCATACAAATCCACAAACACAATATTGAACAAACAAATTCAAAATGGCACACAACAATTCAATTTAAATTTCTCATTTTATTTCTAATTCATTTGCAATGCTTGATACTACAAGATGGGGATAAGGAGGTAAGAAAGAAGAAGTGGTGAGAGAAGGTCTATTTTTCTTTTGAAATACCAGAGCAAAGATGTCAGGATTCAGTCCAGCAGATTTTAAATGAGTCAAATTCAGAATTTTCAATTCTCTTCTTCTCTTCTGCTTCCTTCATTTGCTCTTCAATGAAAATCTCACAGAGAAACATCAACTCTTATTCAACCATCCGCCTCTTCCCAAACCACTCATTATATTCTCCCATTTCGCCATGACTCTAAAAAATTCTGAGAGATTATTGTTGATCAGGATCCAAGTTCTCCACCCATTCTTTAGCCTGTAGGACTCTGTCTCTTTTTTGCTTGTCCTATCATTCCAGCCATTTTCAAAATCCCTCTCAGAAGACTTGTATAGGAACTTGAAGCCCTTGATCCGCTCCCCCAAATTTGGCTTCGCTTCGTATCTCTTCTTTATCAATGTTAGTAGTTGAGAATCACGCCAAAACTGATTGTTATAAAGCTCATGACTTAGTTTGAGTTTCAGAATAAGATTGTGATCTCTCTTTCCTCATTTATTTTTAAACTCTTCCCTTGTCGTTTCCAAAATTTTTCCCATCTGCTCGCTTCCACCGTTGTTCTCTTTGTAGTTCCACCTCATGCTCCTTTTCTTTACTGTTTAGCTCTTCCTCCCACCACTGGTCTCTTCTTTTCAATTCTTTTTCATACATGCCTTCTCTGAATTCCTGCTTTAGGTTCCACCTTCTTTCATCTCATTCTCTTTGCATGGCACTCGAGAGCCCCAAAGATCAAACCGTTCTCTCAGGCTCCCCTCGAGCTTCTCCATGTTGGAAATTTCGCTGGGTACTGTGAGGAGAACCGGCTAAGGGGATGGAGAAGTCTATCAGACTCCGCTCATCCCGCCTCATCGGCTCGCAAACACGTGAATCACTGCTGTCGTGAGCCTTCTGCTCGCTCCTCGACGCCAACCCTCTCTCGAGTCTCCTTTTCCGGTCCTTCACCTTGGGCTTCACTCTCCGTTCTCTACCAGCACCCCTTTTCTTCTGGTTTCTGGTCCTTGCCAACTCCCCGTCGGCTGAGTGGTGAAGACTGGGTACTTCTTCTTCTCGATTCCCATATTCCTTTCCCACCCCACTCCTTCAAACATAGAACAAGGATTGTGGTCAGCGAGGAATAAGACCTCTTTTTGTTCCCTTCATGATACCTTTCATGATAGAATTCTCAATGACAACTCCTATATTGGATCTTGTATTCTTTAGGATGGCATACGCAACCAATTTCTCCCCGTTTTCCTCATCGTGCACATGTTTTGTTGGAACTCAAAACAGGCTGTGAAGTAAAACTATACCTTCATTCCTCAGCCGAGGCTTCCCTGCTCATCGTTTCGCCTTCCTTCTTCTTGGTTTAGCTGCACCTACCATTAGTGAGCTTCTTGGCAATCTTTCCAAAATCTGGTTTTTCCAAGTTTCTTAACCATGCTTGTGCACCGCATGCTATAGGCATCGTTGATGGCCTTAGCCTCATATGAAACCCGCACCTCAACAAAACCGCCTCCATCCTTCCTTCCTACCAAATTTGAATAAACTCTCGCATCGTCGTATACCCCGATTTTTGGTGTGCGCAGAGACTCTCCCACCCTCCTCTGCTCTATCATCTCCTCATCCTGGAAAGGCGTAATGTGATTTTGACCTCTCTCTACGACAAACCCCTTGTTAGCATAATATTTCTTCCACTGGAGTACGCTCTCTCGGGCCCGACACGAAATCTTCTACTTCTTCTTCTTCTCTCATCTTTCCCTTTCCTTTTCCGCTCTTCGAGAAGTCACGGAGCTTCGGTGCTTCATGGCATCTCTCCCGCTGGTTTCCTTCCCGACGAATCTCATCTAACTGCTTTGGCAGTTTCTTCTTCCTCGGTTTGCTCATGTTCCCTCATATCTCGTCTAGGCTAGGGACTAGAGGAATTTCAGCCATTGGTGTAGACCCTCAATTCTTTGTCCCTAAGCACTTGCATTTATCCTAAGGGCGCCATACTCACCTACTGCTCTCATATAAGACCATTTTCGGCCCTTTTAGGCCTTTGTCTTTCTCCGAGCCTCTGTGGGCTTGTATATGGGTCCATTGAGTGCGTATATTTCACTCTGAGTGTCATCGTGAGTGCTCGGCTATTGGCATCGTTCCATAGGAAGCAAGTGGCGCCTCTGCTGGGCTTAGCTTAACGAGTTTATGGAGTATGTCATATTTGGAGCACTTGAGCTTGTTTCGATTGTATCTCCTTTGTCCGAGCTTAGAATTGTTCACTGTTTGTTTTGTTGAATTCCTTATTCGCTAAGGAGGTTTATGTTAAAATTATACTTGGTCAACCGCTTGACCAATCGGTTGACTGTCTGGGCTGGCTGTAGTATGTATACAACACTGCTTTTTTTGGGTGATTTTTGGCAAGCACTCCTCCTTGTTTTGATCATATCTCCCCTCATCCAAACTTAGAATGGTACTGCTTTTTTTGTTGGTCTCCTTATTCTTCAGGGAACATTCTATCCAAATTATAAATTTCCTCAACTGCCTGACTGGCTACATCCGTCAACCGGGCAAGGCTGGGGACAACTTAAAGGAGCACTGCTTTTGTGATTTTGAGCCTAAATCAATGTGGTTCGGGCCTATAAGTCTACTGACCTTGGGGAAGTATTGTGGGTCTATTTTGGGCCTTGGTCTTAGGTTACATACAGCCCACCATGAACCCATGTGGATATTTAGTGAAGCAAGCTGAAAACTTAAGTGATTCAAATGGTATGGGAAATGATGAGGGAGTGAATGGGGAAGCTATTTCAAGACTGGACAGGCCCTTCCAAAGCTTGAAGGAGAGAAAACGAAGAGGCTTTGATGGCTGGAGGTGGGAATTAGCATAAAAGGACATAGAGGATCAGATTGAAAACTCTTGGAGGGGCAATTCGGCCTGACACACGTTTGTTGGATTTTTCCCGGATGGCTGGTTTCGTTCGCCGTTTTATGTGAAGAGGTGAAATGGAACTCCTGCTCCACTCTATTCTATACAGGATATTCTGATTAAATTTTAGGTTTTACCTCAACCATTTGAACCGGTTTTCACGCTCATACGTGAGAGCCGATTCAACGGAACGGCTGTTACGGCAGTTTGGGTGGTTTGATTTGTTTTGGTTGGTTCTCACTCATCCGAGCTGAGAATCAATCACCGTTTATTTTTTGGATTCGACTCTTAGAAGATTCTGAAAATTTTCAAATATTTTCAACCGTCCAGACCCTGAAAAGTGAACTCAACCGGTCCATTTGGTTTGGTTTGTCGAACGGCGCTTGGGTGGTTTGATTTGTTTGTGTTGGTTCCTCGGGTTACTGAATCGGAATTGAACTCCGCTTGTCTTGTTACCCTGACTTTGTAAGGAACGTTTCTGAATATTTTTGAAATATTTTGTCAACCGTCCAGACTAGTTGGGAAACCAAACCAGCCGCTCATTTGGTTCGGGCTTTGCTGAAACGTAGTTTGGGTGGTTTGATTTGTTTGTGTTGGTTCTGGTTACCTCTGAGTCGGAATTGAACTTCGCTTTGTCTTGTTGGATTCCTGACTTTGTAAGGAAGGTTCTGAAGATTTTGAAATATGTTGTCAATCGTCCAGACTGGGTTGGGGGAAACCAAACCAGCCGCTCATTTGTCTCAGTTTGTCGAACGACAGCTTGGGTGGTTTGATTGTTTGTGTTGTTCTCGTTACTTCTGAGTCGGAATTGAACTCCGTTTGTCTTGTTGGATTCATGAATCTTGAGGAAGGTTCTTACAAAATTTTGGAGTTCTCTCTTCAACCGGCTGAACCGGTTGGGGACCAGATCGGTCACTTGTTGGGTTTCGTAAGGTCCTTCGATTCGCTTAATTGAAGCCCATGATCTTTGTGAGTCCAGCCTATCTGCCCTAAATCAATGTGTATTATATTTAGGTCTGAAATGGGGTTTATTTCAGGTTAATGTGGTTCCATTTTGGATTCTTGAGAATCAGGGTCTATGCGGGTCCAAGGGTGATTAGTTAAGCACCAATAATCTAGTGTTTTGTCGAGACCGATTCTTTGAGATGAATAGACGTGTTTGTATAGCCGATTGTGTGTCAGAGCATCAATGAGTACTGAGATGCAATGTATGGTTTCTCTTAGCTTGATTTTCTTTTTTATATTTAATTTTGAGAAACGTAATGCCCGAAACATTGATCAATTCTTATACGCTGGCTAGGGACCACGTATGTGCTTTAGTGTTTGCAATGAATTTCACATGGATGCTTTGTGTTTGAGTGCCATGCATGCTTGCTAGTGTTCGTTATTAACCTTCATGTAGCGCGCGGGCCGTGGACCAGAGGTACGCACCATTTTCGCTTTGGTTGAGTGTTTTAAAGCATGCTTGATACCAATTAGGTTGGTCTGGTCTAAGTTGTATATTTAGCCTATGAGACTATCTGATTTTTGACCCATATGCTCCCACATACCCAATTCACTAGTAGAGACCGAGTTCCGGGCTTAGAGGGGTGCTACCTCATATGAGGTACCTTCCCGATAGGTAATCTGATCCCCGGACCTAGAAATCTAGTTTTCGCAGACCGCTTTTTCCATACTGGAGTCATTGGGGTTTTTTGTTCTTACTTGACTCTTCCCTAATTTAAAAAAATAAAAATAAAAGTAGTGGCGACTCCAAAGCAAAACCGTTCTCCTGGGACTGATTTTCCAAAACTCAAAAATCAACCCACATTTTCTTTACACATTTTTTCCTTCCATTTTAAAAGCGAGTCGCACCGGTCCGTGGATCGGGTAGGGTCCACAAATTGGCGACTCTACTGGGGATCGAACCCAGAATCTCTGGTTTCATAAGAGGATCAAGCTTGAACTTGAGTTGGGTATATTGGAGCGCATGGTTCTCTGATCAATAGGCTCTTAGGCTACATAGATGACTGATGATCAAAAACTTGGTTGAGTTTAAGTATACACTTATGGTTTGTTTATGCTTGTGTGTTCACCTGTTGGATTCTAGCATGTTTGTTCATGGTTGATTCGTACCTAGCCATATGTTTTGAGTCAAGCATGATGGTTAGTTTGTATGTAGATTTTGTGGGATAGGCTTGCTCTTGTGCATGATTGTTTGTTGCATGACCGGTTCCTTCTCGTATGATCGCTTGCCGCTTAGGCTTAGGGGTACTGCTTGTATCCCCTACTTCAATCACTAGTCTTGGTCAGATTATTCCTCATTGATTGCTTCGAGCCAGTTGGGAGTCATTCCTAACCGTTTGCCTTCACTGCTTAGGGGTTTGGAATAGGTCTAGCATAAGGGCCATATCGGCGTATGGGAGCACTATGGAGACGACTCATGTCCGAAAGCAATGAAGACCTATATAGCCCTGAGCTAGATTTCATTGATACATCCGTGACCAGTGTGTCATTGTGATTGTTGATTGATTATTGATTAGGATCTCCGGTTGCGTATCCTTGTGGGTACGGTCATCTAGCCTTAGGACTTGGGCTCTTTCCTTTGTTAGCTTTTGAGCCGCCTTACCCTAAGGTATTACTACCATGTCGACCTCGCTTCCCGTACGCAGCCTCATGATTAGCCGTTGATGTCACATGTCCTTCATTCCTTAGAGGATTTCATTATGGGATTGCATTAATCGGGATTGGATTTTCTGATTGATAGACACCTGGACCCATTATGCCCCTCGTAGGATTGTTAACTAAGAGCGAATTCGGGTTCCGAGCTTGACTGGACGGAGGTAGACTTGTTAGAGATCTGCATCCGCACAATGGCTAGAGTGCATCAAATCATAGAGATATGGACCCTCGCACGCCACTGGCCGACCGCTAATGAGATTACCGACACCATGACATCTTTCCGGATGCTATTCGACTGGTCGAGGATCGATGGGCATCGTGCCCAACCATTGCCACTCGGGAGCACCCGCATGACTCCCACTCGCACCTCCACCACCACCACCATCATCTGGACCCACTGTACAGCAAGACTATACGGTTCCACCTCCACCACCCCCACCATTATCTGGACCCACTGTACAACAAATTATAGCGCCAGCCTCCACCTCCACCACCACCACGGGGTTCAATCAGCCCCGCAGTTGGAGCTTGTTCTACATGGCCGACCGAGACCATGCCATTACTCATAGACCCCCGCACCAATTATTGATAACACTGTGCCCGTATCGATAGAATCGGTGCTGCAGGATCAGGTCTCGCATGTTTCGATGGAGCTATAGGTTGGGACGACATGATGAGACTTCCAAGGGCAAAATTTTTGCCGCTTGAGTTCCGCATGCCGACATTGAGAGGTACACCGGATAGGGTGCCCCAGATTCATTTGCAAGAGTACAGTCATTGCTATGCGGGCATAGATCGATGAGTCACAAGAGGATTATGCTTTTCCTCCGTCACCGAAAGGGAAAGGCCGGGGCCATTTGCCGATTTGGGACAAGAGCGCATCGACGCATTCTTACACCGTAGTGGATGTCCCAAGAGATAGGAGGCCCTCGTGCAGAGGCTAGATGAGCCTGGCCACTTCATTCATCTCCGTCGAAGAGAGAAGATTGCACTGCATTATGATGACCGTGAAAGGACGATCGGGTACGATTATGTGTAGTCTTCAAATTTCGCTGTTAGGCATCCATACTCCTGGGCCGTACGCACTTTGATCATTGTCCAGCCCCCATGGCATTGGAGGCACATCTAGAGGATTATGGGCGAATTTCTCCTTCGTGACTCAAAGGAAGAAGGCCAGTGGTCGGACCCGCACCACGATGTTGGGTGCTACTGGGCATGACAGACAAAGATCCCACATTCCGTTTGCAGACGCCGACACTCCCACCGTGATGATAGGCGCCCGCATGCACCAGCTACTCCCTTTCAGCCTGGGCCAGCCTACTTTCCTAAGATCGCACACCACAAACAAAGATATGCTACACAGCGCCTCTGGGAGGCCACTTGTATAGTACCATCAAAGAGGTATAGAAAGACCACCTCACCGATACGGTTAGGCAATTTACACAACTCGGGATGCCATTGAGCCGAGCATTTCAAAGATTGGTTGAAGGGGGTTTGATTATTCCACTACCACCCATACCACCACTACAGCCTACCCCACTTGGATTCAGGATAGATCTTCACTGTGCTTATCATCAAAGAGCTGGTCATGATACAGACAATTGTGCTGCATTGAGTCATACTATTCAGGACTTAATTGATCAGGGTTTGGTTGATTTGGGACCCGGTGACTCATGCATCCGTCAATCATGACACTAGAGTCGTAATTCTCTACCCCTAGCGATATACATACCCGATTGAGTTTTCTTTGGGAGATGAGATATTCATGATGGGATGGGATGGAGAGGCTCCTCAACCAATCTGTTTGTATGCAGACTCAGCCTTTTGGATGAGAGGAGATTGAGGGCAGCAGATCATGTTCAGGCCTATCAGAGGAAAATGACCCGTGCATTTAGAAAAAGGGTCAAGCCCAGGAGGTTTCAAAAAGGAGACCTAGTCTTGAAGGTCCTCAGGGGATTGATCAACGACCCTAGAGGTAAGTTTAGACCAAATTGGAGCGGGCCTTATGTCATCCGAGATCCGACTAAGAGGAGCGTACAAGGATGCTACCTGGGACGGAACCGGGCCTACAGAGCTACCAATGTGTGGATCACCGAAGAGGTTTTACGCCGAGATCATGGTTAGAGATGGTGGCCACTTTGAGTAGCCATATTCCCTATTAACCCATTACATTGATATATCCTATCGTTAGCCCTTTGAGCCTCACACGGTTTATTATGGCCTATTCTTTCATTCAGCTTTGCATACTTTTTTTCACCTGTTGTATACCCTCAGGCGCTTTTCTATTTATTATTTGAATATGTGAGCATTATGAGCATTGTGACATTCTTTTGTTTGTTCTTTCTCGCATCATTGCTTGTTTTTCTTCTCCATTTGCATCTTCATACCATCTATCTTTAAGTCTAGTTTCTATCATCTCTATTTGTTTCACTTTTATATCCTTTTGTATGACGATGACATGCTCTCATCCCGCAGCTACTAGTCAGGTTTGTCACACCCTTCATTCCGCCTGTAGGTTTTGATCCGGGATTCTTAGGTTGAGGGGACCATTTGGGCTTAGAGGTTTGAGGTTCTTTCGGTTGGATTGTGTTAGTATGGCATTCGACCTACTTTGAAGGTTCGACTAAAAAAAAAAAAACAAAAAACAAAAAACAAAAAAAAAGCAAAAAACAAAAAAAAGCAAAAACAAAAAAAAAAAAAACAAAAAAAAAGGCAAAAAAAAAACGTGTGTTTGTTTGATATTCGTTACTCATTTAGGCTCAGAGATTTATTATTCCTCCGAGGGTCGAGGAAAGACGAAGATCTTTCTCCATGGATTCGGGGTAACACATCGGGTATGGAGGTCTGATTGCTTCACTAGTCCCCTTGATCATTACCTGATCACCACTCCATCTGAGCAGTGACTTGCTTTGAGCTGGACGCTCTTGGGACGAGTTGTTCACATTGTCATACATTGCCACACTAGAGTCCCAAATTGTTTCTTCTTTTTCCTACTTTATCCATTCATCATTTTCTTATCACTTTCTACTCTTCTTCTTCTACTCTTATTGATCATCGCCTCACTTCTGTTTAATTGTCCTTGGTGCACTTCACTTGTCATTTCACATTGTTCATTCAAATATTAACAGCCAATTAAGCCACGATCCTTCGATATTTCCGACATTGCGCGCATAAGGGTTTGGCAAGATTTATTGGTATTTGGGCCTTTGTTTCCCCATCATGTCATTCACCTTCACCCCCGCTTCCACATTACGGTCCGAGTCGTAAGACCACCCTGAGACCATGAGATCTCGTGTTTGCTTCGAAGCATTTTACATGGACAAGTTCTGTCTACTGATTGAGTACGGGATGTCGACAGGTCTCTGTTCTTGGGGAGTATCGAGGGTCACATATTGCTTCTCCATTCAGTTTGCTTGCATCAGGTCCATGATCAGGTACAGACGATACAGAGAGTCGGGACCATGGATAGCCCGTTAGCTTTATGCTTTGACACGCTCACACTGGGGCATACCCCTATCCTTTCATGTTGGCATTGGCTCGTACGCATGTACACTGGCAGCCCATTTTGCCTAGAGATGTTTTGGCATCAAAGTTTGAGTATGCTCCACATACAGTTGGGTTTCTTCATACAGCAGAGTGCTTATAAAGGCCAGCCTAGGGTAAGATTCACTATATTCGCTTGAACTCAATAGGGGTACACCGGCGCACACCCCATATTGCCATTCTTGTTCTTGTTCGCACGATCGTTCTTCGTAAATTTATTTCGTAGTTTTTTCATCAAGGCACTTGGCTATCAGATGCACACTGGGCATACCATATTAGTTTTATGGAATGAAATGATGATTTTTCACGAATGAGTGATTGTGGATATTTTCAAATTTCTCTAGCTTTGACCACATGTAGTTAAGGATTTCGACATGGCATCGATATTCTAGACTCGGGGCATAACCCTTTCTTTTCACCCTTGGTCACATTTGTGTGATTGTCCTGGGCTGTGGGCATACCCTTTATTTCCATCTTGTTATGAAGTTCTTGGTTTCTCGCTTTATCATTTGTGGCATTTTCTATTGTCATATTGTATCCCCCTTCTTTTGTCATGATTGTGTTTGATTTCCGCTTATTCGAAGTCATTTGTTGCACTCGGATGTCATACTAGGCCTACCACTTTTCCCGAGTTTGTTTTACTTTAGCTTGTTTCGGGGTCTCAGCATCCGCTCCTGATTTCACCTTCCCAAGACTCCTGATTTACACACGCACTCCGCCTGATCCTATCATTTTGGTACTCGCCCTGGATTTCTACCTTCCAAGACTTCACCAGACATCCCACATTCTGCACTCCAACTGGATTTTCACCTTCCTCCGATACTCTGTTCTGGATCGCACCTTCCCATTCACCCGGATGTTACCTTCCTAAGATCGCCCTGATCCCGCATTGCATCACCAGATCCCACATTGCACTCCGCCGCATCCCACATTTCCAAAGATTTGCCCGGATCCTACCTTTCGGTACTCGCCTGCATCCCACATTTCCAAAGATTTTGCCTGATCCCACCTTCCGTACCGCCCAGATCCCACATTTCCAAAGACTCGCCTGCATCCCACATTTCCAAGACGGCCCTGGATCCTACCTTCTGGTACTCGCCTCAGATCCCACATTTCCAAGATCGATCCTACCTTTCTCCCAGACTCACCCTGATGTTACCTTCTCAGACTACTCCGATCCCACATTTGCACTTCGCCCAGATCCCACATTTCCAAAACTCGCCTGGATCCTACCTTTCCTCCCAGACACCCTGATGTTACCTTCCCCATCACTCGAATCCTACCATTTTCCTCGGTACTCGCCTGCATCCCACCTTCCTGAACTCGCCTCTGATCCCACCACTTCGGTGCACGCGCCCGCATCCCACCTTCCCGGAACTCGCCTCCCATCCCACCATTTTCTGGCACTCCTCACCCGCATTTTCACCCTTCCCAGATCACCAGATTTCCGCCTCCCTGAACTCGCCCATCCCACATTTCTTGCACTCGCCCAGATCCCACATTTCCGGTACTCCGCCCGTCCCACATTTCCTCGGGTACCGCCCGTATCCCACACTTCGGTACTCGCCCGTATCCCACATTTCGGTACTCGCCTCGATCCTACATTTCCAAGACATCGCCCGGATCCTACCTTTCCCAGAGACTCAAATTCGGATGCCTTCCCGTACGCCCTGATCCCACATTTCGGTACTCGCCAGATTCCACCTTTTCACACTGATTCCACCTTTTCTACTCACCCTGATCCAACATTTTTCTGCAAGGCCATTCTGACCTTTCTCGTGAGTTCTCCCCGACATCCTCATCTTCTCCTGCAAGATAGCTCCTGATGTCATTATCTTTTCCCAAGATTATGTCCAGATCACTCATCTTCCCAGGCATCGTGACTTGTTTTCTTTAAGTCCTTCAACTGAGCGACTGTCTGCTATCCTTCAATACTAGGTAAGGGACAAAAATGTCAATATCCGGTTCTTCACTGGTTCATTTCACTTTGGCATCGCTGCACTTCGCACCCACGATTCACTCGCTCATTCACTCTAATTGAAGAGGGGCATATTTGCAGACCTCACTCTTGTCCTGGGCACTTGCATTTA
The DNA here is from genome assembly GCA_016808115.1 of Tetrastigma voinierianum. Classification (NCBI taxonomy): domain Eukaryota; kingdom Viridiplantae; phylum Streptophyta; class Magnoliopsida; order Vitales; family Vitaceae; genus Tetrastigma; species Tetrastigma voinierianum. Next base: position 919,789 of record JAEQBH010001333.1, on the reverse strand, counting down.
TCCTAGATGTAAGGTGTCATACTCACCCATTGTTCTCATATAACATTCGCCTCTTAGCCGGGTCTTTCCTCGAGCCTCTGGTAGGCTTGTATATGGTCCATTGAGTGCGTATGTATTTCACTTCGAGTGTCATCGAGTGTCGCTTATTGGCATCGCTCCATAGAAGCAACAAGTGGCGCTCTGCTATTTAGCTTAATCGGAGTTTATGGAGTATGTCATATTTGGAGCACTTGAGCTTGTTTCGATTGTATCTCCTTTGTCCGAGCTTAGAATTGTTCACTGTTTGTTTTGTTGAATTCCTTATTCGCCAAGGAGTTTATGTTAAAATTATAATTTTGGTCAACCGTTTGACTAATCGGGTTTGATCAAGTTCGTCATGTAGTATGTATACAACACTGCTTTTCGTGGGTGATTTTGGCAAGCACTCCTCCTTGTTTTGACTATATCTCTCATCCAAACTTAGAATGGTGCATCGTTTTCTTGTTGGTCTCTTATTCTTCAGTGGAACATTCTGATCAAATTTCATAAATTTCTCAACCGCTCGACCGGGTTGGCATCCACCGTTCAACTCAAGTATTGGGACAACTTAGCGGAGAATCGTTTTGTGATTTCGAGCCCAAATCCTAATGGTTCGGGCCCATAAGCTCCAGCTCGACCTTGGGAAGTATTGTGGGTCTATTTTGGGCCTTGTCTTGTTACATACAGCCCCCCATGAACCCATGTGGATACTTGGTGGTGAAGCAAGCTGAAAACTTAAGTGATTCACTCGTAGGGGAAATGAGGATGGGAGGAATGGGGAAGCTATTTCGAGACCCGATTAGGGCCCTTTCCAAAGCTTGAAGGAGAGAAAACGAAGAGGCTTTGATGGCTGGAGGTGGGAATTAGCATAAAAGGACATAGGAGATCGATTGGAAAAACCTTGGAGGGGCACACTGCCTGACACACGTTTGTTGATTTTTTTCTCGATGTAGCTTTCTGCTTCGTTCAGCGTTTTATGTGAAGAGGTAAGAAATGGAACCTGGCTCCACTCTATTTTATACAGGATATTATGACAAAATTTTAGGTTTTACCTCAACCATTTGAACCGGTTTTCACGCTCATACGTGAGAGCCGATTCAACGGAACGGCTGTTACGGCAGTTTGGGTGGTTTGATTTGTTTTGCTGGTTCTCACCATCCGGAAGCTGAGAATCAATCACCGTTTATTTTTGGATTCTGACTCCTTAAAGAAGATTCTGACAATTTTTCAAATATTTTCTCAACCGTCCAGACGGGTTGGAAAAGTGAACCAACCGGTCCATTTGGTTTGGTTTGCTGGAACTGCAGTTTGGGTGGTTTGATTTGTTTGTGTTGGTTCTTGGTTACTCGGAATCGGAATTGAACTCCGTTTGTCTTGTTGGATTCCTGACTTTGTAAGGAAGGTTCTGAATATTTTTGAAATATTTTGTCAACCGTCCAAAACCGGTTAGGGAAACCAACCAGCCGGCTCATTTGTCTCGTGGCTTACTGAACTCGTGAAGGTTTGGGTGGTTTGATTTGTTTGTGTTGGTTCTTGGTTACTCGGAGTCGGAATTGAACTCCGTTTGTCTTGTTGGATTCCTGACTTTTGTAAGGAAGGTTCTGGAAGATTTTGAAATATTTTGTCAATCGCCCAGATCGGTCGGGGAAACCAAACCAGCCGCTCATTTCAGTTCGCTTTGCCGGAACGGCAACTGGGGTGGTTTGATTTGTTTGTGTCGTTCTCGTTACTCGGAGCTCGAATTGAACTCCGCTTGTCTTCTTGGATTCATGAATCTTTGAGGAAGGTTCTATGAAATTTCGAGCCTCTCTCAACCCGGCTTGAACCCATTGGGGAACTAGATCGGTCAGTTTGTTGGGTTTCGTAAGGGTCCTTCGATTTCAGTTTAATTGAAGCCCATGATCTTTGTGAGTCCAGCCCATTCGCCCTAAATCAATGTAGGGCTATATTTAGGGTCTGAAATGGGGTTTATTTCAGGTTAATGTGGTTCCATTTTGACTCTGAGAATCAGGGTCTATGGTCCAAGGGTGATTAGTTAAGCACCAATAATCTAGTGTTTTGTCGAGACCGATTCTTTGAGATGAATAGACGTGTTTGTATAGCTGGATAGGTGTTGTAGCATCAATGAGTGATCGATGCAATGTATGGTTTCTCCTAGCTTGCTTTTCTTTTATATTTAATTTTGAGAACAGTATGCCCGAAACATTGACTGACCTCTTATACATTACTAGGATTTACAGTATGTGCTTAGTGTTGGGTAATGAATTTCACATGGATGCTTTGTGTTCGAAAGTGGCCATGCATGCTTGCTATGTTTGTTGGCTAACCTTGATGTAGCGCTGCGGGACCGTAGGTACGCACCATTTTCGCTTTTGGTTGAGTGTTTTTAAAGCATGCTTGATACCAATTAGGTCAGTCCGATCTGTTGTATATTTAGCCTCCATGGACTATCCGATTTTGACCCATATGTCCCACATACCCAATTCACTAGTAGAGACCGAGTTCAAGTTAGAGGGGCGTTACCTCATACGAGGTACCTTCCGATAGGTAATCCGATCCCTGACCCGTAGAATCTAGTTTTCGCAGACCGCTTTTTCCATAATCGAGTCATTGGGGTTTTGGTCTTACTTGGTTTTCCCACTTAAAATAAAAATAAAAGTAAGTGGCGACTCCAAAGCAAAACAGTTCCTCCTTGGGGACGGATTTTCCAAAACTCGAAAATCAACCCACATTTTCTTTACACATTTTTTCCTTCCATTTTAAAAGCGAGTCGCGCCGGTCCGTGGATCGGGTAGGGTCCACAATTGGAAGCGGGAGAAAGGCTTTTCAGAAGGTTTGGAAAGCTAGGGTTTTTAGGGGTTGAGATTCAAAAGGAGGAAGAAGGTGAATAGCTATGTGGTTTGAAGTGAATGAGAAAGTTTCCAACAGTTGCAATTCAATCAATGTTTGTGGGCTAATTATTGCTTCATTAAGAACACGCTGAGACTTCACTTTTCGCTGGCTCTTTTTATTTGAGATCATTGAATTTAGGCTTTTTAAAGTGAGTGAGGGCACTGTCTCTTTTTATGTCGACATACTAAGTTTGTCGCGACATAACTAGGCTTTCTAGGAATCTGTTTAATTTTCATGTTATGTAATTTCTATTTTTATTTTGAAACTTAATTCTCTGTCGCGACTTCACAGTGGTGTCGCGACATATACCTTCTTCCTTCAATACTCACCAGTTGCCCTTTCAAAACAGGTCACGACATCAATGTTTTGTCGCGACATTACTTATGTCGCGACATAACCTTTATGTCGCGACCTAAGCCCTTAACTCAATAATCTCAAGAACCTTTTTCTCTTATTGTTCATAACTCTTTTAGACATTACTCGCATCTCCTGCTGTAAAGATTTAACAAACAATTCAAGTATATCTATTGCACTGGGTTAGGATAAAGTTACTCCCTTTTTCTCATGTCATGACTCTCCGCGTAGTTGCCGGAATTGTTCCCGTGATAGCCTGGCTATTCATGTCTTTGAACCTTGCGTAGCTTTCATCGCAATATCAATAAAATCTAATTAAACTACAATTGATTTCAAAATTAAATCTATCCTTATAGTGTAACAATCGACCTAATTTAAGCAACTAAAGAAAAATATTTCCAAAACTTAAAACTTAAATTAACTCCTTATGGGTTGCCTCCCATGAAGGTCGTCGCTTTTGAGTCCTTAGCCGGACTTGTCATGTGGTACTTCTTCTTTCCTCAAGAACCGCTTGAGTTCTTCATTTTCCTCTTCCCGTTTAGATAATGCTTAACTCCGTCCATCGACCTGAATTCTTCGCGCACGCCCTCGTGTCATTGCTCCAAATGTAGTACTTGACACCACAGTGTATGGCCCACTCCAGTTGGATTTCAACTTTCCTGGAAACAATTTCGCCTAATTAAACAGCGTAACCTCGTTCCTCGCTCTCAACTCTTCAAGATTCTCTTATCATGCCATTTCTTTGTCTCATTTTTATATTCTAGCATTATCATAGGCTTCATTTCTCGCTCTTCCAATTCGTATTGAGCACCTCAAGTGTTCTTAAATCGAAGTTTAACTTCTTGATGGGTCTACATTGCCTTGTATTCTAATTCAAGAGGTAGATGACATGGTTTACCAAACAACTCAGATGGGACATTCCACGAGGTTTTGTATGCAAATTCGTAGCTTCCAAAGTGCATCATCAAGTTTGGAAGAGACTAATCCTTCCCGCTTGAGCTCACGCCTTTTCTCAAGTATTCTTCTCGATCTCCCCCGTTGGAAATTTCGTTGTCCATCGTCCGGGATGATAAGCTAAACTCATTACATGCTTGATCCCATACCTGCTCATGAGTTTTGCAAAGTGGGTTCCCCCATCACTAATGATAGTTCCGGTGTTCCAAATCAAGCCAAAATATTCTTTGCAAGAAAACTCACTGTATTAGCATCATTCCTTGATAAGCTATCAAGTTTCACCCATTTGAAATCGAATCTACCGCAAAGAAGATGTATAGGTTTCCAAATGATGGCGGGAAGGGTCCCATAAAATCTATTCCCCATACATCAAAAAATTTCCAGGGACACCATAATACCTTTGAGGGGCATTTCATTCCCGTCGTCGATATTCCCAATCTGACATCTATCACACAATCTAATCCACTGCAAGACAATCTCCGAAGATAGCTGGGCCAATAAAACTTAATCGGAGTATCTCAAGGCCGGTTTCTTCTCCGTAAAAAATGTCCCCCATATGGTGATGCATGGCATCCATTCATAATGTTGCCTTGTTCACTTTCTGGCACACATCTTCTTATTATCATGTCAGCACCTCTCTTGAATAATAGTGGATCATCCCAAATATAATTCCGCGTCATTTCCTGAAGCCTCTTCGTTGGTAGCTGAATTCAAGGCATTACTCCACAAGCCGATAATTCACAATATCAAAGATACCGTGGAAGTTGAAGGAAACCTTAAACAATTGCTCATCCGGGAAGTTCTCGTTAACATCACATTTTCCTTTCATCAATCGCTCTTTTTCTACTCTTGACAAGGACAATATCACATTGTCACATCCCTTTTATCCTTGATTTCCAAATCAAACTCCTGAAATGCAGCACTCCACCTTATCAATCTTGACTTAGCTTCCTTTTTGACATCATATTTGATTGTCGATGATCGTGTGAATTACCATATGAGATCCTAAATGTACCGAAATTTTTCACTAGCAAATACTACGGTTAGCATCTCCTTTTCAGTTGTTGAGTAGTTCCCTGTGCTTCATTGAAGGTCTTACTAGCATAGTATATGGCCCTGAATACTTTCTCTTTCTTTGCCCCAACACACCCAATGGCAAAATCACCGCATCACATTATTTCAACCCCGATTCCATTCTCGGTGCGCCATTATAGTGCTCTCAGACTAATCTGGATCCCGATTTCTTCAAAAGCATCCTTTGCAAGAGATTATCAAATTGAACTTTGTATCTTTTTCCAGTAATCTGCATAGTGGTCTGGCTATTTTTGAAAAGTCTTTGATGAATCTCAGAAATCCAAAGATGCCCTGTTTAAAAGCTTCTTACTCCTTTACTGCGGGTAGGTGGTGCAAGAGTTTTGATAATGGATACCTTGGACTGGTCAACTTAGTCCACAAAGAGCGTAAATTTTTATGCCCAAGAACAATACCTTTGTCACCATAAAATGGCATTTTTCCTAATTCAAGGCTAGTCGCTTGTCTCGTATCTTGAAGTACGCTTTCCGATTGTTTAAACATTGATCAAAGCCGATCCATACACAGAAATCATCCATGAAAATTTCCATCACTTCTTCAACCAAATCTTAGAATATAGACATCATACACCTCTGGAATGTAGCTGGAGCATTACATAGCCCAAATGGCATCCTTCTAAAGGCAAAGGTGCCATAAGGGCATGTGGAATGTGGTCTTCTTGATCCCTGGTGCAATAGCAATCTGATTAGTCTCAATACCCATCCAAAACAAAAGCCGGTGGGTGTCCTGCTAACCCGTCCAACAACATCCGATCACCGAAGGGCAAAGGGAAATGATCTTTCTCGTGGCCGGTTCGCTCCTCGTAATCACATACCCTCCATCTTATCACGTTTGCTGAATCAATTCATTTTTTTTCATTATGGATCACAAGAAACCCCTTTCTTTGGAACCACATGGACTCGGCTCACCTAAGGACTGTTCAAATAGCATAGATAAAACCAAAGATTCAGCAATTTGAGTACCTCCTTTCTGACTACTTCCTTTATCACTGGATTCAGCCTCCTTTGGTGTTCCACATATGGTTTTGAAGTCTCTTCTAGCAGGATCTTATGCATGCAAATTGATGGACTGATACCCTTCACTCACCGGACCAAGCTAGCGATTCTTATGCTTCCTTAATATTTTCAAAGAATCTTGTTCCTCATCATCACCGAGTCCACGAAATGATCACCGGTTTTTTTCTTTGGTAATTCTAAGTAAGCATACTTTAAATGACATGGCAACTCTTTTCAAAACTAGCCCTTTCCAGACTGGTTTCTTGATGAGAACTTCCTTCTTGTCAATATTTTCCCCTTATCTTTCTCGCTTTTGCTTCAAGTTTAACATAGCTTATAGAATGAAACTGGTTTATGGAAATTCGTGACAGACATCTTCGCATCGGAATTCATCTCTTTTTCATTGATAAAAACTGGAGTGTTACAATCATTGTTAACATCAGGATTGGAAGTATAGACAAAATCAGCTACATTGCAAATCCTCTTCCTTGTCTCTCATTTTATATTTTTCATACTTTTTATCAAGTTAAAGCAGTCATTTCTCTCCTCCAACCTCAAGGTAAGAACCCCTTTGCATGTCAATCAAGGCACCCAAAGAGGCTAGAATGGTCTTCCCAATAGCAGGGTACTTGTGAATCTTCTTCCATGTCTAAAATGACGTCTACTGAAAACAAACTCCTAACAAAGGACTAAAGACATCTTCAATGACTCTTCAGTTTTACCATCGATCTGTCTCGCCATTTGAGTGGTACCGCTAGGAGGTTCCCCCAAACTTAGTTTCTGGCAAATGTAAAGAGGCATTAAATTGATACTAGCTCCCGAGTCACAGAGAGCTTCCCTGAATTCAATTCCTCCTAACAATACAAGGAATCGAGAAGCTCCCGGTCTTCATCTCACTGCAGTTCCTTTCTGATTACTCGCACCGCAAGTGGCAAAGTGAGATTCACTATTCCTACCTCTACTATTTTTCTTCTTGCTCAAAGATGTCCTTCAGAATTTTGCATAGAGTGGCATTTGAGTTACCACTAAAGAAAAGGCATACTCGATCTCCAAATCTTCCGAGTTTTCAAGAACCTTGCAACCGGCTCCTCCTCCATCCTTGACTTCTCAAGCTTTGTGGAAATGGGACTACAGGCTTTGATCCTTGGATGTTCTTCCTTTTCTACTCTTTCTTTTCATTCTTCAAGACTCCTCTTCCCTTCTCGGGCTTTCTTCCTTCTCTTTGTCGCCGCCATTTTTCTCTTTCATCTCTTCTAACCTTCCCACTCCTGCCGCACCCATGCAGCCTGCCCTTCCTTGTGTCACTGGGAAGGCATCTTCCTCGGCTTGCGTGGTTGGGGCCAAATTCATTCTACTCAGGTCTCCGTGTTCTTCAAAGATGCACTGTGGTGTCTGTACCTGAGAATTCAGTAGCGCCTGCTTCCAATCCTCGCAAGTTTTTGTTCATGGAGGTTAAACAGCTTCTTATTATCCCCATGAACTGCAGCATTTGTTCTTCAAAAGATAGGGCCCTCCTCTGACCCTGATATTCGTTTCTGTGCTCATTTCCTTGCTGCTGCTGCTGGAACCTTGGTGGCTGTTGATAAACCCGTGGAGGGTTCTGTCTAACTGCCTGGGCCTTGTGAGAGGCCCCCTCCACCATAAGAGAAATTCTCATGGTCTTTAGTGCTGGGTGATACTGTGGCCGGCAGGTTAGTATTGGGTTTAAAATGGTAGTTTCGCTCACCCAGATAATTAACTTCTTTCAAGATCATAGAATTGTTCTTCTCGCCTACCCTCTCAAGACTTCCTCTCAATAACTCTTTCAATTGCTCCTATTTCATGAGCGTTGTGTGCCTTTTTCGGGCTTTGGTCCAACCTGTGCATGGCATCCAACTTGGCCTCCATAGCTGTCATCTTGCTCAGCTCCATGATCCCTTTCCTCTGCTGTTTCCCTTTGAAAGCTCTGAAGGAGTTTTCATGTTACATTTAGCTGTGTCTTCAATCACTTCTTGCTCTTCAATTCTTTCGCTTGAATGCTCCACAACATGAAGCATCAATGATCCCTTTCGATATATCATTCAAGGCATGATATACAATGTCCATCTGAGTCTTCAGATCTATCCTATACTGACATCTTCTCAAGAACCGCTTGAATCTTTCCTAAGCTACATATTGTGCTTTCATCTTCCCCCTGCTGGAACACAATGATTTCCCTCCTTCTTTCTGTGGTGAGGGCTGGGGGAAAGAATCTACCTAAGTAGGCCTCAACTAACTCCTCCCAAGTATCAACAGAACCATATGGTAAGGATTCATACCATGTAGCTGTTGTATCTCTTAGAGAGAATGGGAATAGATGCAACTTGATGACTTCTGGTCTCACCCCATTTAACTTCACTGTATTAGCCATCCTGAGAAATCTTCCCAGTGCTCGCTTCGGGTCTTTCAGCTGGATGACCAAGAACCGGGAGCGTCATGGACCATCAGACCGTTGTCGGCTTCAGTTCAAAATTATTAGCATCAACTGCAGGCTGTCTGATTGCTGAGTATTCTTCCTGTATAATTGGTCTCCGTGGTCCTCCATTGTATCGTTGATCGAGTAATCTTCTAGCTTCTTCTATATACCATCCTCGAATCCGCCTTTCATTTGCCATGGTTGAGTTTTCTGCCTTCTTTATCTTTCTCAAGCTTCTGAGTGTCCTCTCTAATTCCGTGTCAACTGGAATCAGATCAGTGTTCTGTTTCCTATGCATTAAAATTTGTCCCTGAAATCAAAACACACTTACATTAATAGGATTAGTTTAACAACAAATACTTTTCAATATGGTTTACAAATGTTAATACTAAAATAACCACCGCTGAAGCTATTTTTGTTCTTTTTCTTCAAAATGTCCAAATTAGTAATTCCTTCTTTCGTCTGAATATTGATTTAATGAATTCTTTCGATCCCCGGCAACGGCGCCATAAAACTTGTTAACCGGACCAAAACACATATACAAATTTACGACGTTATTACCAAGGACTATTGTTTAATCCCCGGCAACGGCGCCATAAAACTTGTTAACCGGACCAAAGCATCTCCTAGAGTAAATCATTTCAATATTGTTTGGCCTAATATACTGCAAGTGCAATGTGTCGACAAGTAATAAATTGATTTTTAAGTCCGATATCGATCCATAGATCTCAAGAATTCTGTGATCAACTACCCTCGACTACTCAAGCTCCATACTATTCGGGACTATAAATGATTGTGTTCCAAATTAAGAAGGAATTATACAAGTATATAATAAAAGACGAACAATCGAATAAACTGGAATCTAAAGAATAATAGCACTAATAGTTAAGTAAAATTAAAATGGAAACTGAAAGTAATTATCGTTTAGAGTACACATTAAGATCAATGCTATGCGGCGTCAATTCCGTTGTTAACACTTCGTTAATTTTACTTGTATTTCAGATTTTAGAATCTCATTGGCCCACGGCGTTTAGTAGTACAACTGGACTTCCACACTCCACATTTCATTATCTAATTTACCGATCCTCTCGAATACGGAATGAGATAACTACTTTTAACGTGGACTTCCTAAGTCTCGAGTATTTTTCTTTTGCAATACTTCATACCATTTTATGACTGTAAACCTTAGCTCCCAAGTTATCGGTCAAGGATATACAACTTAGGTTACCCTTCTCAAAATTAGAATAGATCACCCTCCTTGATTAGATCTCAACTACCAGGATTGGCTTCACAATTCGAATTGCAGAACTCTCTCGCTTTATTTAAACCTGGGATAACTCACTCAACTCATTCTGATTTCAAGTGAGAAGAGGATTTATCAAGCAAACTTATAAAGCTCATTAGGATCTCTAATAACGTGCCATATACTCAAAGAAATGTTCATAACCTTGATTTACTATCTCTGTGGTCACCGTGTATGGACCTCCTTGAAATCAGAGCAATGAAACAATTCTTAACGGGTATAAGAAACTGACATTCAGATCAAAAACATTAAACCCATACCCGAAAGTAAATTCATAAACTGAAATTCGCAATTTGCTGGAAACAACTACAGGAAGGATAATTTATGACAATAGCATTCACTTAATGGAAGCTGGGTTCCTCAATTATTGAATTACACATCACAAAGATTCCTCCATCATAAGAATAATCAGACATTATGAAACCGGAGGAGCCGAATTCCAGAATTTAATCAACTTCAAACATTCCGTAGTAATTTGAAAAGAAATGAATTTCGTGATTCAAATCTTCAAGCCAAAACGAGCAACAACCGGGGCCTAAAATAAACGAAACTAAACGACAAATCTTAATCTAATCTCTAACTATCAACCTTCAAGAAAAAGAAAAGAAAAGAAAAGAAAACTAAAAGAAAAAATAAAGAAATGAGCCTTCAAATACCTGCATCTTCGTCTCAGCTCGCTGCTACTCATGAGCCGGGTAGTCACGTATTTATAGGGTTTCTTCGCCAGTCTCTGAATCCCAATGCGCCTTGTGGATTTCCCCAAGTGGACCGCCCATGTTAATGTTCAGTCGCGACTTCAACCTCGTCGCGACATCCTCGATGTCGACATCGATCTCACGCCGCACATCCGGCTAAGTCTTCTCGCAGCCTTCAACTGGTGTTACTGATGTCGCGACATCGATATCTTGTCGCGACATCACTTCATTCCCTTGCAGGTTTCAATTGATCTCTCCTGATGTCGCGACATCGATATCTTGTCGCGACCTCAGCTCAATCATCTGCAGCCTTCAACTGTTGTCTTCGGATGTCGCGACATCAATCTCTTGTCGCGACATCAGCTTATAGTTCTGCTAGTTTCAACTTGTCGCTCATATTGTCGCGACATCAATCTTTTGTCGCGACAATAGCTCATGCCTGTAATCTCTTAATCGAAGTCTTCGATGTCATAATAACAACCTATTTTCGTGACATCAACTGATCACTGCATGCTTCAATCTTGTCGCCACTTGTATCTTTCAACTGGTTGCTCTTGGTGTCGCGACATCAATCTCTTGTCGCGACATCAGCTTATGGATCTGGAGTTTTCACTTGATGGTTACTGTTGTCGCGACATCAATCCCTTGTCGCGACATCACTTATGACTTCCACAGTCTCAATCGAAAGTTGTTCTCGATGTCGCGACATCAATCTCTTGTCGACATCACCTTATGCGTTCTCGCAGCCTTTAACTTGTCCTTCTTAATGTCGCACATCGATCTCACGTCATGACATCAACTTATGTCTCGGGAGGCTTCAACCGTTGTTTTTGATGTCGCTGACTCATTCCTCCGTCGCGACAACAACCTCAATTCACAACGCTTTCATCTTTCACATCCACAGCCATCTGTGCGCTTGCTTCGCGACCTCTATCTCTTTGTCGCGAGATCAACCTTTGTCGCATATCGCGATGCGGTCATGAGATCATTTTAAGTTTCGCTCAATCCTCACCGCTTATCTTAGATCCATGTCGCGACCTGCATCAAATTTCCTTCTTTTTCCCGATGTCGACCATAACCTACCAGGTAGTCCCCAAAACTGCAACATTAGTTAATCCGCTTGCTTACTTTGCTCGCTTATTTTCTCGCATTTTTACTCCGCGCCTGCCGATTTTCCACCTGCATTTCTTCTTTCTTTATACTCCCCGCAAATAATGTGATTGGTGAGTTTCTTCATATTTCTGCATCTTAATTATTCATTTTTACATTAAAATCAAACAGAACAATGGACTAAAAATAGTTGACTTTTAAGCTCATCAAACCTGTTCCCTTGCTCTGAACTCTTTCCTCAAGATCCTTTGATCATGCCATTTCTTTGTCTTATCCTTGTAGATTCTAGCATTATCATAGGCTTCATTTCTCAATTCTTCCAGTTTTAAAATCGAAGTTCAACTTCTTGATGGCCCACATTGCCTTGTATTCCAATTCTAGAGGTAGGTGACATGGTTTGCCAAAAACAATTCTGTATGGGGACATTCCGTGGGAGTTTTAGAGGCAATTCAGAAGCCCAAAGTATCATCAAGCTCAAGACCAACTCTTCCCGCTGAGTCACGCCTTCTCAAGCATTCTTTAATCTCCCGTTGGAAATTTCTGCTTGTCCATTGGTCCAGACATAAGCTAGACTCATTACATGCTTGATCCCATACCATGAGTTTTGCAAATATTTTGTTTGCAAAATGGCTTCCCCATCACTAATGATAGTTCTGTGTTCCAAATCGTCAGTGCATGATTTTTGCAAGAAGCTCACAATCGTATTAGCATCATTCCTCGATTGAAGCTGTCTGAATTCCATTTGAAACATAATCAGCTGCTACAGATGTACATGTTCCCAAATGACAGGGAATGGTCCCATAAAAATCTATTCCCTATACATAAAAGATTTGCACCACCATTATAATCTTAGGGGCATTTCATTTATGTCGATATTTCCAATCTTGGTATCTATCATAATAATTTAACCCACTCAAGACAATCTCTGAAGATAAAATAATAAAACCTGTGATTGAGTATCTTATGACGTTCTTTCTCCCGAAAAATGACCCCATACGCATGTACGGTATCTATCCGCACTTTGCCTGTCATTTTCAAAGACATCTTCATTATCATGTAAGCACCTCTTTAAATAATAGTGGATCATCCCAAATATAATATCTCGTTGTCGCTCTAAGTTTCCCCTTCTCGTTGGTAGTCACCTCGGGCGAAACTACCCCACAAGCTAAATAGTTCACAAATATCAAGATACCATGGAAGTTGGAAGAACTTTAAAACTCGTCATCCGGGAAGTTCTCGTCGCATTACTTTCTTCTTCGCCAGCTGCTTCTTTTCTACTCTTGACAAGGATCGCCATCACATTGTCACACCCCCTTTATCCTTGATTTCCAAGTCAAACTCTTTGCAATAACAACACCACCTTTATCAATTCGCTTAGCTTCCTTCTTGACATCAAAATTTGATTGTCGCATGATCACTATGAATAATAACATAAATCCCAAATGTATTGCCTGAATTTTTCTACAAGCAAATACTATGGCTAGCATCTCCTTTCTCGCTTGTTGAGTAATTTTCTATGTCGCATTGAAGGCCCTACTTCAAGATAGTATATGGTCCCGAATATTTTCCTTTCCTTTGCCCTAGACAGCTCCCATTGCAAAATCACCGCATCACACATTATTTCAAACTCGATCCCATTCTCGGGTGCAGCCATTATAGGTGCTTGAACCATTTGATCTTGATTTCTTCAAAACCAAATTTGCAGAGTCATCAAAATTAAACCTTGTATCCTTCTCCAGCATCTCGTGACAAGGTCGTGCTATTTTGAGAAGTCTTTGATGAATCTCCTATAAAATCCAAAGATGCCCCAAGAAGCTTACCCTTTTACCGTGGGTAGGTGGTACAGAGTTTTGATACGGATACCTTGATTGGTCTACTCCAAATTCAAAGAGCAGAAATTCTTACGCCAAGAACAATATCTTCTGTTACCATAAAATGGCATTTTCCCAATTCTAGCCGTTTGTCTTGGCATCTTGAAGCACTGCTTTTAGGTTCTTCAAACATTGATCAAAACTCGGATCCATACACAAGAAGTCATCCATAAAAATTTCCTTAACCTCTTCAACTGGGTTCTGAAATATTGACATCATACACCTTCGAATGTAGCAGAGCACATACGCCCCAAATGGCATCCTTCTCAAAGGCAAAGGTACCATAGGGCATGTGAATGTGGTCCTCTCTTGGTCCTCAGGTAATAGCAACTGATTGTGTTCCAATACCCATCCAAGAAAAACAAAATGAGGGTGTCCCCGCGACCATTCAACATCCGATCAATGAAGGGGCAAGGAATGATCTTTCCCGCGGCCGTGTTCGGCCTTTAATCAATGCATACCTCCATCCTATCACTGTTCTTGTTGGAACCAATCATTTTTCTCATTGCGGATCACAGTAAACCCACCCTTCTTTGGAACCACATGGACTGGGCTCACCCAAGGACTATCTGAAATTGCATAGATAAAACCAGCATTCAGCAATTTGAGTACCTCCTTCCTGACCACTTCCTTCATCAAATGATTCAAATTTTTCATGTTCTACATGGCTTCTCAGTTTCTTCTAGCAGAATTTTTTGTGTATGCAAATTGGATGGATCGATACCCTTCAATTCTTCAATGGACCGCTCAGACTCTCAGTTTTTTAAGATTTTAAAGAACTCCTCTGCTCTCAAGATCATCGGTCACAGATAATCACTGCCCTTTGGTGATTCTAAGTAAGCGCATTTCAAATGACTTGGCAACTTTTCAATACTAGCCCTCTTTCATCGCTTTTGATGAATTTTTCATTATTTTCCTTTATCATTTCTCTGCTTTGCTTTCGTGCTCAATACGCTTTCTATAGAATGAAAACTCTGCTTGTATGGACAATCGTAGTAGTCATCTTCAATATACCGAATTTATCTCTTTTCATTGATAAAAATTTGAGCATTACAATCATTGTGAACATCAGGTTGTAGGTATAGACATCATCAACTACATTGCAATTTTCCTGCCTATATCTACATTCTCGCATGCTTTTGATCAAGTTGAAAGCAAAGCAGCCTTCCCTCTCCAACCCTCAAGGTAAGAACTCTCGCATAAACATCGCAGCAGCTCCAGTAGCTGTAATGGTCTCCCAAAGAAAGGTGGGCATTTAGAATCTTCTCCATGTCCGTAATGATGAGTTCCACCTGGAAACAAATTTCCAACACACCAAACATCTTCCAAGACTCCTTCCGTGTTTTACCATCGATCCTATTCGCCATTTGAAAAGTAATAAGCAAGGGAATAAACTCCCCAAAACTTAATTGTTTGGCAACAGAAAAGAGGCACTGTTTACTTTAGTTCTGAGTCACAGAGCTCTGAATTAATCCTCCAATGATGCAAGGAATCAGAAACTCCCCGGGATCCTTCATCTTTTCGCACTTTTCTTTATCACAAAGATCAAGTAAGTAGCAAAGTGAGAGATTCACAACTCCTTCTTCTACTATCTTTCTTTCTTGCTCAGCATGTCCTTCGTGAATTTTATAGAGTGGCATCCAGTCACTTCAGAAGGGCATACTGATCTCTAGCTTCAAAGGCCAAAACCTTGCAAACTGCTTCCTATCTTTGATTTCAACACTGTGAAATGGGACTGGCAGGTCTAGAGCCTGGATGTCCTCCAACCCACTCCTTCTTTCTTTTTCCAGTGCTTCTTCCTTTCTAGGCTTTCTCTCTTGTCGCTGTCATTTTTCTTTCATCTTTTCTACTCCTTCCCACTCCTAAGCCGCACACCCATGCAAATTGGATTCTTTCAGGTCACTCTTGGGAAGGTATCTTTCTTCTGGTTTTGCAGGGTTAGGGCCAGCTGCCCTACTTGTGTCTCCAGGTTCTTCAGGATGCATTATAGGTTAAAATTGAGAATTGGTAGTAGCAGCTCTAATTTCTGAAACTTTTGTTCATGGAGGTTCATCATCTTCTTATTATCCCCATGAAATGCAAAGATCTGCTTCAGTATCGGGCCCTCTACCCTGATATTCATTTCTGTGGTTCATTTCCCAAGGCTGGAACCTTGCAGGGCTTGGATAAACCTTTGTTGGAGGGTCTCACCCATTCCGGAAATTAGGAAGCCCCTCCACCATATGGAGAAAACACATGGTTCTCGTTGCCGGGTGATAATGTGTCTGTGTTAGTATTGGGTTTGAAATGGTAGTTTCGCTCACCTAGATACTTTAATCCTCAAGATCATAGAATTGTTCTTCAGCTACTTCAAGACTCCCTTCAATAACTTCTTTCAACCGTCTCCTATCTCATGAGCAAAGTGTGTGTCTCCTTCTTGCTTGTCCATCCCGTGCATAATGGCATCCAATCCTGCCTCCATGGTCGCCATCTGGCTTCACCTCCATGATCCCCCTTCCTCTGCTGAGCCTCTTGAAAACCCAGAAGGAGTTTCAGACAGATGAAATGTGTCTTCAATCACTTCGCCTTCAAAGACTTTTCGTTTGAATGCTCCACAACATGAAGCATCAATGATCCTTCGATATATCATTCAAGGTATATATATAATGTCCATCTCGAGTCTTCGATCTATCCCATGTACTGACATCTTCTTAGTAACCGCTTGAACCTTCCTGCTACATACAGCTTTCATCTTCCCCGCTGAAACACAATGATTTCTCCCTCCTTCGAGGTGGGAAGAATCTACCTAAGTAGCTCTACTAACTCCTCCCAAGTATCACCGCAGCCATATGGTAAAGATTCATACCATGAAGCCACAGATTCTCGTAGAGAATGGAATAGATGCAAGCTTTGATGACTCTCATCCACCCCATTCAACTTCACCAGATTAGCCATCCCGAGAAATCTTCCTGTGTGCTCGCTTCATCCTCAAGTGGGATGACCAAAGAACCGATGTCGCTGACCATTAAAATTAGTGCCGTTTAAGTTCAAATTATTTGCATCAATAATGGGCCGCCTCGATTGCGCAGTACTCATCTTGAATACAGGCTCCGTAAGTCCCTCCATAGTACGCTGATTGAGGCCTTCTAGCCGCTTTCCTATGTGCTTCCATTCCTCGACTCGTCTTCATCCGCCATGGCCGAAGCTTTCACTTCCTTATCTTCTCAAGCTCGAGTGTTCTTTCTAATTCTGTCCGGCCGAATCAGTCAAGGTTATGTTTCCATGCATTAAGATTTTTGTCCTTGGAAATCAAACACACTTACATTAATAGGATTAGTCTCGGGTCAACAACATTTTCAATATGGTTTGTTAAAGGTTAGTGGCTAAAATAACCACTGCTTGAAAAGCTATTTTTGTTCTTTTTCTTCAAAATGTCCAAATTAACATTTCCTTCTTTCGTCTGAATATTGATTTACTAAATTCTTTTGATCCCCGGAAACGGCGCCATAAAACTTGTTAACCGGACCAAAACACATATACAAACTTATGACGTTATTACCAAAGGACTATTGTCTAATCCCCGGCAACGGCGCCATAAAACTTGTTGACCGGACCAAAACACATATACAAATTTATGACGTTATTACCAAATGACTATTGTCTAATCCCCGGCAACGGCGCCATAAAACTTGTTGACCGTATTTTATATAAACCAAAAATCTCCTAGAGTAAATCAATTTTTTTTAATTTTGGTTTTGGCCTAATATCCTGCAAGTGCATAGGTCGACAAGTAATAAAATGGATTTAAGTCCAGATATCGATCCCACAGAGATCTCAAGAATTTTTCAATCAACTACCCCAACTACTTAAGCTCCATACTATTTGGACGATAATACGATAATGAGATTTGCTTTGAAAGCTTGAAAAGAATGATGTAAAGAAAAATGAATGAATAACAAATGAATTGAATATTGAAATATCAAAATAACAAAATTAGATTTAACAGTTATTTCTAAAGAAAACATTGAATAATCAACTATTGTGAAGAATCAATTCAAGATCGTAACTTTTGTTTTTCGAACTACGCATCTTTAAAACTAGTCCAAGGGGATTAACATAGTGTGACTGGATCTTCCAAACCACACAAGCTTCATCATCTCACCTTCACGCTCAACACGTAGGTGAAATAATCACTTTTAAATCTAGTAGCCTTGTTCGGGTATATTTTTCAATATACCCACAACATGGATTGCAGACCTGAGCTCTTTCAATTTAGTCATCGCCGAGGTTTGCACTATACTGGTTCCTCATCCTCAAAATTAGAATAGCTTAATCTTTCCTTTATTAGATCCTTGTTAACACGGGATCGACTTCACTATTCGACCGAGGTGAACTCTCTCGTATACTTAAATTAATAACTCACCTCAACTCAATCTCAGGTTACAAGTGAGAAGAGATGCATTGGGATTTAAATATATAGGAGCATTAGATCAGCAATATCAAAGTTCAAATACCTTCGAAATTGTTTCTACTCAAGAATGCCTTCTCCGTGTCACCAGAGGGCCTCCTCGAAATCGAAATAAACAACTCATATGGGTACAAGAAACAGAAATTGGGATCAAATCCAAGAAACAAGCAAAACCAAAGAAGTCGATTTAACATCCTCAAGTTCGCCATAATGAATAAAATATCAAGTAGAAAGATTATTTCAAATAACGGCCAATTCAATGGAAGCCGGTTTCTAAATTACCGACATAGCCATACATTGGTCATTGATCAAGAAAACCATCAGAATCGGAAACCGGGTGTTCGAATCCAAAATTTTATCTACCCAAACAACTGCATGTTAATTTTAAGAAATATCAATCCGCATTCAGCTAAATCCTTTACAACTAACGTTCAAATCTAAATTAGAACGAAATACAAACTACTCTAATCTAAAATAAAATGGAAAGAAAACGAAAACAAAGAAAAGAAAAGAAAAGAAAATAAAAATACAGGAGCCTTCAAAGAACCCGCATCTCTTTTCAAGTTTCGCAAGAGCCGCTTCATAGCAACAGATTTATAAGGTTCCTGTCAGTCTCTAATTCCACGGCATTTTTGTGGATTTCCAAGTGGATCGCCCATGTTATCAAGCCAGTCACGAATTTCAAATCCCTTTGTCGCGACATCGCTTAGTTTAAGTAATTGTTGCAGATGACAATAAGTCATGACATTCCTTTGTTTTCTTGAAAGCATCTTATGTCGCGACATCGATTTTAGTCTCTGCAACTTTGAACTGATGGTTTCTGAGGTCGCGACATCAACTTAAGAACTGCAATCTTCAACTGGTCGTCCCTGATGTCGCGACATCAATCTCTTGTCGCGACATCACTCTATGGCCCCACGTGTTTCAATCGTTCCTCGATGTCGCACATCGACCTCGTCGCGACATCAACTCATGTCTGGCAGTTTTCAACTCAGCATTTCGATGTCGCGACATCGACCCTTTGTCGCGACATCAACTTAGGGCTCCCAGAACCTTCAACTCGAAAGAGTCTCATGTCGCGATCTCGCATCTTTGTCGCACATCAACTTTAGTCTCTCGGAGGCTTCAATCGGGTGTTCCCGATGTCGCCACTCAACCTCTTGTCATACATCAACTCATGTCTTTACAGCTTTGAATCAGTCGCTCCTCGGGTGTCGCGGACATCAACCTCCCGTCGCGACATCAACTTAGGGTCTCGAGGCTTCAACTCGGGTTGCTTTTGGTGTCGCTGACACACCTCTGTCACACAATGCCTTAAGTCACAAACGCTTTCATCTTTTCAACCTCGCTATAGCCAAGGCGCTTCTTGTCACGATCATCCCTTTGTCGCAACATTGGCCTTAAGTCTCGTTAGTCTCGCTGTTTGTCTCTAGATGCAGTTCGTCGCGACTCGTGATCAAATTTCAAATTTTCCCCGATGTCGCGACCAAGATAAACGGACTGCGGTAAGCCCAAAACTCGCAACATTAGTTACTCAATTGATTTCATTTAGCCCCGCCATTTTCTCGCATTTTTACTCCACCGATTGTCGCATTTTTCTATCTTTTTCTTCTTTCTTTCACACTCCTCGCTAATAACAAATTGGTGAGTTTCTTCATATTTCGCATATTAATTATTCCTTCCGAAGGAAAGTCAAACGTAAAATGGATTAAAAATGGATGACTTTAAGCTCACTTTTACATTCTAAACTTGGAACAACCCAAGTCCATCTATAACATCGATATTAAGAGGTTCAAGTCCAATGACTTGAATCCAACCTACTTTTGGCATTGTCGTTTGGGCCATGTTAATGAGAAATGCATCTTGAAGCTCCATCAAGACAAGCATTACATTCATTTGGCTTAGAGTCATTTGTAAATACGTGAATCTTGTTTACTAGGAAAATGACCAAGGCCTTATCGACACAAAGGGAGAGGGGGCTGTTGACTTATTGGGCCTTGTACATACATATGTTTATGGACCAATAAGCTTAATTGCTAGAGGAGGTTATCAATACTTCATTAATTTTGCCAATGACTTTAGTAGATATGGTTACATGTACTTAATGAGGCATAAGTCTGAATCATTTGAAAAGTTCAAATTATTCAAGAATGAAGTACAAAATCAGCTTGGAAAGAATATCAAAGTACTTCGATCTGATCGAGGTGGTGAATATTTAAGCCAAAATTTCGATGATCATCTTAAGGATTGTGGGATTGTCTCACAACTTCACTCCACCTGAACACCACAATGGAAGTGGTGTATCTCGAAAAGCGAGAAATCGAACTTTATTGATATGGTCTGACTATGATGAGTTCAACAGATCTTCCAATATCCTTATGGGGATATGCATTAGAGACTGATGCATTCTTATTAAATAGAATTCCATCGAAAGCGGTTGAGAAAACACCATATGAGTTGTGGACAAGAAAGCGCCCTGGTTTGTCTTTTCTCAAGATTTAGGGCTGTGAAGCTTATGTAAAGCGTCAGGCTTCTGATAAACTAGCATCCAAATCTAATAAGTGCTTATTTGTGGGGTATCCAAAGGAAACAAAAGGGTACTACTTTTACATCCCATTTGAGAACAAAGTGTTTGTTGCTCGTAATGGAGTCTTTTTGGAAAGAGAGTTCATTTCCAAAAGAGTCAAGGGGGAGTAAGACATCTCTTGAAGAAGCTTAAGAACCACAGTCACACCGAGCCTTCCATGGAATTTACAAGACTCAACAACCGGTTGTGAGTCACATCTTCGCATAAGGCCCATTTAAGGTCCAAAGTAGATTCATCATGAGCCCAAGAGATATGGATTTCTCAGAATTTAATTAATAAAAACCATAGAGCTTGTGGATCAAGATGAGCCCACAACCTATCACGAGGCAACGATGAGCCCAGATTTAAAAACTCCACAGCATGGGAACAGGACAACAATGTACACAACCAGATTTGGAATTTGGTTGACCCACCTGAGGGTGCTAAGGTCATTAGTTGTAAATGGGTTCATAAGATCAAACATGATATGACCTCAAGTCTCGACTTGTTGCATAAGGTTTCAAACAAACTCATGGTATTGACTATGATGAGACCTTTTCACCTGTCGTTATGCTTAAGTCTATTAGGATTCTTCTTGCTATCACTGTGTTCTATGATTACAAGATTTGGCAAATGGATGTCAAAACAGCGTTTCTTAATGGAAACATACTCAAGGATGTGTACATGACATAACTTAAGGGTTTTGTCGATCCTAAGTATCCTAATAGGTGTGTAAGCTTCAAAGATCCATTTATGGATTAAAAGCAGCTTCACGGCCGAATCTTCTTGCTTTTGGTGAGGTTGTTAAAATATTTGGCTTTATGAAAATGAAGATGAGCCTTGTGTATACAAGAAGGTTAGGAGTGCAATTATTTTTAGTGTTGTATGTGGACTACATCTTACTCATTGGAAATGACATCCCTACCTTGCAGAGTGTCAAGTCTTGGTTGGGGAAATGTTTTTCAATGAAAGACTTAGGCGAAGCCGCCTACATCCTAGGCATAAAGATTTATAGAGATAGATCTCAACAATTACTCGGCTTGAGTCAAAGTGGGTACATAGACAAAGTGCTAAAGAGGTTTAGCATGCAAGATTCCAAGAGAGGTTTCTTACCAATGTCTCATGGCATTAAGCTCAATAAGTCTCAATGTCCAACCACTTGGCTGACGAGAGCGCATGGATAAAATCCCATATGCTTCAAATATTGGTTCTATCATGTATGCCATGCTTTGCACCCGACCTGATGTCTCCTATGCCTTTACGACAAGTAGATTCAAATGATCCGTGAATGTCATCGGATAGTAGTCAAGAATATCCTTATACTGAGAGTTAACCCAAGGTTATTTTTGATCTATGGTGACAAGAGGAGTTAGTTATAAGTGGTTATACCGAAGTGCCGGTTTTCGCTTGACTAAGATGACTTTAGATTGCACCGGGTTTTGTGTTTTATTTGAATGAGGTTTTGTGAGCCGGGAGAAGTTCCAAGCAAGACACCGTCGATTCTAACATGCAGGCTGAGTGACACATAGATGCCTCAGATGTAGCAAAGGAGGCAGTTTGGATCAAAAATGTCGTTTTTAGACTAGGTGTTGTTCCTAGCATTACAAACCCAGTGGACATCTATTGTGACAATAATGGGGGCTATTGTTCAAGCCAAGGAGCCCAGATCACATAAGCAATCCAAACACATACTCAGGCTTTTCCACCTCATTCGTGAGATCATTGAGAGAGGAGATGTTAAGATATGTAGAGCTCATACTGATGACAATGTTGCTAATCCTTCGACTAAACCTCTTCCACATTTAAAGCATGAAAGTCATACTAGATCGATAGGCATTCGATTTATGCCTGATTGGGCTTAAGGCAAGTGGGAGACTATTAGTGATATGCTCTAGCCCAGTGGCATATACATTGTCATTTTATGTTTATATACATGAGGCATTTATCATTTTATCATGTTCTTTAAATTGTGGTTTAACTTGATAAAATTAGATCCTTGAATAGTTGGCTCCATTTTGTCATCAAGTATGTGACTTGATAGTAAAACCTCAAGGCATAAGAACACTATTATAAATAGTCCATAGTCGATCATATCGGGAATAATGAAGTAAGACTATTATGTTTTTGAGAAAAGACCACGTTTTGCTGGTCATGAACATAAGATGTTACTCAGAACATAAATACATGTTAAGTTCATGTTATTTGACTGACCCACTATGAGAAATACTACATGGGTTATGTCACGCAATTTCTTGCAATAGTGGTATTTCCGAGTCCTTCGACCTGAAATTCACTCGCTGATTCTCTACATAGGAACTACGTGTCTTGACGTAGCTCAATGACGTCTTTAACAGGATGGTAATATAGGCTATGGTTGGGCATGCAAGAGAAATCATGGGAGGAATGTGACTTATAGTAAAAGAATTTGGTCCCGCTTTGATCAGTGAGATGTCTATTAGCCTTGATAAGTGAGACTCAGAAATGTATGGTCGTGCTCGAACGAGATTGATAGGAGTATCAATATCATTTGTTTAGTCACCACTGAGAATCAAGAAACCATTAAGTTGTATAAAGATGACTTCATCCATGCTTTGTGCTTAATCGGTATCAGGTGACAAATGACCAATATCATACTATGGTAAGGTTTTTCGAGTCATCGAATTCACTTGATTTAGTAGTTATAATGTCTTGCTAGAGACCAATTATAACTTGTGGGCTTAGATTATGATTTGGGCTCTGCCAACATTGGAGGAATCCTATAAGGTCACACATAAGAATGAGCTATAATGGGATGTTAGAGTGCCTTCTTTAGCCCATGATTAAGCACAAGCCCAAGCCCAAGCCCAAGCCCATTAATAGTTAATGGAATTTGGTTTAAATTCATTTTAATAAAAGGGTTTAAGAGGCTTGATATAAATATGGGGTTTATCATCTAAAAGTAGGTGGTTCTTTTGAAGTGGTCGGTTTTTTAGAGAGGATTCTTTTTAGAGTTTTGGAAGACACTAAGGTGTCTTTGGTTTTGTGGGACAAAGACCTATCATAAGGTGCTAGCACATCCATCCCATCCATTAGCCATTCAGGTGGGATACCTTTTTAAAGGGCGTTGCACACCGCATCGCCTGGCTCGTTGTCGTTAGGATCGCTTCCGTAAGGAGTCTCTCGTTTATGTTTCAGTGTGTGTGTGATCAAAGAAAATCTACACTAGTCGAAAAGGATTCGGTCTACAAGAGGTAAGATCTGGATTTCCTTGATTCATTATTTAGTTTTATCAAACCGCTTGGATCCTGATGCAGTTCAGCGTTAAATTTTTTTTTATTTCCGCTGCGTTTTCTTATCGCTGGATTCCAACACCAACTATATCAATTCCCCACTAGGCCAAGGGCCAAGGGCTCGTCATGGTCATTGGATTCTGAGCCAACACCCTTTAGATGGGGGCTTTCCATTGGCAACGACCACACTTCCTGACATAGGCGGCTGCATCCGCCCTCAATATTGGCCAGTAGTAGCCCTAGGCATGGGCCCTATGCGCCAAAGTTCTGCTGCTTGGATGGTTTCCGCATATTCCTTCATGGAGTTCCTCCAATGCATACTGCCCCTACTGGGTGGTAAGGCATTTAAGATACGAGCCGTCTAGAGACTGTTTATATAACTGCTGAAAACAAGGGTAAATCATGCCGCTTGAACCTAAACCTTGTGGGCTTCGACCCTACTGTCCGAGAGTTCTCCTGAGCTCAAGTAACGGACTATTGGAGTCATCCAAGAGGGATATGCTTCTTCTAATGCATTTACCCCGGTTGGCAGCAATTGACAACTCCGGCTGGTAATAGACAGGGAGGAGCACGATTTCTTTGGTTGTAGGGATGTGGCCACTGCTGCTAAGGCATCCGCCTTTTCATTCGAACCCCTTGGGATATTGATAAGACCAAATGATATATACAAATTTATGACACTGTTACCAAAGGAGTATTATCTAATCCCCGACAACGGTGCCAAAAACTTGATAAGACTAAGTAATATATACAAATTTATGACACTGTTACCAAAGGAGTATTATCTAGTCCCTGGCAACGACGGCAAAAACTTGATGAGACCATTTTTCATATGTATGAAAAGATGGAATTGTTCTCTCTTATAAGATGACTCATTTAAAATTTGTGCATGTGGTCTCAATCACTGTAAGTGCACAGGTCGTACAAGTAATAAAAGTGGATATTTAAAGTCCAGATATCGTTCCCACAAGGACAAATGATAAATCAAAAGACTAATTACCCCAACTACTAAAGATCATTACTATTTGAACGCCATTGATATGATGATAAGAGGACTTAAATGTAGTCCTAAACTGAAATCTTAAATATACAAGCGTAAGAAGTTTAATAAAATTGGGGTTGAGGATTCACTGAATGAGACAAAACTGGACATGGATCGAATAATAATAATCAATTTCTGCATAATTTTAATTTATAGCTCAGCTATCAATTGGAAAACTAAGTTTGTCAAAGATGCAAGGTAATATGGTTTGGATTTCTCCCTTAACAATACTTTTCACTGATTAAAGGTTCATATTCATTTATGAGACATGATTCTAATCAACTACTTGTAATATTTAACCCTCTTTCTAAGAATTAGGCATTTTTCCTTTGCATGCATTTCATACTCGTGATCTCTCAAAGACTAAAGAATTCTTGCCCCATAGACAGGATCTTGCAAGCCTTCTTCAATTTGATTGGCACCTTATCCTACACTTCTGATGTAAATTTCCATCTCCTTAATTAGATATCAGCTAACACGGGACCATAATCAATTCATCAGAAAGAGGAGATACCTTTGAGAGATTAAACAGATACTTCATTCAACCTATCTCAACTTATAAGTAAGTTGGAGATCTATCTGAGTAATCCTTCAAAATTCATTAGTTCCATAGTAATAATCTACCATGCCCATATGAAACCGCTTACACCTCAGATTCTCCATCTTTGTGTCACTCAAAGGCCCCAAATCGCAGTGAGATACAAAGACTTTGCATTGATACACAAGACTAGTACTAAGAACAAATAAATTTATAAACAATACCAATCAAATAAATACAAGAATTCTAATTAAAGCTTTCTTCCTCCTTATGCAGAAAAATGACTATCATCAAAGACACATTTCCAATGAGCTCAACTTTTCAAAACTAGTTTACTCATATCAATGACTAACTGATCAGGAAAATTCACTAAAATCATAAACAAACTGAAATAAATGAACTCCAGAAACCTTCTAGCTTCCATTTAAATCAAACAGTAAATGAAAAGAAGGATTTATAAAGAAATATTAGCTCGAAGCTGCACTTCAGTACAATACCCAAATCTAGAAAATTAAAGGAAAAGTAACAACATAAAACTATATTGAGCTAAATCTACTAAAATGAAAAAAAATAAAAATGTATAAGAGTCTTCAACCACTCAGAAATCCTGTAACTTTCGAAAGCTACACATAGTGCCCGAGAAACGTGTATTTATGGGCTTTCCAATGTTAGGCCTCACTTCATTAATTGCTTTGTGGATTCCTGGAATTATGGCTCAAATTGGTCGCTTTGTCGTGACATAAAAAAAATTATATCGCAACATAGCTTTAAGTCCTTGTTGCTGGCCTCTATCGTAGCTTATCTTCTGTCGCGACTTTACTTCTGAGTTTTACTTAAGTTCTGTCACGACAGAATTTGATACTGTCGTGACAGAACTATGGTGTAGTAGTCTTAATTATGTCGTAACATGATTACTTTGTGTCGCGACATAAAATCTATTTGCAGCCAGCTTCTTATGTCCTCCAACTTCTAGATCCTGTCGCTACATAATTTTCCTTGTCATGACAAACAATTGTTTTTCAGCTTGGAAAATCTATCGCGACTGAGTTTTCTCTGTCGTGATAGGATTTCTTTAAGTCCTTAGCAATTTTCTGTCGTGACAAGAAACTTTTTGGTTGCGATAGACTTTTCTTCTCTGGTTCTTGTCGCTTGATGAGTTGTTTGTCACAACATGGAATTATATGTTGCGACACAATTGCCTTGGTCATTCTTAAGTCTTCTTCAATTTCTATCGCCACCTACCATGCACATTTTTTTAACGTAATTGCAAAGGTTTTAATTCTTGTCTCCCTTATATTTTGATGTAGGCCAAGTTCAAAGCTAAAGGAGCAAAAATGTGATCAACATGGAAAAAAAAAGGCACAAAATACATAATCTAGCAAAACAGAGCAAGCAACTCACATCAAAATGTCGCCTAGTGACGTTGCAACGTCACATAGAAGAGAATTTCAAGAGCACAAACTCAAGTCGCGACATCGCCTAGTGATGTCACGACATCACAAAGAAGAGAATTTCAAGAGCATAGCCTAACATCACGACGTGGCTCATTGACGTCGCGACGTGTCCTATTGACGTCGCGACGTGGCCTATTGACGTCGCGACGTGGCCTATTGACGTCGCAACGTGGACTTTGCACGTCATGACATGACAGAGAGGAGATTTCAGCAAACATATTTGACATCGTGACGTGACAAAGGTAGAACAATAAAGTTACTTACCTCACGTCGCGATGTGAGTCAAGCACGTCGTGACTTCACGAGCAGTTCCTAGCTAGGGAACCAACCTTTTTGAGACGAAATTGTACATCTATAAAAGGAAAGAAGCCCTAACTTCGAGGGGGATCAAAAGGAGGAGTATAGATAACAAGACTTTGGAGAGGAAACAAAGACGAAGCCAAGGGCTCAATCTAAGACAACGTTCTAGGAGTTTCAAATTAGCTTTTCTCTTCATTTTTCTTGTTTATCATGGATTCAAATCAAAAAATAGTAGTTATTTGTTTTAGCATGTTCTAGTTCATTTTTTTCTAGGGCTATGATGTAGCAATGATTGGATATTGATTCTTTGGTGATGGATTTAAAATCTTATATGTATATATATACATATATGTATATATATACCATAGTATGTCTTATTACAAATAGTTTGTTGGATACCTACTATTTGAATTTTGCACTCGAATCTAAGCTGAGATTTGAGAGAGACCTATATGAGTTATTGTTTAGTGCCTAGAGTTGGGGATATCCTAGGGTTCAACATGGAAAATGGAATTTTTGAGCTTAATGATTCTCAAAATTAGTAATTCAGGCATAGATAACTGTTCACCTCTTTCTGTGATGGACCAAAATACCTATACAAATTTATAGCGTTATTACCCAAGGACTATTATCTAATCCCCAGCAATAATGCCATGAAACTTGTTTGTTGTGTTCTATCTATCAGACCATTAAAAGTCGCTTTCCTTAATAGTAAATCATTTTCTTCCGGCTCTTGATCTAGGATGTCACATGGTATAGGTCTAACAAGTAGTAATTGTACTTAAGTCCAGATATCGTTCTGCGTAGATCTCAAGAATTCTCAATCAACTACCCCACTACTTGAACTCTATACTCATTCCGACTTTGATAGGCAATTGAAATATTCCTTAGCAAACCTAAATAATAAAACTAAGAAAAGATTAATAACAAAATGAATTAAACTGAAATCTAAAATAACAAATTTAATTCGATCGCTTTATCTTTAAAGAGAGCATTGAAAAATACCGAAGTATTAGAAACATCAATTCCTTTGAGACTACTCAGAACTTCAAGCCTTAAGGAACCATATTTAAACCTATCCAAGGAATAGGTAGTGCGCTTGGATCTTCCCTACGGTAATCGGCTCATCATCTAATCTTCCCGATTCTTTCAAGACGTAGGATTAGATAACCACTTTTAACTGGCTGGTTTGTTCTCGATATTTTTCTTTCTCAATACTTCATACCTCATCACGGACAAACCTTAGCTCCAAGACATAGGTATAAAGTATGGGTTTACACTTTAATGGGTTTCTCTTCCTGTAAAATTGGACAGCCATCCTTTCCTTGATTAGATCTCATAACACTCTGGATTTAACTTATCGTCTGAATCGAGGAACTCGCTTTAAATTGATAAGTCATTCAACTCAATCTCGATTTCATGAAAAGATCGATTATCGAATTTCATTCACAGAGCTCATTAGATTCCATTATCAGTTCAGATACCTTGAGAAATTGTTCACTACTCAGAACGCCTCTCCTCTGCGGTCACCCGTGAGGGCCTCCCCGAAATTAGAGCATGAAAATCTTATTGCGTGTATAGGACACCTATATTGGGACGTGACATGTATCTTAAACTAGCGGATTTATAAACTGGTCAGTTCTTTCCGATAAATTTTTACAGAGAGATAAAATTCTAACACCGTGAGTCTATTCAATGGAAGCTGGGTTTCTAAATTACTTTATTACACCCTACAATGGCTTTTTGATCAAGAGAACCACTATAGATCGGACACCGAACCGACCCAAAATTTGTCGGGACTTCAGATGATCCGACGTTAATTTGAAAGAAATAGAATTTCCGCATTCGGGCCATTTTACCGCCTAACGTCCAGATCCAAAATTCTGGAAAGAAATAACAATCTAATCTAAAATAACTACAAAACAAAAGAAAGAAAATTAAAATACATGAGCTCTTAGGCTACTCGCATCTCTCGCTCGAGCCACCAAGAGTCGTTTCCTTTAGTAGCAATTTCGGCTATTTATGGGGTTCGTCATCTCTAACTTTGATGCGCCCTCAGGATTTCAAATTAATCGCCCATTCGGGTCATATAATGTCGACCGATTCTTTGTCGCGACATCGCTTGTCTAAGCATTTGTCGCGCTTTTATTTGGTCGCGACTTGCCTTTAGCATCCCTTTGGCTTCCTATGTCACTGACTCGATTCTTTGTCGCCACATCGCTTGTCTAATCACTCATCCATTCTTCCCAAAAGAATTATCTTCTGGTCGCGACCTCTAAAATGACGTCGCGACCTTAATTCCTTGCAAGTTGTCTCTGATACCCACTCTAGGAACAATTCCTGATTCAGTGTTGATGTCGCGACCTCTTCTAAATGTCGCAACTTCGATGTTCAGTCTCTTGAAAATCTTGTGTCGTGACTTCTATGTCTACTGCTCGGCCTTCACTCCCCATTACACGACTCGAAATGGTGCTGCGACATCATGTCTTGTTCTTCATTAATTTATGGTTGCCCGACTTTGGAGTTTTTGTTGCGACTCGCTCGTTTCGCTTCACTGCCCTTATGTCGCGACCGTTTTCAGGGTTATGACCTTGATGTGATTCTTCATTATCAGAAGGCGCGCGATGATCGTGTCCTTTCTTCCTCGTGCACCTCTCCTGTCATGATACATCATTCAAATTAGCCGTGTCATTCCGTCGCCCACTCTCTCGCCCTCTTCTATCGCAATATCCTCTTTCTGAATCTCCTCAGTCAGATAGCGCCAGGAGTTATTCCACATTTCTCAAGATATGTCTCGCTCCTTTTTTTTAGATAGAAATCAATCAGAAAAATGGACTGAAAATGGATGACTTTTAAGCTCATCAATAACCTTAACCTAAAATCAAGAGATGTATTGAAGAACTCGAGAGAGATCAGTACAACTGAAGTCAAATCCGTCATCAACAAATTAACATAATGCACTTCATTTATATCCAGTCCCTTATATCAATTACAATCTTTGTGAAATCGTGCCCTAAACCTTGTTATAATTGGTATTAGCTACTTTTACAGTTCTAAGTAAAGTCTTAGCCTAATAATTGTTTAAGTCCATAGATTGTTAGTGTGAAAACCCGGGTAAATTTGAAATTTTTTCGAAAAACGGTAAATTACCACTATAGTACATGTTGTAAACCTAAAATTTTTCTAAACCTTGGGTGATGAAACAGAACTCACCATTGGATTTGTCTCACAAAATCTAGTTACCCAGCCGAATTTCGTTGAATTTTGAAATGGTTGAAAGTTCACGTATTTTAGGGTGAAACGGACCAATGACATGGTGACATGTGGCATGATGCCACATGGCAACATGTCCCTAACCTAAGATGGACTTAGTTCTTGTCTGACACTTGGAAAGTCATCTAGGTGTCATGCATGAAAGAGGTGACACATGGAAGCCATGTGTCAAACCATAAAGAAGGAAATCTAGCTTAAGTGGGGGGAGGGGAGAAATCAGTTCAATGGAAAGAAAAGAAAGAGAGGAAGGACAGAAAGGAAAGGGAGAAAGGAAAAGAAGGAGATCGACTGGTTCTTCCTCCAATCTACGACGCTCTAACAGAAAAAATTCATCGGACCAAGAGTCAAAGTTCATTTACGCAACAAAAGCTACGCGTAGGTACCAAAAGTAGGAGGTTTCACCGAAGCTCCAATAGGTGGGTTCCTTCTACTCTGGTTAGTTTTTCTAAGGGTCGCTCATGTTATGGGTTCAACCTCAATCTGGGGCGACATGCGGACCGGTTTGGGATTTTTCTGACAATCGGCAACCTGGCTCTGCGGTCGACGGTTCCCAACCGTTGATCTGGGGCTGTTTAGGGGTCCTAATTTATGAGGTTGTCCATGGCCCATTTCGGGACTGATTTGTTGCCGATTTCTTAGCCTGGGCATAACCAGTCTTGTGGACTATTTAGAGCTGAAGGTGGGGCTAATTTCAAGACTATTTAGGACTGATTTCAGGGCTAGTTTGATGGCCAGTTATGGTTTGATTAAGGGTCGTTGTGTGGACTGTGATGTGGGCATAACTTATGCCACATGAGGTCTTGAGGACCAAGAGTGTCATTGCTTGAGTTGAATGATGATCTTGGTGGTTGCTGATTGACTGATGATCATATATTGACATGGAATGTGTGATCAATGGAAATTGTATGCTATTGATATAATTGTCCATGATACTTGGTATGAAGTATGATTTTTATGTTCATGTAGCATTTTGTATACATGTGATAAGAGATTAACATGCAATGGCATATTGCATTGCATATGCACGAGGAAATCGCATTGACTGGTGTTGACAAAATCAAAACACATGTACAAATTTATGACACTATCACCAAAGGACTATTAATTAATCCTCAGCAACCTTGCCATAAACTTGTGGAAATTATAATATGTAGAACAGAAATTTCTTAAAATAAGTCATTTTCAAGCTTTGTTTTGATTTGCTATTCTGCAAGTGCACAGGTCAACAAGTAGTAAAATGGATTTAAAAGTCCGACATCGATCCCAATGAGATCTCAAGAATTTTAAATCAACTACCCCGACTACTCAAGCTCCATACTATTTGGACGATAAATGATAGGAGTCCAAGATTCGACAAGCCGGAAAATTGAAGAACAAAAGGAAATAACTAAATAACCAACAAATGGAGATAAAGAATAAAGAATAATGAATTTCTAATAACGAAATGAATGTAATAGTTATCCTCAAAGACACATCAATAAAAAAATGCTATAGTGAATCCACCCTCGTAGTTGGGAATCGATAGAATTTCTTGATTAACTCAAGTTTCAAAACTGGTCTAAGGCAATTGTAAGGTAAATTGATCTCTCCACACTCCACATTTCATTATCTAATTGATGACCCGGGAATTTCAATACAGGAATTAGATAACTATATTTAAAAGGGGACTTCCCTTAACTGGGTATTTTTCTTTTACAATACTTCATACCCATTTTATGGACTGTGAAACCTTAACCCCAAGTTATCTACAAGCAAGGATATACAACTCCGACGCTTCCTCCGAAATTAGGATAGATCAACCTTCCTTGATTAGATCCTCACTAACACCTAGATTGGACCTACTCATCCGACCGAGGTGAACTCTTTGCTTGTTTAAGTGGGATAACTCATTCAACTCATTCTGACTTCAAGTGAGAAGAGTATTTATCCAAGTGAACTTGCAAAGCGCAAAGGATCCCTAATAGCAGGTTAGTATACCTTCAAAGAACTAGACGTTACCCCCAGGATTGTCTTCCCTGTGTCACTCAGAGGACTTCCTTGAAATCAGGGTAACGACGCAATTCTTAACGGGTATAGGAAACTGGTATTCAGATCCAAAATCAATAAAACCAAAACTGGGCAATTCGAACCGAAATTAACAAACCTGCCAGGAACGACTACAGAAAGATAAATTCGACGATAACGCTCAATTAATGGAAGCTGATTCTCAATTAAATTACACGATACAAAGATTCCTCTGACTATAAGAAAAACTCAGTTGAACCAAACAATCTAATTCCAGAAATTCGTCTGAACTTCAAACATTCCGTGTAGTGACTTGAAAAGAAATAGAAATCTGCATTCAGCCAGCTAAAACGATAACATCCAGGATTCAAAATACAATAAAGAAAACACGAACATAATCGCTTCTAAAACAATGGAAACAACAAAATAAAATAAAAATAAAAGAAAAAAGAAAATGAGCTTTCGTGAATCCGCACTGCCCGTGGCCGCCAAGCCATTTAATGAAATGATAGCCAGGTATTTATAGTGGTTCCTAAATTGGGCCCTAATCCCAATGTAGCCTGCCGTGGGACCAGAGTATCCAGCCCGTTATCGCTCACGTCGCGACTTCAGCTTCCTCTTGTCGCGATTATCATCGAGGTCGCGACTTTGATCCCACGTCGCGACTTCAAATAAGTATTAATTATATAGCCTTGATTTATCATTCTTGATGTCGCGACATCATCATCTTGTCGCGACATCTTCTCATGTCTTAGCATGTTTCAATTGTTCTCTCCTGATGTCGCGACTTCGATATCTTATCGCGACTCGCCTTAAGGCCTTGCGCTTCAATCGATGTCTTCGATGTCGCGATTTCATCTCATGTCGCGACATCATCTTATGGAATCAGAGGGTTTTCCGGTCGTTTCCTCGATGTCGCGACTTCGATCTCATGTCGCGACATCAACTTATGGCTTGCAGTCTTCACTTGATGGTTTTTGATGTCGTGACTTCAGCCTCCTACCGTGGACAAAGCAGCTCATTTCCTTCTACTTCATCTGCCGGTTCTGATGTCACACCTCGTTTCTTTGTCGTGACATCAACTTAGATCTTTGAGACTCTCGTTGTTTTCCCAGGCGGTCGCGACTTCAGTCTTCCGTCATGCATACATCACTGAAATATTTGCGCTTTCTAACTTGTCTTCAAATTTCGTCGCGACTTCGAAGTCAAGCATGCGGACCTTCATGAGCTTACCTTCAATCGAAAGGTGTCCGCGTCGCGACATCAATTTAGTCTCTCCGCTTAACCGGTCGCTTGATGTCGCGACATCAGATTGATGTCGCGATCTCCTGCTTTATGACTCGCAGCTGATTCATTTGTTCCTCGATGCCAATGACATCGATATCTTGTCACACATCACATCATGCCTTCACAAGTCTCCACGGCCCTGCTCTGATGTCACGACTCTCGACCCCCTTACGCCGCGACATCGCCTCATTTCTTTCAGTCTTTCATGTAAAGTAGCTTCATGTCGCGACTCTATAGCTTGTTATCCCTCGTCACACTCAACCGGGCCGTAACCCCAAACTCCGCATCAATGACTTAGTCATTTCTTTTCCTTTCTGCTCTGCCAATTGGCTGCACCTTTATCCACGATTTCGCATTTTCACGCTTTTTCTTCTTTCGCTTCCTCCTCGCTTAATGACAAATTGGTGAGTTTCTTCATAATTCTCAGATATTAAATATTTCATTTTTAACTAAAATAAAATGTAAAAATGGATCAGCAAGAGATGACTTTTAAGCTCATCAAACTCCCCAAATCCTAAAATTCTTGCTTGTCCTCAAGCAAAAGAAAAGAAAGATTTGCTTGTCCTCAAACAAGAGGACATTTTTCTGCTTTGTTTTATTCTATGAGTGGCATTCAAATTTAATTGCACCAAGGTATGCAAAATTTTCAGACATTTAACTTCCACCAATTCAAAGTTGGTCTCACTTTTTCTATACAAAAAAAAATCGAAATGTTGAAATTGTTTTACAAACAATATACCCATCGATCCTGCTGAATAAATGAATTATTTTCCTTTCATTTTCATATCGAGTCATTTAACTCCCTAAAGTCTTTCATTCTTGATTGTTTCCATTCTTCCAAATTCCATAAGCTTGTTTTTCATATTGATCTCCACTAATGTAGGTGAATTCAGCCTTCAAGATCAATCAGGTCTTTTGGGCTTATAATGTTAAGCTTAGGTAAAAGGGTAGGATGAATGGAATGTTTAGGCTGAGATAACCCAAAACTCTTTTTCTTTTCTCCTCAACTTCTATTTCCTCCTTGTAATTCCCCAAACTTCCCAAAACTTCATGTTTGGGATACTACCTTGAATTTCTTCTTTCAAAGCCGTATGCTCCCAATTCCTCTTCTCAGAATTCTAACTTGGGAAATTTTTCTCTAATCACCCTTCGTGATCAGGTTATTTTTGTCTTTTAGGCTTCTAACACTCTAGCGAACTTTTAAGAATTCCATACCAGATGATATTAGGGTACTAGGTGTTGAAACACCCCTAAGAACTTAATTGTTCAAGAGAGTTAGGCCACAAGACAAAAACTATTCTTTTTAGCTTTCTTTCCTTTTGTATTTTCCTGTCTTAGATCTTTCTTCTTTCACCTCCTCTTTACATCTCTTAGCCTTTTCCTAAATTAAACTCCCCCAAACTTTATCTCTTCCTCTCCTTTTTGAGTTCTTGAGTTATCATAGGTTCTTTACTGGAAGATTAGTGATAAAGGATGGCTTGGGCTTTGCACTGGATTATTCGAAAACATGGAATATCTTGGCTCAAATTCAGGGACTAAGGTGTATGCAAAAGCATATACATAATGGTGGCCTGAAAAGCTCAAACTGTTCAAGAATGGCCTGCATCATTTCTTTTTTGTCGCCTGTATCACCTAGATTACCAATCAATAATCTAACAAATTCTAGAACCCGATTGAGCAATGGATTAACTATAAGGAGTATCTTGACTCATTTTTATTGATGAGTAGTTAAGTTAATTGATATTCAACAGGATCCTTGATTTACTGTTCGTATTACAAACTCAAAATCATGTTTTGTTCCTTCTGTTGTATCACCTTCTTCTATTCTGGACTTATCAGTTAAATATAAGTAAATTCCTGCACCTTGTATTTCAATTAAACTATATGCATTTTGTCCTTATTCTGCAATTTTCCTTCATTTCAGCCTAATTCCTACTCTTAACCTGCCATACAATCAAGCCACGACCTCTTAGCGCTTTTATTTTGAAATTCACCCTACCTTGATTTCCTAATCATGCAACCACAAAGCAACATAATATTGACAATCAAATGCAAGATAGCAACAATCATTCAATTTAAATTTCACATTTTATTCCTGATTTATTTGCAACTGTTGGATATACAGTAATTGATAAGGATGATAGGGAAGGTTAGGCAAAGAGAAGGTCTATTTTTTCTTTTTGGACGAGGTGGCAAAATGTCGTGGGGATCTGTGTCTAAAGTGTTCAAATGAGCTGGAACGGGAGGGAATTTCATTTCTTCTTCTTTCTCTTTCTTAGTTTCCTCTCGTTGTTCTTCAAATGACAATCTCATTGGGAGAGATCAACTTTGTTCAAGACATCTTGTCTTTCCCAAGCCATTCATTGTGTTCTCCATTTTATCATGACTTCGAAATTTAGAAAGATTGTTGTTAATCAAATCTAAATTTTCGACCATTCATACTGTGAGATTGACCTCCCATTGCTTTGTCTCTCATTCGAGTTTGTTTTCTAGCTCCTTCTGTAAAGATTTGTATAGTAATTTGAAACCCTTTATCTGCTCCCCAAATTTGGTGTCATGCTCCTTATCTCTTTTCTCTAGCAATGCTAGGAGTTGAGCATCTC
The DNA here is from genome assembly GCA_016808115.1 of Tetrastigma voinierianum. NCBI lineage: Eukaryota > Viridiplantae > Streptophyta > Magnoliopsida > Vitales > Vitaceae > Tetrastigma > Tetrastigma voinierianum. Next base: position 883,288 of record JAEQBH010001333.1, on the reverse strand, counting down.
GATCAAACTGCTTGTTATAGAAAGCTTCATGACTCAGTTTGAGTTTCAGTAAAAGATCTTGATCTCTTTCCTTCATTTCTCTCTTGAACTCCTCTCCTTCTTTGCTTGATATTTTCCCATCTGTTATCTTTTACGTTCGGTTCTTATTTCCACTATTGTTCTCTTCTTTGGATCTCACCTCATGCTCCCTTTCTTTTGTTAATTCTTCTTCCTTTATTTGGTCTCTTCTTTTCAATTCTTTTTCATACATCCCCTCTCACAATTCTGTTTTAGAGTTTCATTCCTTCTCTCTTTCTTCTATTCTTTTACGCGTAGTGAGAGCTTCAGAATTAGATTGTCCTCTTGTGCTTTCCTCTTGAGCTTTCTCAGTGTTAAATTACGCTGTACGGGATAGGAAGCGTAAGGGGATGGAGAAGTCTATTGGGCTGTCTTCATCCTGCCCTTCATTATCTGCAAACATGTAATCATTGTGGTCAGGTGATGTCACTGGGTGCTCTGCTCCTTGATCAGTGGCCCTCTGGGTCTCTTTTAGTTCTTGACCAGTTCGCCACGTTTCTACCAGCACTCCCTTTTTCCTCTGATTTCTTGGTCCCTTACTAACTCCTGTCAGAAGGAGGGGTGAAGCTCTTGGGACTTCTTGACTCCCAAGCTCCTTTCCTCCCGGACTTGAGCAAGGCGTGATTGTTCTTTGGGTGAGAAACGAACCTCTTTTGTTTTCCTTCATGATATCTCATGATAGAGTTCTCAATGATAACTCCTATATTGATCTTGTATCGCTGAGTATGGCATACGTGATACGGCTTCTTGTTCTCTCCTTTGTGCATAAATGTCTTGTTGAACCAAAACGGACGCCCGGAGTAAAACCATACCTTTGCTTCAGCCAGTAAGGCTCCCATTGAGTTCTTAGCTTTCCTTCTTTACGGTCCTAACTGCGCCCTTCCATCGGTGAGCTTCTCGGCAATCTTTAAGGTCGGCTTTTCGAAATTTTCTTGAATTTGGAGCCATGCTTGTGCGTTGTCATGCCATAGGCCGTTGATGGCAACCGCCGTATGAGACCAGGCTCCTCTAACAAAACAGCTCCATCCTTATTTCCTACCATGTTGGAATAAAACTCTCTCACCAGTCTGTATATCCTGCCTTTTGGTGCGCGCAAAGAATCTCCCATCCTCTCTGTTCTATCACCTCCTTGAAAGGAGTCACAGGGTTTTTGAATCTCCTCTCTGTAACAAAACCCTTGTTAGCGTAATACTTCTTCCACTGAGAATAAGCTTCATCAGAGATGAAATCTTCTACTTCTTCTTCTCTCCTTTTTCCCTTTCCCCTTTACGCGCTCTTGAGAAATCCCCGGGCCGGTGCTTAGATGGCGTCTCTCCTTGTTCTTCGACCGAATCTCATCAGCGTTCTCCTTGATGAGTTTCTTCTTCTTCTGATTGTTCGTGTTCCCTCATTATCTCGTCGAGGTTAGGGACCAGTGTGGGAATTTCAGCCATTGGAAGCAAGAGAAAAGCTTTTCTGATGGTTGGGCGCTGGGGTTTTGAGGTTGAGATTCGGTGGAGGCTGAGATTCAGAGGTGGGAAACGGGTTAACCGAATGGTTATGTGGGTTGGAGGAATGAAATAGTATCCAATGCGCTTAAATTCAATCAATGTTTAGCCCGATTAATGCTTCATTTATGACTTTGTCGCGACTCAATCCCGCCTCCTTTCATTCGAGATCATTGTTCCTAGTGGTCTTTGAACCCAGTAGTCGGCATGCACGCATTTTATGTCCGCGACATACCCAGATATCGCGACATGTCCGGGCTCGTGAATTATTGATGTGGCGAATTTTCCTTGCCAAATTTAAAAACCTGACCACTCCGTCGTGGACATCACGCTGATGTCGCGATGAATCTCCTTTCCTTACTACCCACTAACTGTTCTTTACAAACCGGTCACGAAGATCAATGTTATGTATGACATTAGCTAATGTCGCGACATGACCCTTCTTGCAGACCAAAGCCTTAATTCAATGATTTCAAAAAACTTTGAATTTTGTTCTTGTTTCTAACACACTTATAATATCTTATCCAGTAGCTTATTTCCAGTTGAAACCATTCTAACAAACAGGTTCAATCATACCATGCGGTGATTTGGCTGTTATAAGGTTACCCTTTTCTCATGTAAACAAGCATCCCTCCGCAATTTACTGAATCATCCATGTTTGCTCAAGAACCGCTATTCATGTCTTGAACCTCTTGCGTTAAGATCACCGCAATAATACGTAAGATTCGCTTAAAACACAATCAAACCTTAATAAAAATTAAATCTATTCTTCTAGAAAACAAATTGACTTAATTCATCAAGAACTAAAAAGAAAGAATAATTCAAATTTAAAATCGCATTGAAATCCTCCGGGCTGCCTCCCACAGGCCGCCACTTGAGTCATTAGCCGGACTTGCCGTTGTGGTACTTCTTCTTTTTCCTAAGAACCACTGAGTTCTTCAACTTCCTCCCTCCCTGCTGAGATAATGCTTAACCTTTCATTCATCCGACTCGAATTCTTCACCGCAGCGCCTCTTCGCAGTTATTCGTTCAAATGTAGTAACTTGCTACTACTGCGGTATGGCTCCGCTTCCAATTGATTTTTACTGAAAACCCCCCCGGGAATAGTTTCAAATTAGATGCCAAACAACGTAACTACCGTTTCCTCGAACTTCTTTCTCAAGATCCTCTCGACTGTGCCATTCTCATCCACCAGATCCAGGCTTGCCCGCCCAGCATAGCCTCCCACTCCACCCTCTCCAATCCGCATTTGGAGCGCTCTTCCTTGCGCACTCTAAAATCGTTTAACTTGATGGCCCACATTGCCTTGTAGTGGTATTCTAATTCAAGAGGTGAAGATGACATGGTTTACCAAAAACAACTCAGATAAGGACATTCCACCCAGGGTTTCTAGGAGGCGCCCCAGAGTCTACAAAGTGCATCATCAAGTTTCCAAGAAGACCAATCCTTCCTCCCGCTTGAGCCTTCTCACGTCCTTTCTGTCAAGTATTCTTTTGACTTCTCCTGCTGGAAATTTCTCGCTTGTCCATTGGTCTCGAGGATGATAAGCTAAAACTCATTATATGCTTCTGATCCCCATATCTGGCCATGAGTTTCGCAAATATTTTGTTCGCAAAACGGGTTCCCCCCATCACTAACAATGGTTCCTGGGGTTCCAACCCGCTTCAAAATCATTCCTTTGGCCAAGAAACTCACAACCCAGTTACATCATCCGACCAAGAAACTCCGTCTATCCATTTGGAGACATAATCTAATCACTAACAAGATATAAATCGTTTCCAGTTGATGGCGTGGAAGGGTCCCATAAAATCTATTCCCAAACACTTCCACAAATTTGTATTACCATAATACCTTTAGGGGCATTTAATTCCTCGTCGTCCGAGCATCCAAACCTTTGGCATCGATCACACACCCTCACCCATTCTCAAGACAATCCTTGAAAAATAATAACACCAAAAACCTGGACAGTATCCTCCAGAGTCGTTTCTCCCGGTGAAGTGTCCTCCCCATACGGTGATGCATGGCATTCATTTAAATGTTGCCTGCTCATCTTCTCGCACACATCTTCTTATTATCATGTCAGCATCTCTCAATAAGAGTGGGTCATCCCAAAATATAATATCTCATTTATCTGGGCCCCAGCTTCTTCGTTTGAGTACCAGCTCCACTCACCACCGCCGACACTACACACAACATATCCACATGCACACAGAAAAACTGTCCAAACAATCGTCTTCATCCGGGGAAGCCTCTGCTAATCCGCACATTGTCTTCTCATCACTATTTCTTCTACTCCTGGACAGTGGTCGGCTATCACATTGTCACATCCCTTATCCTTTATTTCCAAATCAAACTTCGCAATGTGCCAGCACCCATCTTATCAATCTGCTTGGCTCTTTTTCGACATCAAGTATTTGATCGCATTCGCATGAACTGCGGTGAATTACCACATGGGATCCCAAAATGTATTGCCTAAATTTTCACAAGCAAATACTACGCCTAGCATCTCCTTTTCAGTTGCCGAGTAGTTCCTCTTGTGTCTCTCATTGAAGGTCTTACTAGCATAGTATAACGGACCCCGAATATTTCTCCTTTCTTTGCCCCAACACAGCCCCATCGCAAAATCACCTAAGATCACACCATTATTTCAACCCCTCGATTCCATTCCCGTGCAGCCACAGACCCACCACCCATCCATCACACCAAAGCAATCCTGCAGAATCATCAAAATTAAAACCTTGTATCCTTTTTCAAAGAATTCGCATAGTGGTCCTGCTATTTTTGAAAAGTCTGGCGAATCTTCAGAAATCCAAAGATGCCCCAAGAAACTCCTTACTCCTTTTTACTGTGATAGCAGCAGTAAGAGTCTTGATAATGGCACGTCCTCATAACTCATTTTGGGACTTCTAGTCCAGCTGAAGGGAAATTTTAAGCTCAGAACAATACCTTCGTTACTCATAAATGGCATTTTTCCCAATTCATACTAGTCAGCTTATTCCTGGGCATCTTTGGAGTATCAAGTCTTCCAGATTGTTCTTAGACATTGACCCCAAAGCCGATCCATACACAAGAAATCATCCTGTCTTAAAATCTCCATCACTTCTTCAACCAAATCGAAAAGGCCAGACATCCTGGCGCACTCTGAATGTAGCCGGTTTAATACGACAACCCAAATGGCATTCCCTTCTCAAGGCAAAGGTACCGTAGCGCATGTGAATGTGGTCTTCTGATCCTCCGGTGCAATAGCAATCTGATTAAAATTTCGAGTACCCATCCAAAAACAAAATGAGGGTGTCCGCTAACCTATCCCAACATCCGATCAACGAAAGGTATGGAAAATGATCTTTCTCGTTTGCCGTATTCAACTTCCCCAGAATCAATACATACCATCATGTCACCGTTCTTGTTGGAATCAATTCATTTTTCATTTCGATCACAAGAAACCTCCTTTCTAGGAAACCACATGGACCGGCTCACCCAAGGACTATTCCAACAGCGTACAGCCGTGATTCAACAATTTGAGTACTTTTTCGACTACTCTTCATCACCGATTCGCTTCTTCCTCGATGTTCTACGCATGGCTCGGTCCCTCCTTCGCGTAATCTATGCATGCAACCGGCCGGGATCGATGTTCCCCGCTTCAATGGACTGCCAAAGATTCCTTATGTCTCCCTTAATATTTCCAGCAATCTTGTTCCTCGCATCACCGGTCCGCTGAAATGATCACGGTCTTTTCTTGGTAATTCTAAGTAGGCATACTTTAAATGACCTGGCAACTCTTTCAAAACTAGCCCTTCCATCCGTCCTCGACGATCTTCCTTCCACCAGCCTTCCATCATCTTTCTCTCGTTTGTACTTTAGTTCAACACGCTTTATAGAAATGAAAATCGCCAGATGGGAAATTCGTAATAGACATCTTTCAAAAGATAATGGGAATTCATCTCTTTTCATTGATAAAACTGGAGTGTTACAATCATTTATAATATTAGAGTTGAAGTAGAGACAACATCGCCTACATTGTAACCTCCCACCTTATTCACACTTGTCATATTTTTTTGATCAAGTTAAATGTGTTCTTCTCTCCAACTCCTCAAGATAAGAACCTTTCGCATGTCGACCAGTGGCAGCCCAAGAGTTAGGAATGGTCCCTCCTAATAGTAGGGGTACTCTGTGAATCTTCTCTTCCATGTCCGTAATGATGAAGTCTACTAGAAATACAAACTTCCCCACAAGGATCAACAAGTCATGCTCTATGTAACATATCTTCTAGCGATCCCCCCGTTTCACCATTGATCTCGTCTCGCTTATTCAGAGAGGCAACAAAGCAGGGGAGTTTAAGCTCCCAACCAGTAATTTTTGGGCAACAGCGAGAGAGGCATCGATTGATACTAGCTCCCCGAGTCACATAGAGCTTCCGACCCTGCTTCCCTCCAACAATACAAGTGAACTGTGAACCCCGGTCCTTCATCTTTACCGGTAGTTCTTTTTTCTCTGACACGCATCAAAACAAGTGGCAAGGAGATTCACTATTCCTTCTTCTCCACTTTCTTCCTGCTCGCATGTCTCAAAGAACAAATTTTGCATGTGTTGCACCAGCCACCACCTCAGCAAAAGGCATATCGATCTCTAGCTTCGAAAGTTCTCAAGAACTCAGAACCGTCTCCTCCATCTTTGATTTCGTACTGTGGAAATGACCATGTGCTTCGATCCTCGGGATGTTCTTCCTTTCTAACTCCTCTTTACTCAGCCCTCCATTGTCTCCCTTCCCCTCTCCTCGTACTGCTACTTTGTTGCTGTCATCTTTCCTTTCCTCTTCTAACTCCTTCCCACCTCTAAGCCGCACGTACCATTATTCAGCCTTTGTGTGGTTCTTCCTCGTGATCACTGGGGAAGGCATCTTTCTTTCCGTCATAGGTTGGGGGTGGTCAAATGCCCCTACTTGTGTCTCCAGGTTCTCTTCGTGGATGCATTGGTAGTGTTCGAAAAATTTGGAGAATTGGTAGCAAATCTCGGCCCACTTCTCCAAATTTTTGTTCATGGAGGTTCAATACCTTTATTGTCCCCCATAAACTCGCAAAGATTCAAGCTCCTTCGAAAGCCAGTGGCCCTCCTCCGGCCCCGGTATTCATTCCGTGCTCATTTCGTCCGTTGTCGCCTGAACCCAGGTACCGCCGACACTTTGATGAGGGTTCTGGTCTCGCTTGGCCTGAGCAGCCCTCCACCATATGAGAAATTTCATGGCCTCGAAAGGCCGGGTGATACGCGTCGAAGGTTGTGATTGGGCCTTAAAATGATGTGCTCTCGCTCACCCATATAATTAACCCCTGCAGCCTCATAGAATTCTTCAGTTACCCTCTCAGCACTTCCCTGGTCATCTCTAACTCCTTTCATAATTGTCTTATTTCATGCAGAGCAAGGTGTGTCTTTTCCTTTTCTTGCTTGTCTAACTCATAATGAACATCCGCCAGCCTCCACGGTCATTCATCTCGCTCACTCCATGACTTTTCCTCCGTTGCTTCCTTGAAAGTCCCCATGAGTTTTCATGTTACATTTGGCCATCTTCATCCTCCACTCCTTGCCCTTCAAAGATTCTTTTTTCTTTTGAATGCTCCACAAAGATGAAGCATCGATGATCCCTTTGATATATCATTCATGGCATGATATACAATGTCCATTTGAGTCTTAGATCGATCCCATGCATCGACATCTTCTCAAAGAACCGCTTGAATCTTTCCCAAGCTACATACAGGCTTTCATCTTCCCCCTGCTGAAACACAATGATTTCTCTCCTTCTTTCTGTGGTTAAGGCCGGGGGAAAGAATCTACCCAAGATCCCAAACCAACTCTTTCCCACGATCACTGTAGAATCCATACTAAGAATGATCCACACCATGTAAACAGACTTCAAGGAGAATGGAATAGGTGCAGCTTTATGATCTCTCGGTCTCACCCCATTCGCCTAATAACAAGATTAGTTCATCCCGAGGAATTTCCAGTGCTCGCTTGATCTTCGGGATGACCAAGAACCGATGCCGTCGATCATTGTAATCGCGCGGCTGCTTCAATTCAAACACGACCGCAGGCCGGCTCGACGGGCCGAGTATTCTTCCCAGATAATTGACCTTAAATCTCCATCAGACGCGACTGACTGTCCTCCAAATGCATCCTCAAACCCGATCCTCGCCTCTTCTTCCATGGTTGTATTTTCTCGGCTTCCTGGTCCTTCTCAAGCTTCTAAGCGCCCTTTCTATTTCGTGGTCACCGAACTCCGACGGTCTCGCTTCCTGATGTACCAACTTTCAAAGCAAACACACTTCCATTAATACGACATTAGTCAAATCATCAAACATTTTCAATTTGTTTGTTAAAGACTGGGCAATCAACCACGCCAAACTATTTTTGTTCTTTTCTTTAAATGTCCAAATTAGTATTTCCCTTCTTTTGTCTGAATATTGGATTACTTAGACTTTTCGATCCTCGGCAACTACACATAAAAACTTGTTGACAAAACTCATCATGTACAAATTTATGACACTATCACCAAAGCTGACTATTAATTAATCCTCAAAGAACCTTGCCATAACTCTTCCCAGGAATTATAACTATGTAGAACATAAATTCTCCTTAAAATGTCATTTTCAAGCTTTGTTTTGATTTGCTATTCTCGCAAGTGCACAGTCAACAAGTAGTAAATGGATTTAAGTCCAGATATCGATCCCACAGAGCGATCTCAAGAATTTTAAATCAACTAATTTCACTAATTCAAGCTCCATACTATTTGACGATAAAATGATAGTGGAGTCCAGCATTCGATGTCGGAAAACTGAAGAACAAAAGGAAATAAACGGAAATAACCCAACAATCGGGAGATAAAGAATAAAGAATAATGAATTTCTAATAACTAATGAATCAATAGTTATCCTCAAAGACACATCAATAAAAACATAGTCGCACACATGAACTATCATCCCTCGTAGTTAAATCGATGGTAATCTCTTGACATGAACTCAAGTTTCAAAATTCGCCCAAGGCAATTGTAGTGCGCAAATGATCTCCACATTTCACTATCTAATTGATGACCCGACTCCCCGAATACAGGGAATCTAGGATAACTATTTAAAAAGGACTTCCTGTCCGGGTATTTTTCTTTTACAATACTTCATACCCATTTTATGGACTCCGTGAACCTTAACTCCCAAGTTACTCCAATACAAGGATACTACAACTTCCGCATTGCTCCTCCTCAAACCAACACTCATCCCCCCTGATTAGATCTCGCCCAACACGGATTGGACTCACTATCCGAATTGGAGTGTGAACTTTGTTTGTTTAAGACAACTCTATTCAAGCAACTCATCTCGACTTCAAGTGAGAAGAGGATTTATCCAAGTGAACTCATAAGAAAGCGCAGCGATCCCTAATAGCAGGTTAGTATACCTTCAAGAACCAGACGTTACCCCCAGATTGTCTTCTCCCGTGTCACGCATGAGGACTTCCTTGAAATCGTGGTAATGGACCGTTAACTCTAACTAGTATAAGAAACTCGGTATTCATATCCAAAATCAATAAAAACCAAAATTCAAGTAAATTGTTAAACCCAATTGTATCAATCATCCACTACAGAAAGATAAATCCGACCGATAACGCCTCCACCACGTAGTCGGATTCCTCCTAATTACTAAATTACACGATACGTTACATTCCTCCCGATCATAAGAAAACTCAGTAGTTGAAACTGAACAATCGAATTCCGTGAATTTGTCTCGAACTTCAAACATTCCGAGTAGTACTTGAAAAGAAAGAAATTCGCATTCGGCCCGCTTAAACGAGCAACAACCATGATCCCGAAAACATGAAACTAAATGAAAATACGAACATAGACCGTCAACGATGGAAACAACAAAATAAAATAAAAATAAAAGAAAAAGAAAATGAGCGCATCCGTATCTTCCGGCTCGCGGGCTCCCGTTACTTTAATCCGAAACGATAGTCGGTATTATAGGTTCCAACCGTCTCGTCTCCACGTCCTCGTCGATCTCAGAGAACCCGTCATCATCATGTTTGTCAACCCAGTCCTTCTTTGTTCGTGGTCATCAGAGGCTCTGATCCGCAGACATCGTGATCACACATTTATATGAGCCTTGATTTAAATATTCTGATGCTTCCGCGACATCATCATCTTGTCGCCACATCCTTCTCATGTCTTAAAGGTGTCTCAATTGTTCTCCTTCTCCCCGATGTCGCTGAGACGCCGATATTCTGTCCCATGACCTCGCCAAGGCCTTTGCGCCTTCTTCAATCGGCGTCTTCGATGTCGATCTTCACATCTCATGTCGCACATCATCTTATGGAACTCGTAGGCTTCAGACCTGTCGTTCTCGATGTCGCGACTTTGATCTCATGTCACGATTATCAACTTATGGCTTGCAGCCTTCACTTACGGTTTTCATGTCGTGACTTCAGTCCTCCAATGTGATGCCAGCTTCATTTCCTCTTCTACTTTCATTCGCTGTTCTTTGATGTCACAATTCTCGCTCTCTTGTCGTGATGACAACTTTCTAGGATCTTTGAGACTCCTCTCGTTGTTTTCCGTGTCACGACTTCGTTTTCCCCGTCATGGCATCGCCTTGAGTCATTTGCAACTTAATCTCGTCTTTCACCGTCACACCCCGGAAGCCATGTCGACCTTTACTTCATGAAGCTTACTAACCGGAAGGTGTCTGTGTCGCGACATCACTTATAGTTCTCGCCCCAATCGTTACGGATGTCGCCGACATCATATTCGATGTCGCGACTCTTGCTTTTATGACTCAGCTGACGGTTTCAAGCTCGATGTCACGACATCGATATCTTGTCGCGACATCACATCATGCCTCACAAGTCTCCACGGTCCGTTTGATGTCGCCGACTCAACCCCTCACCCGCCCCATTTCTTTCGGCCTTTTCATGTGCTTCATGTCGCGATTTCTATAGCTTCGTTATCCCTGCCGCGACTTAACCGGGCCGTCGGTAACCCTAAAAACCGGCACCAACCGACTGGCGTCTTCTCCACAATTGGCTGCACTCATCCACTTATTTCGTGATTTTTCTCGCCGCTTTTCTTTCTGCTTCCTCCTCGCTAATGACAAATTGGTGAGTTTCTTCACCTCAGATATTAGCTATTTCCATTTTTAACTCGAAAATAAACAGGAAACGGATCAGCAAGAGATGACTTTTAAGCTCATCAACTGGGTGTGAGTGGATAGTTATGATCATTCACCATACTTGGTGAATTGATGGATGGACTCGGTACCTTTGGACAACGTCCAACAGAGTCGCACGGTTGCATAACACGAAAAAAAAAATGTGTGGTAGGTAATAGCAAGAAGGGCTAGATTCTCCCTCGGGTGAAAGACCCGGACTGGTTCAGACACATCCGACGGTGAAAGTCCAAAAAGTGTTGGAAGGCATGTGGATTCCTACAGTGAGACCCCGAAAATCTGCTACCCATAAAACACACGAGACTTTGATCATAAATGGATCATTAGAGGTGATATATCCAATGGGCTTTGATTTATAAAACAACGAATTTTGTTTCAAAAAAATGGTCATTGGATGAAAACATCAGTGACGGATTATCACACCTTGGCATATGCATTGTGTGGTGGGAGTCGGTGAAGACTCGGGACATGAGGCATGATCCTGAGTTTATCCCATTCTCTTCACGGAAATGTGTGATTCCACGGCAGAAGGTATTTTGCTTGGAAATGTAGTGAGTGTGAAGTATGGGATGCTCATGACTGCACAGCGCACTTAGGTGGGGGAGTAGCCTTTGTAGGAATTATCTCTATTAGGCATGGCTCACCCTATATGAGACAATATTTTAGGTACAGGGAGCACACCGATGGACGGCGCTCATTCGAGAACGCAGCTATGAAGAAATCCAAATTGTGGCTTTAACATCATTTTTGGAAAGTTTTGGAACAATCTGGTCCAATTATGTACATGAGTTGTAATTAAACTCTTATAGATTGTTTTAAAGAAATCTGGAATCGTTTTCTGTAAACATAAACATTTGGACCCAATATGGTCATTGTATTTGGTGAGGCTCAAGTTTCGATAAGGGTTTAAGCTAAGACAAGGGGCTAGGGGTGTCAAAGATAACCAGGAAGGCAATCGGCAATAGTTTTGCTGATGTCGCGACATTGAAATCTCAATGTCTTGACACTAGCCTGATGTCGCGACATTGAGTTCCAATGTTGCGACATTGGTATGTTGTAGTGACACTAGCCTGATGTCGCGACATTGAGTTTCAATGTCGCAACATTGTCCTAGTGTCGTGACATTGGCCTAACATCGCGACATTGAGTTCCAATGTTGCGACATTGGCTTGATGTCACAACATTAGCCTGATGTCACAACATTGAGTTCCAATGTCGTGACATTGGCCTAGTGTCGTGACATCGCTCGATGTTGGGCGACATCAGTTCCAATGTAGCCACATCGTCTAATGTCGCGATTGTGCGCCCAAATGCGATATTTCGAGCCTTATTCAAGATAGGTTTTGGAGTGCTTTTGCGCACTAATCATATGAATTGAGCCAATTGTTATGTGTGTCCACTTTAGCATCCACCGATTTCTCCATTTTGAGTTTGTTTCTTGTTAATTTTATGTTTTCTTGCGATTTCGTCCACCAGTCTGCTGATGTCAAGATTTTGGCTGAATGTTGCTGAGGATTCACAATGTTTTAATCAATCAAAATTGAAGAAATGTGCAGTGGATTTGAAGAAAGGATGATGCAGTAGCAAAACAAGGAAGAAGGAGCAAGCCAGGAATTTTTGCTAGGATTGCGAAAATTTCGCAATCCTAGCGAAATTTTCACTGAGGTGAAGACTCTTCACTAGTTAGCGAAATTTATCGGTTCTAGCGAACTTCTCAATTTCTCTATCAGAGACTTCGCTAGGGCTAGCGAAATTTGCTGGGCGACAGCTAAATTGCTCAAATCCTTATCCTTCATGTCCAGATCCAAACAGAACCCTTTTGATTATTTACTATTCTTACCCTCTTATTGTAATCTCATATTTAGGCCCATTTGGTATTTCATTAATAATCAGTCGCTTATATAAGCCATCCTTATAACTTTGTAACCTTATTTTTTTCATTCTTAAGCTAAAAGACGTTAAATACTTTTCATTTTGTTCCAAGCTCTTCTCTCTCCTTCTTTCTCTCCTTTTCTACTAATAAACACTCCCTCCGAGGATGACACGTAGGATGTTTGGCTGTAATTCTTCCTCCTTTTTGAAGAGGAGGGCTACTGGGCTTTGGAGTTGAGGTATACTGACGGTTCTCTGTTCTTACTGCACGCATTTATGGGTATTGATGTTCTATCTCTCACCTTAGGTTAAAAATCTTCTCCAGCAAACACCTCAATAACATGTATTTAGCAGGTTTTTGTTACAGTGGGATGTTTATCACTAGATCCCCGTTATCCGGGCGTAGTTGTTTCCACAGTTTCATCTTAGGTAGGTTTTGAGATATGATCATGACCGTTAGGACATCTGCCTGGGTCAAATGCCTGTCCCAAAAGAAAACTATAGGGTCTAGGTTTTAAAGTCTCAATGGAAGATCCGGTTCGAAATGACTATATGTTCATGCTCTCCTAAATCGCGAGGAAAAGACCCGAGGATTATCAGTTAGGTTGCCTTAAACCTCAAACCGCCTAACACTTCAAGGTTCTATTCTACATTTTAAATTGTTTTTATTTTTCGCTTGAAACCCCAAAACTCACCGTCATCAGTTTTAAAATCCAAAATTGAAATTCAACATTTTTAATCACTGCAAATCATTTCAGACAAAGAAAAACCTATCTCTTGTGTTCCGACCTCAGACCGCTATATCAGAGTAGTCTTCGACCACGGCAAGAGGAGGAACATAGGAAACAAAATATCGTTTGATTCCGATCACCTACCGTGGCACGACCGCCGTGATACCCTAGGCAAGTGCTGCAACATTACTAAAACGCGAGTATCAATCGTTCCTCCCACCGCCCGCGCACATTGAAATCCTCAATGTTGCACCAAAATGATTATTCTCAGTCGATGTCGCGATTATCTGGTTTGATGTCGTGACAGCCCTGTTGCACGCAAACACGCTTCTTCAACCAGTGCCGCCTAGCCTCGCTGATGTCATGACATTGCGTCAAGACATTGCCACAATCCGCGGTCAATGCCGACATCGACCCACGCGTCACACACCCACGCACTACTCAGCAATTGTTCCCCCGCGGCTCTCCTCCCGACGAGTTCTCTTGCGCCTAGAGGACCTAGAACTTGGAAACTCCAACACAAGGTAGGTTTTGTTAGATCTCGTAGATTTGTGGGTTTTGTTAAATGAGACGCAACAACGTGGTATTGAGTCAAACGATGCCACGAGTATTTCCGTAAGTTGATGGTTGATCAACGGGACCCCCGAGTTATGGGGTGTCACAGTTAGAGTCAAGTCTGTTTTGCATAATTAGTTTTAATGTTGTCCAAACCGCAACAATCATTCCAGATAAAGTTAAGATTAAATTATATTAATACTTAATAGACTTATCCTGATCTTGCACGTTTGATTACTTCTATCACTTTTATTATTGTCACGACGCTGTCACTACAAGCACTAGGAAATCATAAATTATTCACACGTTTCATGCTAACAAGTTTTTAACGCCATTAATAAGGACTTTGTTTTTCTACTGATTTCAGTTGAAATAATATGGATTTAATTTGGATACTTTTCTTTTTATTTATTAGTTACATTCTTAAGTTAGTTTCTTTTGTTCTTATTTCTGTGTTTTTTGTTTCTTTTTCATAATCGAAGTGTTGTGTATGGACAAAATAGGTCGAGAGTTATTCCCATATGACCCCGAGACTGTATACAAAACTCTTGGAAAGCTAGAAACTGAAAAGGTAAAAGCAACCACGAGAACCATATAAGAGTGGGTACTGGAGGGATTGAGATCAAACGTAAGAAGCCATTGGGCAAAAAGAGAATAAACCGCAAGTGTTGACCCCCCACAAAGCTGGTCTACATCTTTCAAGTAGTGAATCACACCTCGATACTTTGAGAGAACTGTTAATCTATCCAATTGTCCAATGTTGATTAGAGCTCTACCAATTCAAGCCAATAAGTTTGAGCTCAAGCCAATAAGTTTGAGCTCAAGCCAATCACACTCCAACTAGTTCATTCTTTTAAGTTTAGGGGATTACCTAGTGAGGACCCTAACACACATATTTCAAACTTCTTAGAGATATGTTGCACATTGAAGTATAATGGAGTGACAGATGATGGCCTACGCCTTTACTTTTCCCTATTTCACTTAGGGATAGAGAGAAATAGTGGTTAAACTCTCAGCCACCTGCTTCCATTCATACATGGGATGATCTAGTGCAAAAGTTCTTTGCTAAGTTCTTTCCACCTGCTTAGGCATCACAACTGCATATGGAAATACATAGTTTCATCAACATGAAGGAGAGACGATGGATGAAGCTTGGGATAGATACAAGGATTTGTTGAGGAAATGCCTCATTGAGAAGACTCCAGACACAAACCAAACCCTGTCGGGTTAACAAAGATATTCCCGAGTCATTCTTGATGCCTCAGTTGGAGGGTCATTTTCGGAAAAAAAAATGATATTGAAGCATATGAACTTTTAGAGGTCATCACAAGAAATAGTACACTATGGCCAAGAGAGAGACTTCAACTAGGAAAAATAGTGGAGAATGTTCATGATCTAGATGTTTTAACCAACCACGATCCCTCTTGACTACAAGCTATTAGCAATCGATGACTTAATGCTTAATTAAGATACATAGTTGTCTCCTATATGCGAGCCATGCAGTAATCTTTATCAGAGTTCTGAATGCTTGGTTAGGAACCCCTTTGAGTTGAGTTTAGTGGAGCAAGCACAGTACATTGGTGAATACAGTTAGCATAATAACCCATACAACAGTCAATATAACCTAGGGTGGAACCATCCAAACTTCTCATGGAAGAACAATCAATCAATGCCATATCATGAGCAAAATAAGCCCCAAATGGAAAGGAAATCAACTCTAGGAAAAGCAATGGCAAAGTTAGCTAACTCTCATTCAATCCTTGCTAAGTCCCAAGAAGAGATGATCATATTTAGCTCATGATTACTACTCTAAATAGTGCTATTTGCCACCCTTAATTAATGTGCTGAGCACTTTTTATGTAGTAATCAACCTTAATTAACCCAATTGGCATTAAGGACCATAATGCGCTACTAATCAAAATTCGCAAGTTATTTTGTTGTTTTGTATTATTTGTGCTAAAGAAAGTTATCGAAGAATTAACTATTAAGAAGCCTCAAGATGAACTCAAAGTTGCAATGCGTAAAGTAGATATATTTTCCAGCTGGAGTGAATACAACACCCAACTCATGTAACCCTACTTCATGCGCCAACCTGTCTTACTGCCGTTGACTTTTTGACTTTTATGTTGTACTTGTGTCTTCCTCGATCCCACATTTATCATCCAGCTACGCACTTGTTTGCTTGTTAGAGTGACAAGATATAAGTCCTGCAAATTCCATCACTGTAATAGAAGACCTTTTGCTCATCAATAAAACTTTTTTGGGCGGGAAGCTTTCAGCTCTTTTTCATTTTCTCTATTTTTCCCTCACTTTCTCTCCCTTTCTCACTAGCCAAACACCCTCCAAGGATGACAACTCGGAGGATGAGCAGCTAGAACCTCTTTCCCCTTAAAGAAGAAGGCTATTGGGTAGAGGATATATGCCTGTCCACATCCCTCATCACCACCATCCCATCCAAAGCTCACGGACCTCTTTCTAGTTGCTTTTGGAATGACGTATTTGATAAGTCTGGTTCATTAGATGTTTATTGCTAGATCCATTGACATCCTCGTTGTAAGCATCATTCCAGGGTTGTTGAAAGGCGATATTCATGATGTTTCTTTTTATTTTTCTCCAAATTTTAGGTTTGATCCCTTCGGTTCACTGTAAATGGTTAGTACTTGGTAAGCTTTTAGGGTTCATTGTATGCTTATTGTTAGATACAATGATATTCATTAGTTATCATTTATTAGCTGTTGGAAAGTGAGTTAAGTGATGTTATTCACTGACCGAGACCATAAATAGGAGACCTTTACCAATTTTTCAAAGATATTTATTTAGGGTTCAGTATTTATAGCTACATGAAGATCTGGTTCGGGAAATGGCTATAGGTCATCCTCCCCACGCGGCAGCTGGACCTGAGAACCCCAGCTGTCCTGTCCCAAATCTCATGATCCGACACTTCAAGGAGACTTCTTTTACATTTTATTTTATTTAACTTTCAATTTCCAAACATTAGCCCTCATTGTTTTTATCAATCCCCGAAATCCAAATTGAATTCACCATTTTTGCCTTAACTGCAACTCATTTATGCGAAGAAAACTCATCCCTGTGTTCGACCCTAGAGCCACTATACTGCAGTAGCCATGCTACGGCAGTAAGAGGAATTAGGTTTATAAATATTGTTAATTCCAAACCACCTCCGTGCTACCACCTAATCAAATGCCATTGTCGACAAACACAAATGATGATATCGAACACTGCGGATCATCACAAGTTCCTGAATTTTCTTGTATCATTCTTTAATATTTCATCATCTATTTATTTTTTTAGTTTCATTTCATCATGAACCTTTCAAAACTAAAACCTTAGGTAGTGATTGTCTTCTTGTTGTTTGTTGTTTGCCCCGTTTTCCAACAAGGGTATGTTACAAGGTAATAGGAAACTGCAAGCACAGATTGGTGAGAACCCAGATTCCACAAGGAGCATATATTCTCGAATCAAACTTGAATTTGTGACCAAATGGAACATCCTAGAGAGATGAGCCAACACAATGAGCCTATCCAATGGAGAGAGACCTCAATGCATATATGATCTAAGTGAGAGATTTACAAACACCCTCCAACTAATGCACCATATGGCAATATTGACAACCATAGTTGGGGGAACCACCCAAATTTCTCTTCCTTGAAACCAAAAACCTCCACAAGATAGGTCACTCCTCCCTCCCTACTCCATCCATGAGATCCTTCAACTCCTCAGCCACCTCACCCACCACAATTAACTTCTTTAGTTGAACAAGCAATACTAAGCTTGAGCAAATTGGTGGGTCCTTTTATAGAGGATCAGAAAGTGGTGAATGTCTAAACAAATCAACGTTGCAGCTAGCTGATAGATCCTTGAAACATCCAAGGGGAATTATTGACAATGTCCTTGTGAAAGTGGATAAGTTTATCTTCCCTGCAAATTTCATTGTGTTAGATATGGAAGATGACAAAGAAATACCAATAATCCTTAGGAGGCCATTTTTAGCCACAGGCAAAGCTTTGATTGATGTAGAAAGGTGAATTGAAACTCAGAGTTCAAGATGATGAGGTAACCTTTACTATGTTCAAAGCCCTACAGTATCCTGTTGTAAGTGCCGGTTGTTTCCGCGTGGATATGATAGAAGCTATAGTGTCTACCTAAGTAGATCATTTTGATCCCATGGAGACTAGCTTGGTACTGGAAGACTAGTAGAATTCGATGATGAAGAAGTACAAAAGTGTGTTGCATGGATGAATTCTTTCAGTAGTTGTAAAAGGGGTACGTTAAGGAATTAGGAGAGAGCTCAAACTGTGATATCCCTTAAGTGGAGAAACCACCTAAGATAGAAGAAAAACCACTCCCAAAACACTTAAGATATGCGTACCTAAGACCTTCATCCACATTGCTAATCATTATATCTTCCTCGTTGTCTTCTTTAGAATAAGAAAAGTTATTGAGGGTACTAAGGGAGCATAAAAATTCCATAGGTTAGACTCTAGCTGGCATCAAGGGAATACGTCCCTCTATGTGTATGTATTGCATTCTACTAGAAGACCATAGTAAACCCTCCCTCAAGGTTCAAAAAAGGTTAAATCCGTCATATGAAAGTTGTGCATAAAGAGATATTCACTTCGCCACTTCCAGTGTCTATCCTATTTTAGATAGCTCTCGTGGCATGTCCGGTTCAATGTAGTGCCCTAAAAAGGGGGATCATTGGTAGTCCATCAACAACAGATCTGATTCCAACACAAACTATCATAGGCTGGAGAATCTTCATCAACTATTAGAATATGAGTTCACAAACAAAGCGACCATTTCCCCGTTCCATTCATCGGACAAATGCCTAGACCTGCTTGCAGACATGGTTATTATTGTCTCCTCTCGATGTGGCTACTCGTAATATAATCAGATTTGTTATAAAGAACCTCGTGGATCAAGAAAAGAAATCATATCTACATGCCCTTATGGTACCTTTGCACCACATTCTATGCCCACTCTTTGCCTTTAGATCGATTCCATTCGTGCTGTGTATCGCTCTGTGCACCTTCCAGAGATGCATGATGGCCATATTCTCCGACATGGTGGAAATGAGCATAGAAGTGTTCATGAATGACTTTTCAGTGGTTGGAGCTTCCTTTGATAAATGACTTGCCAACCTCAAGCTAGTGTTAAAGAGATGTGAAGAAACCAACCTAATACTAAATTGGGAGAAATGTCACTTTATGGTATAAGAGGGCATAGTGTTGCGACATCAAATTTCAAAGAGAAGGATAAAAGTAGATAGAGCCAAGATAGAGGTCATTGAGAGGTTGCCAACACCAACCAATGTTAAAGGAGTGAATAGTTATCTATGCCATGCAGGTTTTTATAAATGGTTCATCAAAGATTTTTCGAAAATTAGAAAAACTCTTTCCAACCTCCTTATACAAGGCACACCTTTTAATTTTGATGAGGAGTGTTAGAGAGCCTTCTCTACCCTTAAGGAGAAGCTAGTCACAACTCTGATTGTGGTTGCACTAGATTGGAACCTCCCGTTTGAGTTTAATGTGTGATGCAAGAAACTATGTTGCAGGAGTAGTTATAAGCCAGTGGAGAGGAAAAGATTCCCACGTCATTTACTATGCTAGTAAGACATTAAATGACGCGAAGTTTACCTATGCGACGACCGAGAAAGAATTATTCGCCATAGTGTTTGTAAGTGAGAAATTCAGACCAAATCTAATTAGGAACAACGTAGTGATCTATACAGACCATTTTTCTCTTAAGCATCTTATGGTAAAGAAATATGTAAAACCAAGATTAATCCAATCGAGTACTATATGTTTGGACACATAAAGTACTGGCTATTTACATAGGTTTCCAAGCCCTCTCACCATGTTTTGCTTTTGTTTTGTGTGTAATAGGTGCTTTGACCTTTTCTGTTGTTTTTATCACCCATCCAGCCCGTAGTGTTTGGCCTTAGAGGACAACTTCGGATCATCAAGCACGATTCCAGGCGCCCGTCAAGAGGCCTCAAGAACTCACAAGTGATAACCGGGCGGGACAAGACATCAGACCACCACATGTAGCATGAGATACGCTGAAAGTTGTGGTACCGTATCCAAATCCAGAGTGGTACCGGTACCCAAGTGCTATTGGAGAACTAGCATCTCACCCACACCATGCCTTTGCATCAAACAAAACCACATCCTTGCAAGAATTAAGAGGAATTTTGATCTTGGTGCAAGGGCACGCTCTTCTTTTGATTCCCACTTTGAGATCACTAATGTGGATTGCATTTAAGGCCATTTTAAGGCATAATGGAGGGAGTTCAGATTCTAAGGTTTTGGCTCTAACCTTCGGCTAAGCCTCTCATATCTTCAGAAGGTTTTCTAGAGCATAGTAGGCTGGTTTTCTCTTTCCGATTCCTCAGTTTTTAAGTATTTGTAATCTTTCAGTTGGTTTTATAACTTGGTATTCTTGGAGTGACTCTGCATTTTTGATATCTCAACCTTGCAATTGAAGTGTTATTTCTCAATTCACGTTTACTATTAGTGTTCTAGCAATCAGAACAGTTCTCGCTTTAATGTGGAGTTCCAAACCTCCATGATGTGGTTCTAAATCTGCAAACCTCACATCCTTCATGCAACAACCTCAATCCTCTCTTTTGTACATTAATGGATTTGTATGATATTAAACACTTGCGAAAATTGTTATAAAACTTTAGTTTGGAATCTTCTTGACAACGTGTGAACAAGAGATTCTTGGTACACGTTATTCTTGATCTCAAATGCAAGCGTTTGATATCTTTCATTTATTCTTTGTCTTACAAAACCTTTTAAAGTTAAATCCCCCATCGAAGACCATTCATCAATGGCTCCTAGATGATATCTTCAAGATAATGCTGCACACCCAGTTGTTATCCCAGATCCTATCATTCACCCTTCTCGCTTACAATAGTTTAAGTTTAATTCCAAGACAATCAATCAATCAAAACCCCGCATTCAATTCTAATCACACATTCATTGGATAGCAACTCTCATGATCATCTAGAAAACCACTGCGGGAAATCACCTCGTGACTCCCATAGTATTATAATGTTTCGACGACATTGTCTTACGCTGGAATAACATCCTCTTAGCACAATAAAATAGATCACATTTTTGGCGCCACAATGATGGAGTGAAGAGCACTCTAGTTGATCCAAAGAGAGCTAGTGTCACGCCCCAATTCCCGGTCCGACCCGATTGCCGAATCCAGACTTGCCGGTGCCAAACCATTTCATCCGACTTCTTACATGTTTTTTTTTTCCGAACAATATTTTTCATAACTAACAATCATTTACATTTACAAATGAACTACCACGTAATGGTATCTCATTAAAATTTATACATATACTTCAAGTCCTAATTAATTTCATGCCCAAACATCCATTTGTCTTCCACAAAATGACCAGATAGCGGAACAAAGGCTGGTGAGCACCTCATCTCCGAGACTGTGACCTATACAAATGGTGAAATGTCCGTCCCTCTTTATCTCCTTCGCACCTACACGGATTGAACACTGCGGCAGTCTTCTTATCTGCCTTAGTGGGGAACATTTACAGACAAAGAATCCAATTACCAATACACCGCCACTATCTTTTTACATTTACTAATACTTATGGTCATAATCTAAGTCTATTCCTTATGTGACTTCTAACTCATATTATGTCAATACATGTAGATTTTATTCTTTCAGATTCCTTGTCATTATTCCTGTTCATATTACTTCCCTGTGTCATGTATTTTACAGGTTGTAACTCAACCCCACCCATGTATGATAGATCAAATCATATTCAAAGTAAACTTATACGTATACAATGGCAATTCAGAACAAATCAAATCATATCAATTTCCTACAGGTTCAAATCAGACAAATACCAATACATGTTAGACTCTTTATCACTATCACGACCGAAGCCATTAATCAACTCCGTTAGGAAATTTACTCAAAGGATCCGGGATGCCCGTTAAATCCTTTTTGTTTTCTTCGTCTTCTATAAATTTTCATTTTCAAAAGTGTTCAAGACCGAATCCCTACTTGACCCGATTGGCGAACTGCTGGAGCCCGGTTTACTCCGACGCTTTAAATCAAAAAACATTTATTTCGTCTTTATTAAATTCCTTTCTTTCAAAGTGTCACGACCGAATCCCCGACTGACCGGCCATGGATCCAAGTCGAACCTCGGTTTACATTCAACATTCTTCCAATCATCCACTCACTGTTATTCCATTTAGACTTTTAATTACGCCGAAGCACTTTTTCGGGCAATCCCATAAACATCTTATAATTTCAAAGACCCTAACATTTACATTCAACAAAAATGCATTTTACAAATGATGCCTTTTACTATGTCCGTGTAATGTAAAGACATACTTAAACAATACATTTTTTGTAATGTCATTTTCTATTTTATCGCCAGATCATCATAATACTATAGAAGCCTACATTCACGCATGTATTCACTTGGGAATCCCGCCCTCGTTTGTCATTTAGTAGCAATGTGATTTCACACTCGGGATATTACCGTCTCATATGGCTATGGTCGACATTCACGATGCATTTCACTTGGTCGAACTCGTCCGCTTGTCTGGTCTCAAGAGCAATGTGATTCGCATTTTGCCGCATGATTCACTTTAACTATAGAATCGACATTCATGACAAGATTCAGCTTGTCGAACTCGCCTGCTTGTCATTCAGAAGAGCAACTGTCCCAGATCAACCACCACTACCGCCTTCACATTTGGCTATAGAATTTCGCACATCTTTCATCTACAAGATTCGCCAGCTGAATCAGCCTGCTTTCGTCACGTGAGCAATGTGATTTCCGTGACTTAATTGGCTATCATCTCACATGGCTATAGAATCGGTTATCCACCTACGCATTCGCGCTGGTGAATCCCGCCATGTCCGCTCATCCAAGAGCAACGCGTGATTCTCAAGACAGTCAAACACTTGTTCTCACGACGAATTCGGGCTTGGTGAATCTCGCCATGTCGGCCACCATTCAGATACATTCTCTAAATCAATTTCATCTTTGTCGCAAGTATCAATTTCGCTTTATCGCTCAAATACATGCACACATGCATACGGCAGGATGTGATATTTCGAATAACAATCATTCAAATCAATATATATATATATATACTATTTGTCATTACACATACAACCCATCACAACCAATCGATCACAATCGCATTTTGTCTTCATGAATCATTTATGTATGACAAACATTTCGTGAGTTAATAATCATTCAAATCAATATATATATGCTTATATATATATATCACAATTTGAAGACTATAACCGATCATAATCACCTTTCAATTCCAATATCACTAGATATCTTTTCAAAGATATACTCAATCTATACACATTTCATATCCATTTCATTTATACTGCTTATATACTCATTCACGCGATACTCATTCTATGATACCATTCATGTATTCACCACGATACTCATTCCTATCACTCATTCATATTCTCATTTACGATACTCGCTTCATTTGTTATCATTTTCTGGTTATATGTGATAATAATCATTTATATCACTTAATCCACATTATGTGTTCATGACATATTGCCTCAGAGAACCACAATCATGTTTCAATTCCGTTTTCATTTTCATTTTCCATAATCATTTCTGTTCAGCCATGAACACATCTTTTGCGATTTTTCTCATTTTCTACATTTTCTCCTTTGTTTCATTCCTATTACATATGGTACCTCCATGATCTCAAGTATGATGTGTGGAATCACACATCATTCATATATTCTATTCTCTATGAATCTACTTTACTTCGAAGGAATCAATCCAATCGGATCATCCAACCAAAGTTATGGCATTTTCTATGCCAACTAGTCATCCACCCCATTAGACAGTTTGTATTACTAATATTCTTTTCCGGGGTCTTAACTTCATATTTGACTCTAGTTCATTGCAATTTCTTAAATCTAAGGTAACCAAGGGTTCTATTCCAACTGAATCACCCAATTTGAGCACCGAAAACTCAAGTCATATCTAAACAACCCGGACTACTATGTCCAAAGCTGATGAATTTTCTGCACACGGCTCCCATCCTCTTGGAGTGAATTTTTAGGCCACTTAGGATCATAATTTTGACGATTCTTTCTTTAATTTTGGTTCTCCTTGAAGTATGCTTTACCAGAGCGCCACTCCTGAATCACTCTAACTCCTGGAGCCAAGAAATCGAGGAAGTTATACAAATACGTAAAATCGGTCGAAATCCTCCGGAAAGCGGTATCAAAAGTTGTATCCGGGTACATGTCTAACTTGTTCCGGCATGGTTTGCTAAAAAACGACCAGAACCGAAATTGTACTGGCAAGTTGTTCAATTTGTACCGGTACATGACACCCGAAATGCTCCGTGTCCTCATGTTTTCTCCCATTTTCAATGTGTTTCAACCCCAATCAACTCTATGCCTCATGAACACCCACACCACTTCAAATTCATCTTATGATCTCTTTCACTAACATCCATCCCCTTATTTCAAACAACCACTGTTAAATTTCTTCAAAACCATTCTAATATGGGTCGTGAATCCACATACATAAGCTAAACCCAAGGATTTGTTAGGGTTTATTCTAAACCCTAACTCAATTGCTTGTCATTAACCATGAATCCACCCTCAAAGGGAGGATTTCCTACTTTTCTTGTGGATTTAGAGTTTTTACCAAGCTTACCTTCCATAATTTTTGGGTTAAGATGAAACCCTAGCAACCCCAAGTTTGGGACAAGTTATTAATCATACACAGCAAGTCATACATAACTCAGAATCCATGATAAAGGTCATATTTCCCATACCAAACAAGCATCCATCACCTTGTTTGACTCATCCCATCCTCCATCTGTTCCTCTTCCTTTCTCTTTCCTCTCTCTCTTCTTCTTCCTTCTCTCCTCCCTTTCCTTCTCTCTCCCTCTCTCTCTACCCGCTTTTCTCTTTGGAGACCACAAAATATAAGATATTCCTGATCTTCCTTAAGGCCATGTTTGGCCAAGTCACTAAATAAAACCCATTTTTGCTTTAAGTTTCCTTATTTGCCTTCTTGTCCTTAGGTCCCTCCCCTTTTAAATTCAACTATGCCATATTCTAATTCTGACCCACTAATTTTTCCTCAAATTCCATAATTGCATTACCAATCTATTGATTTATGCTATTTATGTCCTCAAGTGGTAATGACCACTTTACCCTTGTCTCTAGTATTCATTTTCTGAGTCTCCACCCTACTCAAAATAACCATTTAGCTTATAACATACTCCTTTAAACAAGTCCGAAACTACTAGGGTATATTTTTATGTTACGCCTAGTGGTAATTTGCAATTGCAACTGCAAATCCGATAGGTTCTCTACCTTCTTTAATTCTTTTGTAGATAATATAATGAATACCCATTCAGTTAGGCAATGTTACATGTCGCATTTGGGCTCGTGATTGCCAAACGCCTCCGACTTGTGGCGTTATACCTCAAAGACATCTCAAGAGTCCACAAGAAGACATTTGTCCAAGAGAACCCTACAGCCTCAGTCCCATGTACATCCTGGGAATCAAGAACTCCTTTAACTAATGACTAAGGGTTACCTCAAACCCACAAAGATCCCACAGAATCCCACTGTCAGATGCTGCAAAAATCCCGCCACAGTGGATGGGAAATATTAATTTCTTCAAGAAAGGACCGACATCAAGTTCCGCCTCACCTAATGTGGGAAGAAAGAACCCTTCGAAAGAGATTCCAACCTCAAAGAGCCACAACAAACTCATGTATTCGCCTACCGGAAAAGGCTAACCAATTCCTTATGAAGTCGAGACGATCTCATTTTCTCCCTATGTACCATAAATGACTCAAAACCCTTACCATTCATGAGAGATTTTGAGGATGTTTGCAGTGCTTTACCTCACTTTCTACGTGATCGCCCTCTATATTATTCAGACATGGTTTATCCCCATTCTCTCCTGGTCGAAAAGGCTAAAATATGGTTTCACTTTCTTGTTAACCTAATTCCACTTTCACTCTTGGGAAGACATAAACGAATTCTCCGAACAAATTTTCCCCTCCCGCACGCATTTCACGTACTCATGCAAGCAATCCAAAACTTTTCTAAAAATCGAAAGGAACCTTTGCTATTGTATGCCAAAGATATAAGGACATTCTCCACGCCCTCCCCTGCCATCATGGCTCTGATGTTGGACAAATTGTGGCATATTTTCACCAAGGACTTTCCCTAAATAACAAACAATACATCTAAATGATGTGCGGGGGAGTTCTATGGAGAAAAGTCACTAGAGAGGCATAATTTTTTAATACAATAGTAGAAAATGTCTAAACTGGGAGATCCAATACTCCTTAGATATCGCTAAAGTGCATAGTACACCTGCTGTGGAGAAGGAATACATCACTTAAGAGATAATGGACACCCCTGGTGTTTAAAATAGCCAATTTAACTAGAAGATAGAGGCCATAGAATTGAAAAAGGTGAATGAGGTGACTCAAGAAACTCCAAGGTAACCTTTCCTGGTGCCTATGGGACTCCCGGGAGGAGGAGCTGCGCATCACGGCGATGACCCCACTCATTCAACCATTAACCCACTTAATCTCCCCTGTCAAGGGAGCAATCCAAATAGAGTTAGCTAATGCTCTTAATTACCAAAGGAAGCCCTTCAATTCTCCATACTCAGAAACTTATAATCCAAGGTGGGGTAAGCACCGATCTCATTTGAAGAATGAGGAGGCCAAACCATTTTCCAAATAAACTGCTTTTCAAATCAAGCCCTTAATTCCAAAAATCACTGTCCCTCAAGAATCTCCTCTAACTTCTAAACTGCTGTCTCACCCTTCTTCTCAAGGGAATCCCCAAATCACCAAATTTTTACCAACCTCCACATAAGAGAAGTAAGCCAGTTCCGATTAGTATGCCTAATTCTATTCCAAACAAGAATCCGCGCTTGTCCAAAGATTGTAATACTGTGGCATTCCACGTGTCATTTCCATAGGGAGTGGTTTAATTTATTGACTGCCAGAAATATCCTCCACAAAAAAATGTACAAATTAAGGAAATTGTATGGTTGTGTTGTTTGATCATGATTGATTGATTTGAATGTTTTAAAACGTAAAGACAATTGCTGGGATTTTTGTATTCCACTCACTTCCCTCACTCCTGTAAGTCCCACCTATTTTACAAACTCATCTAGGAAACCATTGATAAATAGTCTTTGACGGAGAATTTATCTTAAATGCTCATTGGAAAATAAGACATTGAATGATACTAAGCACTTGTCCCCAATTAATACGAACCTTTGAAAGCCCTGTATTTCATGATCACACAACGTGTACCAAGGATTAATATTGTTCACACGCTTGTCAAGAATATGCCCAACTAAGGATTCCATAAAATGTGTGCACAAGTGATTAACATCACACAATCCATTAAAGTTCAAAAGAGGAATTGAGGGACTACGCCTTGATCCGGTGAGTTTCCCCCATAGATTCCAAGTGCATGGTTTAAACTATGAAACTTATAAGAACAATTATAATTAAAGGGAGTTTACTCATAAAAACAATACTTTTAAGAAATCAGAATGCACTGCAAACCCCGAGAATGAAAGGTCAACAGGCACTGAAAGCGAAAGAATTGTTTCACGAAAGATTACAAAGTGCTGAATCCAAAACTTCCAAAAGAGTAGAAATCTTAACTGGATCTACACACTTCAACTCAAAATGGAGAGAAACCCTTCTCCTATGAAAACCTAACCCTGTAGTCAAACCCTTCCTTTGTATTCCATTCCTCTTCCTTTATACCTCCCTCTAATGTCGATTTTCCTGCATTCTCGTTAGTTGACAAGAGCCCTTACGTTCAATCCCGAATCTCATCAAATCTCGCATTCTGCGCTATCCACACTTTAATGATGTACCTAAGACACTTTCGCTACCGGTCTATTTTTCTCGCACATGTGTACCGCAGATTATCTGGGTGTATCCGGCACATTTTTCCCATCGCTACTTTTTATAAGGTGTACCGATACACACGATCCTCCACCGTTACACCTCCGGTGCTTTCCCCTTGTATTACCGAGTTCCCGAGACTTCATCAATTGTTCCATCCACATCCTCGCGCTTCATATCGCTTCCCGGGACATATATCCATACGATATTTTAAACCCGGAAAACTCGCACACTAAAACACACAAGAAATTGTGCACCTATCCTTAGTCAGGGGTAAATTGTAATTTGTGTGTGCTAAATTCTACTATAATTATTGCTCAAATGTATTTATCACACTCCCTTAACCCGCACTAGTCCCTTGTTAAGATTTAGACTTAACTACCCACTAGGTATGAATCTCAACAAGGCGCTCGGTACAGTTAAGCTTTGCAAGAATCTCAAAATAGCAATTATGGAATAAAATATTTCACCCATTTTAGTATGCACCAGTATGACTCCATTTAAACCAACCACATTCTTACACAATGAATGCAATATACTACATTAACCAATTTGTTATTCAAATAAGGATTATGGACTTTAAGAAATGTAAGGTAATCATGCAAATAGGTGAATCAGAGCTAAGACTATAGAAAGGAAGCAATCATTTAACTCCGGGCACATAACTACTATGCATAATGTCAAAAGAAACAAATAAACATAATTGGAATCAAAGATCTTAAAAGTTTGTAACGATCAGGCTAAACGAAGAAAAGGTAAATGATCAAATGTGGTGTCCGCATAACATGGCTAAGGTCTACTACCCGATTGCCAACACCACCCTAGTCTAGAAGCTCTAAACAACTATGCAGCGCCAACCTCATCCTCAGTAAGAGAATGCCGCCCTCGTCATTAATAATAAATATCTAATCTTCTGAATCTCCCTTCAGATCTAGATGAAGCAGCATCCGCTCATGGCCGGCCTCCCCGAAAATAACAGCGACTCTCAAGCCCGAGAGACGCCGATCCACTGCCGTCCCCCCATAATGCACTTGAACCACTCCTTTATCCGCCGCTCCATCCTCTTCAATGGCGATGTGCTCACTGAAAAAGCAGCTATCGATGGCAACAGAACCCATAATATCCTCAGAAAATCGAGGCTTAGTATATGTACTGCCTAGCCTCTAAGGTTCATTTGGTGATGCCCCAACCCAGGGCAACACACCCTATTCTCCCTCACGTCCCTTCATTCCCGCAAATCTACAATTTCAGCCTCCTCCGTTCAAGCTTAAGTTGAAATGGAATATGTCCCTGTTTGCAGGAATCATAAAATCCTCATCACACACCATATGACTAATGCATAATCGATTTCTAGGTCAAGACTTCATAATAAAATTTGATTGTTCTTCATTGAGATTTTCTATTGCCCTTAGAACCACACCCGGTCATGAATAATCTTATTCATCAAAGCCATATTCTCGGCTTGAGCTCCTCGGTACTAATTTTTTTCATGAACCTATCTGTCGGGCACCGGTGATACACACTTAGCCACAAAGGAACAACTCGCATCAGTCGCGATAGCCCCGAGCGGTGGCCTGGCCTACATCATGACATGCTGTAAGGAATGCGCCTATCGAATCAAAGATCCGAAGTCGCTACCCATTACCAAGTTCTAATACTGTCTCGCCTCACGATTTTCCTCGTGACTGGTATAGAACTCCCGAACTACGTAGGTGTTATCCTGAACCTCCTCAAAGTGTACACTAAGTCCAGTATATTCGCTTCTGGACACCCCCCGCCGGGTGAGAGACAAAATAAACCTCCCAAACTTCACACCCCTTCTGGGCAGCTGCTGAAATCCCTTATTTCCAGCGTAATCGACCGGGCCCATTTTTCAGGCTCAATTTCAAAATCCTCAAAGAACATCGCTTTATTCATCAGACACCGCCGCTCGACACGCCCTCATACCTCTTCAAGACTTCTATTCGCTTGTTTCGCTTCTTTTTCTCACCGGTCACAGGCATTCGATTTCTTCACGCCCCGCTCCATAGAGTGAGCCAAAGGCTTTTCCTTTCCGACAGTGTTCCCGACCGTGCCATGGAGATGACAAGGATGGCAATACGGCCTATGTCCCAGACATATAATAAAATCCCGTAATCATTTGGGGTGTATTTGTTGTTTATAAATATTTCATGAAGATCTGTCATAATGCCTAGCTGTCCCATCCCATAAACAATAATACCACCAATCATTAAAATGATCAGAATAACGAGAACGCCGTAAACACGCGAACAGAATCGCGAGAGTCATCATTACCGCATTACGATCACGTATCGTCCGGTTGGACGGCAGAAACTCGCACGACAACCAGTTACGGCGAGATAAATAGGTTGTTAGATCGAATAACGCAACGCGCACGCTATAATCTCCCGAACCAAACTACGTCGGTATCTCGATTGCAACGAGACGAGAACGTCGGTACCGGCGACATTTGTTATCGTCTTTCGGCAATCAACATCTCTGACGGTATTGATCGCTGACTGAAGAGTGGTCAATATCTTTGACGGTAACAACAAAGATTATCCTGACGCCAAACGATGATTATTTGAACGCGGTTGATGCTATCGGTTTTTCAATCGTTTTATTCGCACTCATCGGAGAACCGTTTTCTTGAGTTTATTCGTCAACGATCGATCCAGATCCGTTACCGATCGTCCCGATATGTCATCCAGAACACATCACGTCGGAACCAGTGAACGCAGAATGCAGACGACACAAATAAGTCCATCGGCGGCGACACATCAACCCAAGGCGGTAATACGGCCTTCGTCGGTTCCCGCGATCCGGTAAAGACGACGGCGAAAGCGGCTGAACGTCACGATACAAGAAGCGGCAACTTCGATGCTAACAACAAACAATCGAGAATACTTATCGTGTCCAGCGGCTTTTAATGGACGGTGGAACGCAAACGAACCATAAGAATACAAACAGAAATATACACTCCGTTAAGATAATAATAGCACATAAGAGCGTTCTACTCGTTTTCTAACGCCGTCTTGTCCGTGGAATGAGACATCAAATGATGGAGTTAGGTATCAACCTAGAATATATAAGATATATAAACACCTCCCGCGCAACAATATTTATGAGTCTGATTTGATAAACCCATGTTCCATAAGACTGAGGTAGAGGAAACAACGTTCATCATTTGTTTGTTTATTTGATCGTTATCTATTTGAACATATTTGGTTTGTTGAAACGCGCAGCTAAACATCAGATAATCAATAAACAACAAAACAAAGAGTAATTATTGAAACAAGAAACAAGAAGAGTTCTTCATACCCATCCTCAACCAACCCTGATGATCGAAATGTTTCATAATGAGTTTGAAAGTTACATCAAGATTCGATCATCTTCCCGGTGATCAACGTTTCATCTGCATAACAACCAACAAGAGCGAAAGTTCCGGTTGGACGAAAGACGCAACAACATCCTTCCAACAGCTTTCGAGCAGATTGTTGCGGTTATCGACGCCGTCATCCCGCACGTCCGCGAGTTATATTACTTTTGTTCGGAAACTATTATTTATTAAAAGCGGCGTTAAGACCCCGCTGATGTTCGGCAATGGAACGAGTTCAACAATCGGTATTCGATTTGGTCAATGAAAGTTTCGGCAACAGGGTCATAGCGGAAAGATGGCGCTGCAGTCGTTACGCATCGTTATTGTCAATGAGCATCATTTAACGATGACAGAACGCATCAGCCACCTCCCGCTTTTATCTGTTATTGGCTCAATTATTCATTTATTCGTTGAACGTTGATATCTACAGATTCGAGTTTAACATTTCAAGAACGATTTGCCAGATCACCATCATTCATTACCACGAGCAACGGAAAAACATTTAACAGGTCTTTATAACCAAAACACTGGTTCATTTATCGCAACGTCATCCATCTGGATACATTGAACAAGAGAAGATAACGTTACAGAACTGGGAACAACCTGTCTTTATTATCCGGTAATTTAATAACAACAAGAGGTATCATACATTTAACCCTTCCGAGTTGGTTTAGCACCATGTCAGTCATAATCAGCTACTTGAACTGAAACAGGCGCATTAAAACTCATTTGTAAAATCTTATTCGTCTTTTCAACAGAGAAATGTCCTCCACAGCTTCCGAATGGCAAAAGTTAAAATCCTCACCGCTTTCATCATCGGGTACACACATCTTCTCATTATTCGATCAGACAAGATTAAATAGATAATTTTGATCATCAA
The DNA here is from genome assembly GCA_016808115.1 of Tetrastigma voinierianum. Taxonomy (NCBI): domain Eukaryota; kingdom Viridiplantae; phylum Streptophyta; class Magnoliopsida; order Vitales; family Vitaceae; genus Tetrastigma; species Tetrastigma voinierianum. Next base: position 851,139 of record JAEQBH010001333.1, on the reverse strand, counting down.
AGTAGTATTTCTTAATATCTGTCAGAAATTTCTTTTTCTGTTGAGAAGTCCATTGGGCTTCGAATCCGCCGCTACTAGGTAGTTTATACGTCGCATACCACGGTAATGAACAAGAGCAAAGAGTTGCTCATCAGAAACTATCACCTACGGGAAGTAAGGAGTCGATTATGGAACTGACCCATGTGATAAACGGTCACACCACATTCCTCAACCCTTTTTATCTTTAATGGTCAAGTTAAATTTTGACATAATAAAATCCACCTAAGCAACCTGGGTTTTGTATCTCGCGAGAGAGCAAGTACTTCAGTTACATGATCTCGTGAAGATGGCTCACAGCTGAGAACCTACAATGTATGACCTGAATTTTTTAACCCTGTCAGAAACTTTTTTGGTGGTTGTGTAGTTTGCTTGGCTATCTATGTCTTAGCGGGCATAGTAGACATAAAAGCCTTTTTGTCTTCCCTTTGTCCTAACACAGCCCTTCTATGGCATAATCACTAGCGCACATATGATCTCAAACAAGGTCCCAATTGTGGGACCGCATGATGGGTGGTGACACTAACATGTTTTTTGAGTTTAGTGAGTTAATGTCAAGCTTGTGACCATGTGAAAGGACATCTTGGCAAGCAAAGTACATATGGGCTTAGCTTATAGCACTAAAATCTTTTTTATTTTAAACCTTTCTATTAACCTAGCATGACCCAAGAATGACCTTATGTCTCCAATACACTTAGGAGTGGGTAGGTTTGAAATCAGCTAAACTTTGCCCATCAACTTCAATTCCATCTTTGATACTCATATGCACATCCTGGGCATGCAACTGTCAGGTTACCATGAAATGACATTTTTCCCAGACTCTAACACAAGATTTTTCTGACACCTCTCCCAAAACCTTACGTAAGTTCCTTCTAAGCGCCCTCAAATGAGTTCACTAAAACTGAGAAATCATCCATGAAAATCTCCCCAATATGACTTCTCTTAATACGTCACTAAAGATCTCATCATGCACCGAAAGGTTCCGTGCATTGCATACATCCAAAGGGTATTTTCCTAAAGGCGAAGGTACCAAAGGACAAGTGAATGTAGTTTTCTCGATCTTCCAACGCCTATCTCACTTGTATCCTGAGTACTCATCAAGAAAACAGCCATGAATTATGCCCTGCAACTCCTCTCTAACATTTGATCAACAAACGGAATAGGAAAATGATCTTCCTAGTACCCGATTCGAGTTTCCTATAATCTATGCACACCTCCATCCCGATGACACGAGTGGAATGAGTTCATTGTTTTCATTGGGGACCACCGGTGACCTGGGGATTTTTAGAACTACCCGTGTTGGGCTAACCCACTTACTATCTCGCAATAGGTAAATCACCCCTACATCCAAGAATCCCTTCCCACCCACTCCATTAGCTAAGCTCCAACTGCCCTGGTGGTCGCTAGAAGGTTTAACATCCTCTTCTCTAAGTGATTCTCACTGCATCAAGGCACTAATTCCCTAATATTCCGTAAATTGTCCAGCCTAGAGCAAACTCGTGGGGTTTTCAATATCTCTCCAAAAGTTGATTTCCTGAGTCAGTTCACGAGTGAAGATTATCCACCCACGTCCTCCCCTAAGAATGCATATTTCCGAGGTGTGTTGGTAAGGGCTTTAGCTCGAGCTTAGGTGGCCTCCTAATGTCCCCTGATCATTAGCACCAGTCCAAATTTAGGTGTCCACCCATTCAACTCCAATACATCATTATGCTCAATTACAGAGTACAAAATCCCTGACTCCAAAGGTGGTCACTTCATTATCCCAACTCTGCCGACCAAACATGACTTAAGAGGATCATCATGTGAGGCATTATCCAGGTATCTTTGAGTACCATGGAATCAACTATGTTAATTTCACACACATCTTCTTCATCCCCATTCCCTTGATTACATTGAAAATATTCAGATTAATGGGCCATGTTCTCAAACGATAGTGTCATTAGCCTCCCTATAATGCGGTATAATGGCATTAGCAACTATAAGAATGGTCGCACTAAGAATTAATCGAACTCGAGTTCCTTGATTCGCCACAAAGTTGAGTGTCAAGCACAACAAAACCACAGGAAGTAAAATTTGTCCACTTGTAACAAAAACATCCTTCACTATTCCCTCAGGAATTTTTACACTAACTGTCACCAATCGAGGCGATATCGTCAGTTCTAATTCTCCTAAACCCCAGTCCACATACTCGAGTAAGGCAATCAGATTAACACTCCTGCTCCCTAAGTCCACTAAAGCATGCTCCTAACTTTGAATTTCCTAATTACTACAGAAATAGTAGGACTTCCCCGGGTCTTTGTATTTTGGAGGCAAGTTGTTCCGGAATTAGTGGAAGTAGATTGTCTCACCATGAATGCCTCCTTGTTGACACCTAATTTCCTTTTTACCGTGCATAAGTCCTTTAAAAATTTAGCATATGATGGAATTTGCTTAATGGCATCTAACAAGGGAATGTTCAATTTTACTTGTTTGAACAGCTCATAGATCTCCGAATGGTTATTCACTTTCTTCTCGATGCCCTCGCCTATGAGGGTACGGAGTCTCGAGGGACATGGGTAGACTTGTCGTCCTTCGTTGATCATCACATCATTCCGTATTAGGGACATGAGATTTGTCTCGCTAACTCATCCTCTCCTCGAACAACCGTCTCTGGAGATTCTTGAGTTGGTTCCTTAGCTTGAATGGTTCTGTTTAACCATCTTTCCACTTCTAGAGTAAATGGACAAATTTCCTTTACAGCTGTTCAAAGGTACCCTCAATCGTCCCCAACATCCTACACTATTTCTTTGAATTTAGGATTTTGAATGGGTTTAGATTTGCTTCTTTTCTATTGAAGGCTACCCATAGACGAGTGTGTTAACTTCTGGTTATCCGAGATCTCACATCATCTCGCAGCGCCGGAGTTCAGGTCTTAGGATTGTTGTTTCAGACGAATCTGCGGTGACTATGTTCTCACTTCTTATGTGGAGGTTGATATGGTTGTGGTGATGGAGTTCCTTGATTTGGTGGCCGGAAACCTTGATTAGTCCCACTCAGAAAACCTCCAAAATTGATTTTGAAATGGTGGAATGGAATTTAGAAGCCATGGTTTCGTAATGAGGACCTTGGTTGTTTACAAGACTCATCCCTCCTCATTTCTCCAACCAAATTAAAGGTGCCTTACCCCATCCGTGATTATATACGTAGTATGGAGAATTGAAAGTCCTCTTGGTAATTAAGGGCATTGGCTTGCCCTATTTGAATTCGTAACTTTACTGGCGAAGGCCTGGGCACTTGATGGTCGGGAATGCGCAGATCATCGATATGAACCCATGGCTCCTCCATTATGCCAACTAATGGGTACCGAAGGTATTTGAGGCACACTGTTACCTCTCATGTACCTTTTTCATCTCTGCAACCACCCTCCTGCTAACTGGCAATTTTCGTCTTGCAACTCATCATTCTTCTCTTGAGCGGATGGATCTCACACCCGCGATGTGCTATCCATTTTTATGTCCTTCTGATAAGGTGTTAGCTCCCAAGTTCGAAAGCATTCTCTGCCATAGTGTCAAAAAAGTTGAATTGCTTCCTAGCACTCTTCCATAGAATTCCGGTCAGCACATCATCTGGATGCTAACTCAACGTTCAAGGATAATCCTGATGAAAGCACGCACATTTGTCCTACATCCAATCCATGGTGAGGATAGCACTGAGGAGATCCTTATATCTTTCCCATATCACAGTAGTCTGTCACCCGGTTTTCATAAAAGTTCTGAATTGCTCTCGCATGAAAGCATTAGTACGCAAGTGTGAGGGAAAATTTGTTGAGAACTCATTTCAAGATATTTTCTCCATGTAAAGATTGAAGTTGTGTGCTAGAATGAAACTAAATTTCGCCTTCTCCTTTAAAGCAAAAGGAAAATAAAAACCAAACAGATTATGTGGAGAGGAGCTAAGAGAGAGAAAATGCATCCGCAAACATCTTCAAAATCTCTCTTATGAATGAATAAGGGTTCTCGCATTCGAACCCTTGATATACCTGGTGAAAGACTCCGATCATTTCGATTTCATTAGAAATTGATCGCCTCTAAGGAAGGCGAATGCAAGAATTGGTTGTGGTCCTTTGAGGCTAATAGGATTTGGCGGTTCTTTCTATGTTAGGCAAAGGAACGTGGTGACCCTATATTGATTTTGTCGGGCTGGGTTCGCCATTTTCCACCTCCTAGCACCGGGGTTACCTGAGTGTAACATCACCTCCACGTCGCGGAGGTTCATGAACTCAGGCTAACAGAACCTTGAGTATGTCCTATTAAATACACAAAGTTGTTGATTCTGTGGATCTGTCCATTTTATGTAAAATGTTATCTCGAGACACTCGCTTATTATGGATTTCTCAAAGTTTCAGGATACTCGACTAGTCTCCAGGTTGCTCGTCATGAGTCCAAACCCACCACTACGCCATCATTCAAGAAACACCCACCGAGATTCTCACTTAAAAACAAAATAAACAAAATAAAAATGGAGAACCCGCATCGATTTAATGCAATTGCAAGTTACCTCTAGCTCTTCGACGCTGTTAGTCGCCCACCACCCAAGAACGGCCCAAAAAATAAGCTGCCCCGATTAGTATGCCTAATTCTATTCCTGCCGTAGGAATCACAAATGTCCAAAGATTGTAATACCGTGGTATTCCAATGTGTCATTTCCATAGGGAGTGGTTTAATTTAGCTGACCAGCGTATGCCTATTCTCCGTCAAAAAAGTGTAAATTACGAAATTGCGGTCAACGGTTGTCTTGATCAAGTGATTGATTATTTGAATGTTTTAAAACAAGTAAAGACAATTAAGTCGGGATTTTAAAGGTTCCACTCACTTCCTCGATCTTGTAAGTCCCACCTCTTATTTTACAAACTATCTATGAACCATTTATAAATAGTCTTTGGATGGAGAACTTATTCCTTAAATGTCTATCGAGGTCAAGGGATGATCGAATGATACCAAGCACTTGTCCTCTAATTAATGTCCAAACCTTTAGTTCCTGCATTATGATCAAGACAACGCGGTACCAAGGATATCTTGTTCACACGTTGTCAAGAATATGCCCAACTGTATGATTTACTAAAATGTATGCACAAGGATTAACATCACACAATCCATTGAAGTTCAAAAGAGGAATTGAGGGACTACGCCTTGATCCGGGTGAGTTTCCCCCGTAGATTCCCAACAGTAAGGCTTTAGAACTCCATGAAACTTATAAGAACAATTATAATTAAAGGGAGCTAATTAAAACACACTGAAGAAATCGCATCGTACTTGCAAACCCGATAATGAAAGATATGAAATACCATGATTAAACAACAACTGTTTCGCCGAAAGATTCATAAAGTGCTTGAATCCAAAACTTCCAAAAGAGTAGAAATCTTCAAACTGATCTACACACTTCAACTCCAATGAATCCTTCTCTATGAAAACTCAACCCTAGAAGACAAAACCGCTCTTTTCCTCTTTATATCCCCTCCAATGTGATTTTTTCCCATTCTGGTTAGTTGACAAGAGTGCCCTTACATCCGTCCTCGAAATCCGATCAAATCTCCGCACTCCATGCAGGTGTAACGTACACTTTAATGATGTACCGGTACACTGCCATCACCATTTTCGGCGACATGTGCATCCTGCACACATTTGGGGTGTAAATTTCCATATCCTTGGGCTCCATCCGCCACTTTTGCAAGGTGCACTTGCACACAGTTATCCCAAACTTTGATGGACCTGGTCCTCGGTGCTTTCCTTGCATTGTTGGAGTTCCGAGACTTCATCAATTGTTCGCCCACATCCCTGCTTCATATTGGCTTCTCTCAAACACATCCTGTACACTTATGTTCTTTAAACCCGAAAACCCGCACAAGTCTGGGAAACACACAAAAACAAAGTACCTATCCTTATGCCAAATGTGGGTAAATTGTAATTTTGATGTGCTAAATTCTACTATAATTATTGCTCAAATGTGTATTTATCAAGAAGTTTGGAGGACATTGTGACACAGTTTGTCCAAGCTCAATAATCCACCAACACTGAATTTCGAATCGCCTTAAATGATGTGAGATCCCAAATCACTAAGTTGACCTCTTCTATGGGAAATTTTCAACAAGAAAAAGGGAAACTCCCATCCCAGACCATCCAAAAACCCTCAAGGTCAAAATAGAGAACAGAACCCCAAGTCCAAACGAGGTAACTTTTGAAAATCTGTAAGGTTTGTCACCACTCTTCAAGAAAACAATTGATAAAACCATCTTCAAGCCTCTGCTGAATCTTCCAAAGAAACAACAAAAGATTTGCAAAATGAACCACTATGGGATGATGATCTGTCTAACAAGCCTCATGTTCCTAGGACAGATGTTAATGTTAAGCCAAAAAAAGATAAAGCTTCCCATGTCCCTCCTGCTCCATACCCTCATAGGTTGAGAGCCCCTAAGAAATTGAACAATTATTCTGAAATCTATGAGTTGTTCATACAGGTTAAGGTAAACATTCCCTTGTTGGATGCCATTGCCAAATTCCATATGCCAAGTTTTTTGAAAGACTTGTGCACTGTGACAAAGAAAGAAGGTCAAATAAGGATGCATTCATGCATCAAACAATCCAATTCCTTTGATTAGGAACAATCATCTTCTAAATACAGAGATCCCGGGAAGCCCAATTATTTCAATTGTGGTGGATACTTGATATTGGGACACTGCTCATGGACTTAAGAGCAAGTGTTAATTTGTTGCCATAGTCGGTATGTTGAGCTGTGTTAGGAGAGTTAGAACCGACCAATATCACCCTTCGCCTAGCCGTAATCTAGTGAAAAATTCCCTGCAGGTATAGTGAAGACGATGGTGCGTGCAGATAAGTTCTACTTCAGGATTTTGTCGTTTTGACACTAACCCGTATAATCCGGTGATCATAGTCCAAAGTGATTCTGGTAGGCCCTTTCTGGCTCATTAAGCAATGCCATCATACACTGTATGGGAGGACTAATGACGTTATCTTTTGGTAACATGACTGTTAACCTTAATATCTTCAATGTTATCAAGGAGATAGGGGGTGATGAGGATGTATATGAGGTAAATATGATAGAATCTATTGTGCATAATTATGTAGATCATGTTTCATATGATGACCCTCTCAAGTCTTGTCTAGTGTTCAAGTTGTGGCCGATGTAGATAACCACACTGAATGAGTTTGCATCTATAATCGGGAAACACAATGAGGTAATGGAAGCAAATGGGTGGGCACCCAGATTTGAAAAACTGCCACTAATTGAGGATAGAGTATTACCTTCGGAAGAGAAACCACCTAAGCTTGAGTTGAAACCCTTACCATCTCATCTCAAGTATGCATTTCTAGGGGTCAAAGAAACTTTCCCGAAAATCATATCCTCCTCTTTAGAGTCAGATCAAGAGAATAAACTTTTGGAGATATTGAGAACCCACAAAACTACCATAGGATGGACCATTACAAATATGAAGGGAATTAGCCTCTGATTTTACGTATAGGATTCACTTGAAGAGGATGTGTCAACCCTCTAGACAACCTCACAACGATGATCGAACTCACCATTAAAGAAGTTGTCAAGAAAAACCCAACCATTGATAGGTGTTATTTACCCTACTCGAGATAATAAGTGGGTCGGGTCCTAACTCCAAGTAGTTCTAAGAAATCCGAGGTCATTGTGGTGGCAATGAACACAATGAGTCTCAATTCCCACTAGGTCACCACAGTTGGGAGGTGTACGGACTATAGGAAACTTAATGTTTGCACTAGGAAAGATCACTTCTCATCTTCAAAACTCCAGACAGGTTTGTAGGCATGAACTCCACCACTACACATTCACAACTTCCAACTGACATTATACATCTCCATTACTGAAAAACCATCTGTCAGATCCTTCACTTCATAATATTCGCTCATTAGAAAAATCCCTCCATCATAATAACTGATGTCTCACGTTTCATGTTAGACTTTTAGTGATATATTCAGAATACTTATTCTCGCCACCATTTTCTGTTTTAGAGATCAACGAAAGACGTTCCGACGACCGGCAATGAAACATACCGTCAATAACCAGCACCAGAATGACACAACCATTTATAAGACGCGATTTGTTAGCGCCGAAACGCGTTGATAGAAAGCCCAGTTATTGATCCACCACTCACACTTCTTATGAACAGATATTTATTTTAAAGTCTCATGAACAGATGTTCGACAGTATTATCCGCCAAATATTATACGTCCCTTCAATAAACGAGCAATAACATTTATTCAATACAAATAACGAAATACTCAACTGAGTTCACGTTGAAATGAACATCCCTCCAATCACGGATCCCAATTCACTTTGAGAACGCAGCCACTCGTTAGATTATTTCGTTGATAATGAACATCTAAAGCAGCACAGTCTGTCCAGACTGATCCCACTATCTGCCAGCTAAAAAGATTCTAGAATTGCCTACCAATTATACAACTACGTAAAAAGAGTTCCTTGCCATAGTCTTTGCTCTAGAGAAGTTCGTATGTCTTACATTGTAGGTCCCCTCATAACCCGCCTTTCTATCGATCATGCAACACTGAAGTACCTTCTCTCTAAGCATGATATCTCAAGTCAGTCCAACAGTGGATCCTACTCGTCGAATTTAACTGACCATAAAGGGATGTTTGAAGGAGTTGAGAATGCAGAGCTCGACCACTTGTCTCATTTAGTTTCGGAGACAACTTTTGAAGGCCTACCCATAGGAGACACTTTCCCTGATGAGCAATTTGTCTCTCACCCACCGCCCCATGGCGTGGGACATAGTAAACTATCTAGTGACAGGACAAATTCCATCTCAATGGACCTCTTAGCAAAAGAGGAAATTTTTGGTGAACATAAAAAAAATACTATTTTGATGATCCATACTTGTTTAAATACTGTCCTGATCAATTGCTGAGAATGTATGTATCCAACATCAACTGTACTTCCACCTCATCACCTGAACTTGTTACTTTTGGTGCAAGGAAAACTATTTGATAAAATCCCGTGAAGCCAATTTTTATAGGCCCATCTTTTTAAAGATTGCTTTGACTTTGGCAAAACCTATGCTCAAAAGCAATAATTAGAAGGATCAATATGCCACAAATCATCATTCTTCATCCTTATTTTAATTATCGAGATTTTCGATTGCTGGGTTTAGACTTCATGGGGCCTTTCCCCTCATACCTGGGTCTACTTCCTTTTCTATTTTTATTGGCAGTTGATTATGTTTCTATGGGTGGAGGCCATTCAACGATGAACTAATGACCACAAGGTTGTTTTGAAATTTTTGAAAGAACATATTTTTCGTCATCCCACAAAATCACCCACCGAACCTTGGGAAATTTTGCTAAAAGTATGGAGTCCACACACAAAGTTTCACTTGCTTACACTACGCACCAATGGTCGTTTCAAACTAGCCAATAGGGAGATCAAACATATTTTGGAAAAGACGGTCACCCCTAGTCGCAAGGATCGTCGCCTTGATCATCCGATGCTCTTCGCCTACCATCGCCTTTTTGCAAAACTATCTGGTATGTCTCCTCATAGGTTAGTTTATGGCAAGGCATGTCACCTCCCAATGGAAATGCGGGTTACTGTGAGCATCTTGTGGCCATTAAAACTCTTAATTTTGATTTGATATACAGCTAAAACAACTGATGTCAGAGATGAACGAGCTTGATGAATTGAGGCGTGAATCGTATGAGAGCTCGAGAATTTACAAAGAGAAGGTCAAGCTCTTCCATGACGAGAACATCGTAAGGAAAAGACCCTTTTGAATTCCACTAAAAGTACTGCTAGGCCACTTTCTTGATTAAATCTTCACTGTTTAGACGTGGATCTGCCATCATCATGTAGTTCACCCATATATGCAAGGGAAGATTGAGAACTTAAAAATGGAAACTTTAAAGTCAATGGTTACGCTAGCCATTTCTTGAACCTCCCAACTGTTATATAGCTAATGAGAACTGAAGATCTCGCTCTACCGAGAACTACCCAGTTTAATCTCTGCTTTTTTGCATTTACTGTATATAGATCTTTCTTTTTCCTTTTCTCATGAAGAATTTTACTTTTTTTTTTCATTTCGTTCTATTTTTATGTTTTTCATAAAGGAGAGTCTGACCTTTTGTCACATTCCCTAGTTTCTCCTAATGAAATCCAGTGTTTTTTGCCCATCTTTCTAGTCTGTCATGTGTTTCTTTCAATGCATTAAGGGCACTGCTTATTTTCGTGGTGGGGGTGGGCATACACTAATGTTAGAGTCGATTAAGTGCATGCTATTTCGTTTAATTCAGTGTTCTGAGGAGGTTAAGTGCATGCAAATTTTTTTCGATGTTCGGCTTTCTTGAGTATGGTACTTAACCTTTGATGTATAAAAAATACATCCTAACATGTTAATTCAATATCAGCCATTGCACATACACAATAACAAAGGCACAAACTCCTTCCATTTAGACCATATTTACCCAATTCTTTTCTATTCTCCAGAGTCAATCTTGACTTGTATCATTCTCATTCATAAATTACACAAGTCACTGATTTGTTTTCCTAAGCTCATTTTACTTGCTATTGCTTCAGCTTGTGCATTTTTTTAGCATTCCAGCTCAACAGATGCATCTTATTCTTCATAACATCCATCACGTAGCTGAAAGATGATTTTAGCCATATCTTTCAGAACTTAACTTCTAAATCATGTTGAGTCATCTTTCAACCCTTTGTAGAGCCTTGAGTTGCCACTATGTTCAAACCTTAGATCCTTGATCACTTTGAGCAAGGATGATCCAACAAAGTAAGCGCTGAAGGTGTCGGGGGAGTGGGGTATAACCAGCAGCTCCACTGTCCATTGAGATGGTTTGAAGCTCATGCAAAGCAAAGCATACATTTGAAATCCAAAACGAGAATTCGAGTACTTCCTGAACTTGGCACCGGAACCACACTTACCTAAGTAACGGCATTCGTTGGGTCGGAATTAGATGTAGTAACATTTTGGTACCGGTACCACACTTAGCCTCAGTACCGGTACCATAATGGCAGCAAACGGCAAGTGACTTTTCTTATACCACAACCCATCCGGTACCAGCACTAATCGTGCATGATGGACTATTTGAAAAGCCCTTTTCCTCTCATTGTTTGAACCCATTCATATTCCCTTCCAACTCCTATATAACAGAAACCCTAATCCTAACTTCTCTCACCAAAGCAAACCCTAAGTCAAACGGTTTCCTCAAGTTTCACCGTCAATCTAACCCGAGGCATCAACAGTTCTTCACACGCAGAGCCTGAAAGTGTTGGAACCGTGTGGGTAAGTGATTCTAGTCCTCAAGCTAGAGCACCTTGACTGGTTTTGAACTGTGTTAGTATGGATTGTTTTGGGCTATGGTTTTATGCTGTTGATTGGTTGGGGCATCTGCTATGAGCGGCATGGGGAGGAAAGTTTTGAATGATTTGGAAAGGGTGAGTCCAATATTGTTGGAGATGGGTTGTTGGGAGACTTTTGTGTGTGTGTATGGTTGCTCTCACAATATCTCATTCTCGGCCGTATCTATGGCGAGATCAAAAGAACACAAAGGGAAAGAAAATGGCCACTGGCCCGCTCTATGAGCGAAATAAAAGAAAAGGAGCCACATCAAAACCCGGAAAAAGGTAAGGTGCTGGTAAGGGCATTCATTGGAAAGCAAGGAAGAAAGTGAGAGCGAAGATGAAGAGATTGAGGCAATGCTTGTTGAATCCTCGGAATCCGAGCGAGAAAAGTGGGTCTAATCAGTTGAAAGATGAGGTTTCCACTATGAGCGGGGAATGAAAATTGAAACATTTATGTTTACTCACCCCATTTGTGCTGTTATTCAAGATCATACCGCAATTTTCGCGATAAGTAAAAGGCTATTTACCGTCCATCACAGGAATTTTACTCTAACTCGAGAGAATCTCGACGTGGATTCCTTGAGACTACAATCCTGGGAAGCACCAATGGTTAGCCCTCACTAGAATCGCTAGATCATCAAAAGATTATGTTCGCCTTACCACATGACAAAAGCCTTACCCACTCAGTGTCATTCCACCCATGTCCCATCCCATCCGTTCGTCAAATACTATGTGCACCCAACCCGGTACCATAGGGTTTGATCTGCCATGAGCTTTACTCCTGGAAATTAAAGCCCTTCAATATGCATTTGATGAATAAGGTCATTCATAATATGATAGGGTTCAGTGAAAGGAGAAGTTACCAAGCAAGGAAGAAATTCATTTTGTATTTGGCGTAACAGAATGTGCGCAAAGTTATTGATTATGCCGGTAATATGGTCTATAATGATGGATTTTCAGGTCCTCAACCGAGAAATCGTGCATATCCTTCCCACACCTTAGGCTACAAAATTCAGGAAGTCATAATAAGGGTCTGATGAGATAAACATCCTTCCTAAACCGAGGCCTATCATCACTACAAAACAGAATAGTGCAAGTCGAGCCCCCACACTAACGTCCTGACCAGCACATCCTCCCTCGACTATTTCTCTAGGTAATATCGTCATCCGTCTGGCCTCGGGTCCGATGAGTACATCTCCTTAAAGATGATGGGATGTAGAACCCAAAGGATGGTTTGCCCAATGATCCCGGGGAAGCAGCAATTGACCACAAAGCTTCCAAAGCTTGAGAGTCACATTCTACGAGGAGAGCTCGTTGTTGTAGATGACCCTCTTCTTGATTTGGAAGGGGATTTTAACAAGCTGGATGACTGTGTAGTTGAAGATGCATGCCCCTCGGATGGAGAGGAGGTGGACGAAGAGTAGTGGTATCTTGGGTTAGAATAGGGTGGTGTTGGCAATTGGGTAGAGACCTCGGCCATGTCATGCCAGCACCCATTTGTTTCTATAAACTCTATTAGTGTAACCCGTGGTCATTACAAGCTTAAAAGACCTTCTTGATTTCAGTTATGTAAGGTGTTCCTCATTAAATTCTATGCATGTTGGATTGCTTGGTTGTGGTGAAATGCTTACAGTTTTAATGAAGTTCATTCCAGCTTTTATGATTTACAACATTCTCGATTTCGTATCCGTATCTTTATATGAAAATCTTATTTCAGAAAAGTTTCCTTCATATTCTTGTTCATTACACATGGACTAAGTAGTGCTCATTTCGTTCAATAGTTGTATTATTTTTGTTAAGTTATAGTGGTATGTTCATGTTTCCTCTGCTCGGGAATCTTGCAATGCATGACTGCTCCTTAGTGCACTTTCTTGAGCCTCATAGTCGGTAGGCGTTACTAGTTCAAATCTTGTTAGGAACTACCAAGATATAGGTCAGTGTGTCGACACATAAAAGTTACATGTGGTGCTAAGCTCCTCGTACTTCATGTTTTGCTTTTGTTTTGTGTAGAATAGGTGCTTTTGACCTTTTCTATTGTTTTTATGCGTGTGCAGATTGCTCGATGTCCCGTGCACATTTTCGTAGTGGTTTGGCTCCAAAGGACAACTTTTGATCATCACCGTCGATTCCAAGCGTTGTCGAGAGGCCCCGAGTAGTTCAAATGAAGGGCAATCCAGAGACACTGTACCAAGCATTTCACACCAACTCTGTACCGATACCCACATGCAAACAGATACAATTTGGAGCCGTGGCAATCGGGTACCAACTTAGAGTGGTACCTGCACTCAAGTGCTACTGGAGGAACTAGCTATTTTCAAAAAAAATGAGATCACACTAATCGGTACCTATTCAACATGCAATCCTTTTATAAAGAATTGTAAGAGGAATTTTGATCTTGGTGCAAGGGCATGCTTTTATTTTGATTCCCTTTTAAGATCACTAATGGGATTTCTGTATTTATTCCATTTTAAGGCGTAATCAAGGAGTTCAATTTGTTTCGTCTCAACTCTTTCGAGTGTTTCATATCTTCTGTAGTTTTCTAGAGCATAATATCTAGTTTTTCCGATTATGAGTTTTAAGTATTTTGTAATCTTCGCTGGTTTTATAACTTGGTATTCTCGACAAGACTGCGGTTTTTTAAATCTCAACCTCAGAATCAAGTGTTATTTCTCAATTCACGTTTACTATTAGTGTTCCAAAGAATTATGAATAAGTTCCTCGGCTTTAATGAGTTCTAGCCTCCGTGGATAGGTTCTTAACTCAAGGGAAACTCACCTTCTTAAGGTAACAACCTCAACCCTCTCTTTGTACCTCAAACGGGATTTATATGATATTAACACTTAAGTAAAATTGTTATAAACTTAGTTTGAATCTTCTGACAACTCAGGAACAAGAGATTTTTGTGCACGTTATGCTTGATCCTTTAAATGCAAAGTAAGAGTCCAAGAAAATCGACAAGCGTTTGATATCGTTTCATTTATTCTTTGTCTTACAAATCTTAGTTAAATCCCCATCGAAGACCACCCATCAAATGCCCTATATGAGATTGTAAGTGAGAGGTGTTACCTAGTTGGTGGTGAGCTGAAACCTAGGATCCCATCACCACTCTTCTCGCCAATAGTTTAAGTCAATCTAAGTATCAAATCAATCAATCAAAACCCCCCAGATTTTACTTTAATCGCACATTCATTGGAGAGCAATCCCTAAAGATCATCTACGAAACCACTCCCTGTGGAAATGACCTGTGGACTCCCATAGTATTATAATGCTTGACGACATTAGTTCCTAAGCTTGGGAATAATTTCAGCACACGAAATAGAGGAATCATACTACTCACTCATGGAAATTAAAGACAAGAAGGGCAATTAAAACTCTGCAGCTGCACTTTATCAAGGACTCAGAGACCTGACGAGGGGGAAGAGCTATTTGTGGTATTAATGATAACTTTCCCCGATGAGCACCATCAAGTTATTTCCACCAACAAGGACACCCCTTGATTCGTAGATCTAGTCAACTACCTTGTGGCAAAGATGATTCCCTCCGAGCTATCATACCTAAAGAAGAAAATTTTCTTTGCGTATTTAAAAATTACTATTGGGGAGGATTCACGATAGCGCCAGCTTCAGATCAAACATATGTTTCGATGCATCCCAGAGGATGAGATAAGGCCCATATTAGAGCAAAGCTACTCATTTAAGTGTGGAGGTCATGTTAGGGATAACAAAACATAAGCTAAAGTACTTCAAGCGGGATTTTATTGGCCATCTCCATTCAAAGACACCCATGCCTTTGTGATGACTTATGATAAGTGTTAAAGAATGGGGAAAATCTCTCATAGGATGCCATGCCATTGAAGACCATCCTTGAGGTTGAGCCATTTGATGTGTAGGGAATCAATTTCATGGGATTATTCCTCTCTTCTTATGGAAATCAGCACATCTTATTAGCGATGGATTATGTATCAAAATGGGTTGAAGAAATTACTACCCAAACAAATGATGGTAAGGTGGTATTGAATTTCCTAAAGAAGCATATTTTCTCCATATTTGGAACATCTTAGGCAATCATCAATGATTCGTGCTACAATAGGGTGATCCGGAATCAACAATATTTGTATCCTAAATTTTTCTATCATCAGAAATAAGCTACCGCAAAGATATTTGCCCAGTATCGAACCTGTGACGTTCTTCGCACAAATGACTCATACAATAGCTCAAATGGTGAATTTAAATTGGATTTTAAGGTGGTAATAAAAATGTGTAATGGTTGGCAACCGAAATTTAAAAAAATGTAAAAGAAGTCTCCTTAGTGTCGTGCCACGGATTTAGGTTCTAAAGGTCAAATAAGAGGTTCTCGTGTCCATTTCCTCTGGGAGGATGACATGTAGTCATCTCTCGACCGGATCTTCATTTAGCTATAAAACCTAACCCAAAATAATTATCCTTGAAAGATGGTGCGATCGAGCCAGTTGGTCACCGATGCTGAAGAACAATCTTCCCCCGACTCACTTCACAATGATTAATAGTGGTGACGACAATCCCAGTGATTCAGTAATAAGCATCCACCGAACCCTAAAAGATTACCAAATAAAGGTCATTCAAGGCGAATCTAGGATTGAACCTGTAGTTCAAAGGAAACACAAACGGCTGCCCGCGTGAAATGTGGGAACCTCCACAGCCTCCGTGATCCTACCCCCGCCAGCCTTTTCCTTCAAGGAGAAGGGTTTTAGCGCTCATCCTCCAAGTTGTCATCCTCGAGGGTGCTTGGTAGCCCTAAAATAGAAAAGAAAGGGAAAGAAAAATGAAACAGAAGAAGTTGGGAACGGAGCCGAAAGCTTCTCCAAAAATTTATCGATGAAGTGATTGATTATTACAAACCTCGACTCTAGCTTATATACTACAGAGCAAGGAAATTACAAAACAAACCAAAACAAAAGCTATTACAAGAGTAGAAAGGAGAAACCAAAACGAAGTCGTTTTGGATAAAAAATTATCAGGCATAGCTTAAATTCAATTTTCGCTATGACCGACTTTCGCTTATGATAGCCAAAATTCCATCAGAGCGAATTTTCTGAATCGCTCCATTGCTCCCTCAGCACTATTCGCACTATTCCCATTTCTTCTTGCTGACATTCTTCATTCTGCTTAGTTGAAATTGATAGAAACCATATGAAATTGATGGAAATAAACTCGGACTTTGTTATGATTGGATCGACACGGCGACTGGGCTTCCACCCCGCAAAACTATAAAAAGTCTTAATGCGATCAGAATACAATAAAGACCTAACATGTCAATCAAGCTTAATATAACACTAGTACACAAAGCGCTCAAAACCTATTAAAAATAGGGTTCAAAATAGCACTTTTTAGGCACTAATCACACCCCCCAACCTACACATTGCTAGTCCCTTAGTAATGAAAGAAATAAAGAAAGACAGAGAGCATACAAAATGATAACAAAATGGTATTTCAAAAAGGTTGTGAAGAAGTAATGCCTAACCCTAAGTAAGAATCATCAAAGCCTTGTCCAATAACTATCTTGAGAAAATGAATGCCAATGGTGCAATGAGTACTTCAAAGAGCTCCATCTCGATGAATCAACCGAACTTCCACCAAATCATGGTTGTTTGATCGCCCAACAATAAACTGTCAAACTGCACTCTCCCCCCAACCTAGCTACTACCACGACCTAGCATGCTAACCAACTTAAATAGATTAGGACCCACTCTTATTCTACAACTTTTTTTTTTTTTTTTTTTTGTGTTGTAAGGGTGCAATGCTGAGGAATCGACCTCACCAAAGTCCATGTAACCCGGATCTACCGATGGACTCCCAACCAATTAAGCTTAGGGCACCAAGTCAAAGAGGATCTTTCGACCACTAACTCTTCAGGTTTCACCCCGAACTTCGAATGATTTCGAAACTCCAGCACCTACAACTCGCTAAACTCCACCCATCCACCCGTGTAGCGAACACTATGTCGGCGACTCCCAACCAGTGAAGGTTTAGGGCACCGAGCTTTAAAGGCTTTCGCCATAAACCCCTCGGACCGTGTTCGGGTTTCAAGGCAAAGCGTTGCAATTTTTCTTCTTTTTCTTTTTCTTTTTCTTTTCTTTTATTTCTCCTTTTTTTCAAAGACGATCGGGCCTTCTTCCACAGGGTCCTAACCTATTAGCCAAGAGTCAACAACACTCAGGATAGGCTATTGCAAAGCAAAGGAGGCTATGCGGTTTTTTCAGCCTATCATTGAAACCTAATGTGCTCTGTGTGGTTAGCTAAAGGTGGAAGAAAAAAGGTTGAAAGCAAATGTCCAACTAATCATCCACTCAATTATGCATGGAACCAATCTAACATCAATATAATTGGACAAAGTTTCAATTTTTCAAACTATGAGCTAGGCAAAACACAAAAAAAAATTTAGTTGCAAAATGGGTCCAAATTTTGGAAAAGTAAGCTGTATAGTATAACAGCTTTATAGAAAGGGAACCCAGCAAGCCACTGAACATCACAAAATGGGCTTGCTCAAAAATAGTAAATAAAACATAATACAAAAAGCCACTTCCTTTTCGTTATCCTCCCAACCCAAACATCTCAATGTCCGAAATGGGGCTTGGATTGGAAAGTGAGGGAAGGAAGTGTTACCTCCTTGATGAGATGTGATCGTTGTTGGATAGGAGACTTTGCAAGCTTTCCATCGACACCTTATTCACTCCTTCAGCTTCAAAATGAACAAGTTAGAGAAGAAAAGAGAGAAAAGCGACAAGCTGAAAGATTTTTAAATTATACCTTCATAATAATTTCAATAGTGTTATTTCTAGTCATATTTGGATTCTTCACTCTAATCTTCCAACTATACCAAAACGCCTAAACGGAGTGCTCATTTAAAATGTTGACGAAAAACAAATCGAGACAAACAAGCAGAATATAGTTAAATTTTCGTTATCATAGCGAAATTCGACTATGATAGCGAAATTTTGTTTTTTAATAAAATAAATAATAATAATAAAAAAAATTAATAATAATAAAATTGAAAATAAAAACAATTTTTTTCAGAGACAATTTTTATATATATATAAAATTAAAATAAAAATAATTTCTTTACAAAATATTTTTTAATAAAAATAAAAAATAAAAACAAACGTTTTTTTTTTATAAAAATAAAAATAATTTTTTTTATTAATATAAAAATTAATAAATAAATAAAACAATAATAATAATAATAATAATAATAATAATAAAAATAAATTTTTTCTTTATAAATAAAAAATAAAATAAAACAAACGGTTTTTTTTTTTTTAGAAATAAAATAAAATACAACATATATATATATATATATATATATAATAGTTATATATATATATATATATATATATATATATATATATATTACCTTACCTACTCGTTTGCTATTTTGTTCTTAATGGGGACATCCATAAAATTCGCTTACATAGCTTAAAATTCGCTATGTAGCGAAAATTCAAACTTGTAGCGTACTCGCTACATTCGCGGAAAATTTCGCACCGTTTGCTAAATTGTCCCTAGTTCTCCTTTGGTCGTCGCTACCTCTTCAATCCAAATCTTCAAAAATTGCACACAAACCCAAAATTAATACAAGAAAAAATAAGAAAAATTGCAGAAAAGTGAAAAACAAGGTAGAACAAATATTGACTTAAAAATTAGAGAAAATCTAAGAAGAAAAATTAATGAAATCCAAGTAAAATAAAATAAGATAAAATAAAACTAGAAAAATTAAAATAAAAAGTGAGGGAGGTTGTGTGATGAGTGCCCAAAACACTCAGGTTATACCCGCCTCTGTCTTACGTTTTTAGTGTTATTTTACATTTAAATATACTTTATACCGATATCCGATTAGTGCAATCAAGTGGAATGCAAAGGCTTGATGAAAAGGGCAGTTTTGAAAGCACTTCTGACTGCAGAGAGACAAAGGTATCAAGATGGCTGAACGTCGCGACGTCTAACGCCGCTGACGCCACAACGCCAGACGCCCCAACGTCGCGACATTGGGTAAACTATATAAAGAAGTCAACAAGCAACAACGTCGCGACATCCCAACGCCGCGGATGCCCAACGCCGCGACGCTGCAACGCCGCCACGCCGCAGCTTCATTCTCTCATCATTAAAGCAAAAGGGGGCGCATTCAAAGTATCTAGAATCGTGACGAACCGTATGCCAGGTAAATCGAGCAGCTAGCACATCGATCTCTAAGAAGAGCCCGCGGATTTGTATTTTTCTTTTGTTTTCTGGGATAATGTAACTGATGCATTATATATCACATATTGGTATTTTCTTATTCATGATGTTCTAGATCTATACCTAGGTCTTGTTGAATCGCAAGGTCACGTTTGAATGGATTAAAGTTTATTAATTTATATTATTCATTGATTTATGATTCATTATCATCCGCTTAAGACTGTGGGATCAATTATACGGTGATGTTTCGCCAACATTAGCATGATCATACTAGAGGATTCAGATTCGAGATGAGGATACCTAGGATAAGGAGTAGAGCAAACTTTTGGTTGATTCGACAATAGAGATATCTCGATCCCGAAGGTGGCAATTAAGGTTAGAACATTTAAGCATTTCTGGAGCACCAGTCAAGTTAGAGATACACTCAACTCTACTAGCGAGATAGCGAATACACCTCGAGAGAGGGTATCTCGTGAAGCAAGATCACCTTGCCATTAATGAATCATAAGTAGACTCGACATCATCTTTAAGAAATAATCCATCAGTGGCAGGGGAGATACAACCTGGCCTCCATTAAATAGTAATTCGCTCAACCGCAGTTTAGCTTACATTCGCATTATCTAGTACCTTCACACATTACGATATCCAGATAATACGGTGCCGACTAGATAGTTCAACACACCTATCCCCGTGATCGATATCCGTATCTACATTGGTACACTATATTACTAGCGACGCACCAAGGCACATAGACGTACATTTTACACATCACGCTTTCGCCCGACAGTTTTCGCGCCGCGCCGTGGGATAGTTTAGAGTGATATAAAGAATAAAGTACCAGATATTACTCGAACCCGCACCGAACCATCCACTATGCCATGCAAAGGTGGGCAAATGGCAATGTTCTTGATGTAGTAGTAATCATAGTGGCCACTAATCGCTAGAAGCTTATAAGGCATAGCAAATCGGGTGGCCTTTTGTGTGTATTTCACGGGTCAGGCCGCAGGGAAGCGCAGATATGCACCGGCAAAGGTCGTTCAAGCTGGGCAAAGTGGGACTCGGGGCTCTTCTATTTCTTCCTTTCCACTGCCCTCCTCAGTTATCAAGGCAATGATCTGTTCTTCTTTTTTCCAAGGCCAAAAAGCAACACCAATGTTTGAGGATTCAGATAACCCTTCAACAACTTCTACAAAATCCTCTATCATCTCTTCTTGTAGTTGCTGTTCTGAATGCTTCTCTACCATGGTGTCACTTAGGCACTCTTCCTCTGACTCTCTTCCTCGATGATCAAGCCGCCAGCAAGCTTTGAAATTGAAGATTGCAGGTCAGTCAAATCAATGACCTACTTCACTTCAACCCATCTAATTTTCACACTCAGGGCTCCTCCACTAGATGGATTTTACTCAATCAAGTATTGAATTTGTTTTGTTCTTTTCCACAAGATCACCCACCGCCTTGGTAAGGTCTAGAATTGCTTCGCTTCAACCGGGGATATTGGTTGTGGTTGGAGCTCGAGACAAAGAGGCATATCAGGATGCGGAGGTGCATAAGTCGATAACACTGTAGAGGGTGTACTGGCCCATCGGGTCTCTATATTCCTCATGTACTACATGGGTTTTTGATTTCTCTCTACAAAGTTGCCGCCACTCGCTATGGAAGGTTCCCTAATCCTCATTAACATGTATGCTCTAGGTTTCTCTCCACCGAATACTCACTGTGATTGGGCTTCCTCTTCCATTCGTTAGTATTCAAGCTCCATCAAAATACGTATTCTCGCGGCAAAACAGTGGCAACACGCTTCACACAAAACAATCCCCGTAACACTATTTTTTTTTTTTATAATGAAATGTACTAAAAAAAAACTAATAGTGAAACAATAAAAGGAAATTTTCACCAGAACTTGTGATGAAGATCACAAGTGTTCCACAGCTCGTCAAATGCACTTAGGCACCATCCCCGGCAACGGCGCCATTTGATCTGCACCACAATAAAGGTGATCCTAATCAATAATATTTGTATCCTAATTTCTCCTACTCAGAATAAGCTACACACAGTGATAGTATTCAGTGGTCGAACTCAGGGATAGGTTTTCTTCGTACAAATGACTCACAGTAGGCTCAAAATGGTGAATTTAAATTTGGATTTTAAGGTGGTGATAAAAACAGGGGGTGTAATGGTTGGCAAACTGAAATTTAAATAAAATAAAATGTAAAAGAACTCTCCTTCAAGTGTCGCCACCGGGATTTTAGGGTTCTAAAGGTCACCGAGAGGTTCTCTGGTCCATTTCGTCGGGAGGATGACATGTAGTCATCTCCCAAACCGACCTTCATTTAGCTATAAAACCTAACCCAAAATAATTATCCTTTTCAAAGATGGTGTCATCGATGCCAGTGGGTCAATGACAAAGGAAGAACAATTTTCCCCGACTCACTTCACAATGATTAATGTAGGGTAACTGAATGAATCTCAAAGGATCTGGCAACAAGCATCCACCGAACCTTAAACATTACCAAATAAAGGCCATTCAAGGTGAATCTAGGGGATTTAAACCCAGAGTTCAAAGAAACACAACCGTCGTTGCATACCGCTGAAAAATGTGGAACCTCCAGCTGAGCCTCCGTGATCCAAACCCCAAGAAATTTTCCATGAGGAAGGGTTTTAGTTCAGCCATCCTCCAAGTCATCCTCGAGGTTCGGGCAAACTTTAAAAATAGAAAAGACCGGGAAGAAAATGAAACAGAAGAAGGAACTGGGAGCCGAAAGCTTCTCCAAAATTTATCGATGAAGTGGATTGATTGTTACAAACTCGACTCTAGCTTGTATACCTGGATCGTAGCAAAGGAAATTACAAAAACAAACCAAAACAAAGCTATTACAAGGGTAGAAAGGAGAAAAACCAAAAACTGAGTCAAGCTGATAAAAATCAGGAGCGCACAATTTCACTGATGCACAAGTGATTTCGCTATCATAGTGAAAATTAGAATATAGCGAAATTGAAATTTTCGCTATGCACAATAATTTTTTGGTGATGGTAGCAAAATTACAACAGAATTAAAATTTTCAAGACTGCCCATCGCCCCTCAACACTATTCCCCTACACTATTCCACTTCTTCGCTTGATATTCTTCATTCTCATTGTCAAATTGATAGAAAAACCATATGAACATGGAAATCAACCCGACTTTGTTATGATCGATCGACACTACGATTTGGCTTCCAATTCCTACAAAACTACAAAAAACCTAATTCTGAATGCCATCGTAAATACAATGGGGACCTAATGTCAATCAAGTTAATTATAACAATTAGTACACAAAAAGCGCTCAAAACCTATTAAAAATAGGGTTCAAAATAGCACTTTTTGAGCACTAATCAATCAGCAATGGAGGTAGCCACTTTTGTAATAAACCTTTTGAAGCTTTGTTGGTCAGGAAAGGAGTGAAGCATCGAATTGCACTAATAAAAGTGGTCGGGATGTAGTATCCTGATTCTCACTAAAACCATGAAGTCAGATAATCGTGAAAGCACTGCAGTTACTCCTTCGCCGGTTTTTCACTTTAACGGTGATCTTCAGATACAAATTACTCAACAAATGTGTGGTAAGGCGAACTCCTCAGCAGCATATGCTGATTATCAGTCACATACAAAAGATCGCGTTCGATCTCTATAACTCTATCCATTATGATCCTTTGTAACAAGGTCCTGGCTGGCATGAATGGTGGCTATCTCAGCTCTGATGACATCCATGTCCTGACTCATGGCAACCTGGTGCTCCTGAGACTCATCCCAATAGGCGTCAAACCGTATGGTAAGCGCATGAATCTAATCTACAAGGGACTGAGTCGAACTGGAGGGGACCTCAAGGTCACCGTCCTGGTCTCGCACCAGGTGTGGCGTCGAGATCCTCCCCTGGCCTCCCTATCCGAATCGCCCGGCCCCTAACTTCTCCTCGCGCCGAGATGAGAAGCGGTCGCACCGCCCTCGTAATCCAAAGACGGATTCTACTACCAACATAGTTGTGTAATGAGGAAGGGTGTATCGTATTCTATGCATCTCCCTGGGTCGAACTAATCAACCCTCGCCTAATGACGAACCCGATGTCAAACTGGAACCCTCGTCATAGCTGCGAAAGGAGGATCACTCCCGCTCCTTCGTGAATCGTACTCAAATGCATCAAGGCTTGATTTTAACACATGTGCTATACTGCACTGGACACGAGCATGCGCGGAGTGCATTTAAAGATGAAATCACCGATGGTTGGCGTTCCACACACCCCGCAAAGGGAGTGAGCCCCCAGACGCGCGTTCATACCAGGTCAAAGAATAATACCAGACTTTGAGTCATTGCCATCCATCACCGGTAGATCCTCTCATGGCCTGGCACCAAACGAACCTTAACACTGGTCTCCTAACGAAGACTGAGGTGCCGACCTTGAAAGGAAGATTTCGAACCCACACCACGGCCACTCCCGGCATCAGGGGCGCACACGTGGTCTCGCCATCCGCGGCTCGATGGTAAAGTCAAGAATGCATCGATGTGGGAAAACCGCGCTGATGAATTAAGTGGTTGAATAGCGACTCCCGACATAGATCCGCTGACTCGAAATAGTACCCAACAGCATGCCATTTTAAGCGCCGTTTATAGCGTGCTTTGAGTGCTTGCGGTACTCAATCGACTTCCAATAAATCAATTGGATACATCGAAGTCCCTAGCTTTTGCTATTGATCACAATTTTTAGCTCTATTCTTGTAGTTTTGCAGGAAAAATACCTCATTATCTTCAATCTGATTCAAACACGATGAACCCAAGCCGAATTCGAAGATACATGATCGAATCAGAGGAGATTTAGAGCAAAAATGTAAAAGAGAATGAAGGCAGG
The DNA here is from genome assembly GCA_016808115.1 of Tetrastigma voinierianum. Taxonomy (NCBI): domain Eukaryota; kingdom Viridiplantae; phylum Streptophyta; class Magnoliopsida; order Vitales; family Vitaceae; genus Tetrastigma; species Tetrastigma voinierianum. Next base: position 826,624 of record JAEQBH010001333.1, on the reverse strand, counting down.
GGAAATTTTGCAGGGTTATGAAAATTCGCAACCAACAAATTTCACAAGTTGCAAATTTTCGCAGGTTGCGAAATTTCGCAACACTGCTCCCCTCAAATATTGACTGCTTTTTTAATTCTTTTGTTCGTTGCATAACTTCGCTCTTGATGTATTTTTCGTTCCGACATTTTAATTTTTATAATGAGCACCTATAAGCTCGCCTTTGCTTGTATCAACTATCACCATCAATCAATCAGACCCATCAATCAATCAGGGAAATTTGGCATGAAGCTTCCTCTCCCTTAGCTGGTTTTGTGATTTTCTCTTCTTCTTCCTTCACTTTCTTGCATTTTCTCACTAGCCAAACACCCCTTGATGATGACAAATCAAGGGATGCTCGGCTAAAACCCCCTGATCCTTGAAGGGGAAGGCCACTAGGTGTTGGTTTTGAGGCAAGCTGCATGTTCTCATGCTTTTCATGTTTGCATTTAAGGGTATTTGTGTTCATGCTGCTCACCTTAGGTTAAATCTCTGTGCATGCTCTCCTCACGTGCATTCGGGCAAGCTTTTTAGGTTCAAGTGACACTTTTACTGCATCCACTAATGTCGCCATAGCTGTCTCCTATTAGTTACTGAAGGGTAGGTTTAGGAGGTGTGTTATCACCATTCGGGGAACATTTATGCTCATTGAATGCCATCTTTCAAGAGGAAACTCTGAGGGTTTAGGTTTTTGTGCTAAATGAAGATCCTGGGTTCTGAAACGACTATTATATGTCATGCTCCCCAACGCGAGGAAAAAAGATCCGAGGACATGCCTAAGTAATCCTTAGAATTCTGCTCCAAAGGGCCCGAGACTTCAAGGAATTCCTTTAACTTTATCACTTATTTCCAAGTTTTCAAACCATTCACCCACACCGTTTTTCATAAACCCTAAAAATCTCAACGAGAAAAACACTACTTAATGTGATTGCAACTCTTCTCTCACGAAGAAAACCCATCCCCGTGTTCGACCCTAGAGTTACTATACTGCAGTAGCTTTTCTACGTCATTAGTAGGAATCCTAGGATATAAATTTTGTTGATTCCGAACACCTACTTGGCCTGAACGAATCAAATGGCGTCGTTACCGATGGTGCCCTCAGCGAGAAAGAAAAGTCAGAACAGGATCCACATCACAAGTGTTGGTGAAATCTCATTTCTTTTTATTTTACCATTTTTCTCCACTTGCGCTCACTACGTGGGAGTTTGAAAAATTTCATCGTAAGTGCATCGTTGTCCCCTGTTTTGATTTTAGCTAACTTTAACCCTTTTGGTAGTCTTGTTGTTGTTGGTTTCTTGCTTATTGTGTGTTCATAGCAGCTTATGCAGTGGGACAGAAACACTACAAAAGTGCATTGGAAAGGCTATGCCCGGGCTTGAACAAGGGTTTGAAATCAGTTTACACACCAACCGGATGGAGACCCCATTTGAAGAGCAGTAGAGCCAACAGGGGGTTCACAGGGAGCCCAATGCCTATAGGTCAATGAGGGATCACATACACCCACCAAGGGTGAGTGCACCCTCATGCATAATACCCCCTGCTGAGGATGTGGCAGTGAGGCCTTATTTGGTGCCCCTGCTCCCGACTTTTCATGGTATGGGAAATGAAAATCCATACACACACATCGGGGATTTTAAGGAAGTTTGCACGACTTTCAAGGAGGGTGCATTTGATATGGACTTGCTCAAGCTGAAAGCCTTCCCTTTGACCCTTAAAGATAAAGCCAAAATTTGGCTTAATTCACTAAGGCTAAGGACCATTAGGAGCTGGGCAGAGCTGCAGGCTGAATTTTTGAAGAAGTTCTTCAGTGCCCATAGAATTTGAAGAGGCAAATATACACCTTTGCAGCTCATGACAGTGAGAAAGTTTTTCAGTGCTGGGAAAGGTATCTTGAAACCATCAATGCATGCCCACACCATGGCTTCGATACATTGATGTTGGTCAACCATTTTTATGTTGGAATGTCCCCCTCCATGAAACAACTCTTAGAAACCATGTGTGGAGTGGACTTCCTCTGTAAAAATCCAGATTAAGCCATGGATTTCCTCAACTATGCTGCTAAGACCTCCAAAGCTTGGGATGAACCAAATCCCAGGGAAACTGACAGACACAGGCCACTAGTGAACAAAAGGGGAGGCATTTATTCACTGTCAGAGGATGGGGAAATGAAAGCCAAGTTATCTTCACTGACTAGAAGATTGGAAGAGCTAGAAATGCAAAATCAGCAAGAGGTACAGGCAGTAACAGAAACGCATGTACCTCTCCAATCCTGTTTTAATTGCCAATCCACTAGTCACCAAGGAGATCACTGTTCAATTGCTCCCTCAGTTAGGGATTTGATGCAAGAGCAGGCAAACATAGTGGATCAAAGTAGGCACCCAATAAGTGCTCCATATGGGAACACCTACAATCCAAATTGGAGGAACCATCCTAATTTATCATGGAAGCCAAACCCCACTTATACTCCCACGTGTTCACAAGAAGAACAAAACCCCACCATCGTCCCTCAGAGCAAGCCATTGTAAATTTGACTTGAGCAGGCGGTCACTTCGTGGAAGAACAAAAGACGTTGAATGCTCAGACCACACAGAAAATCGAAACACTAGAAGGCACTCTCAACAAAAATGTATGACCGCAAAGATTCAGTTCCGTGTTGACTAGCCAAAGAATGTATGCAAGAAAAGGGAAAATTTTCCTCTCAAACACAACCAAACCCCAGGGGATTTGATTCGTGCCACAGTAGGTGTTATGAATCAAAAAAAATTATACCTAAATTAATCCTATCATTTAACCATCGTAATATAAATGGGCTTAGGATCTAACACAGGATAGGTTTTCTTTCGCACAAATGATTTCACAAAGAGGGCTCAAAATGGTGAATTTGTTTTGGATTTAGGATTTTGTGTAAAAATGTGTGGAGTTGATGTTGTGGAAAATTGAAAAAACTAAATAAACTAAAATAAAGTGTAAAAAGAAATCCTCAAGTGTCATTGCTAGTCGGGTTTGATAGGTCGCAAAGAGGTCCCTGCTCATTTCCTCGCTGGGGAGGATGACCTATAGCCTAATTCCCAAACTCTGATTCGTTTAACTTTAAAAACTAAACCTAATAATTTTCCTACGTTGAAAATTCATCACCTTGACCCATCCTCTACAATGATTCGTGAAAGGGCAACACGAATCTCAAGTGATCTAATAATAAGCATCCACCGAACCCTAAAAGATTACCAAGTATTGATCAATGAGAATTTTACCTGGGCGTGAAAATATAACCCCTTAACTTACCTCCGGCTCAGAATATAACTAATGGGTATCAATGTATCTAAAGCTAAGAATACACTAAACCCTAAAAGCTTGCCAAGTATTGGCCAAAGAAAGTACATCAAAGAGCTTTAAACCTAGAGTTGTAAATTTTGGAACCAAAATGTCAAAACCTACTGCGTGAAAAACAGGGGAACAAAATGAAAACCTTTACTCCCAAGTCTAGCAACCCTTCTTCACTCGCTTAGAGGTTTTAGCCAAACATCCTCAGTCACATCCTCAGCGGCGTGCTCGGGTCAGCTTGTGAAAGCGAGAAAGAGGAGAGAGAAGAGAGAAAATGAGGCCAAAAACAAATTCCGTGTCTCGAATTAAAGTTAGGGTTACAATTGTTCCAAAAAATGGCTTATATAGCCTTACAAACAAGTGAAAATACTAATCTAACCTAACTAGTATAATTAATAAAGAGGGTAGAAATGAAATTAACTAAAAATGTAGGTCGCTTCAGACACAAACAGGGGAATAGGATTAAGATAGAGGAAATTCTCACACATAGCGAATTTTCTAGCTTGTAGCGAAATTTTGATATTCAGGCACTATTCATTCCATGTTCATCACTATTCACGACTATTGTTCATCATGTACTATTCATCTTATTCATGCTATTTTTGCTTTCTTTTCCTTTTTCTGATATTCTTTTCTTCGATTTTGATCTGTAATGCTGAGTTTGACCATAATTCTTCATGTTTGGAATCACTCGACAAACTTGGCATTAAAAGCTTGTAAAAACTACAAAATTAGCCACAAAATATGATCATAGTGTCATCAGGACTTAACATGTCAATTGGGTTAATTATAACAATTAGAATACAAAAAGCGCTCAAAACCTATTAAAAATAGGGTTCAAAATAGCACTTTTTGGACACTAATCACACCCCCCAACCGACACAATGCTAGTACCTTAGCAATGCAAGAAGAAAATAATAAAAAAAAAACATATAAAACTATAACAAAATTATGTTACAAGAATGGTATTTCAAAAAGGTTGTGAATGAGTAATGCCTAACTCTGAGTAAGAATCATCAAAGCCTTGCCCAATAACTATCTTGAGAGAATGAATGGCATACAAATTTTGAGCATCGTACATTCTCCATCTCGTGAATCAACTAGAAACTTCCACCAAAATCTGTTATGTTTGTTTGATCAACTCAACAATAAACTGCTAAACTGCACTCTCCCCCCAACCAAGCTACTGCCGCCACCTAGGACACTAACCAACCTAAATAGATCAGGACCTACTTTTATTCCACAACTCTTTTTGCGTTGTAGGGTGCAATGTTGAGGGTTCGACTTCACCACAAAGTCCGTCTAATGGGGATTAACCTACGACTCCCAACCAGTGAAGGTTTAGGGCATCAAGTCATGAGAATCTTTTGACCACAAACTCTATAGGTTTCAATTCCTGACTCATCGATTTCAAGCCTCTAGCACCTACAACTCGCTAAACTCCGCCCCATCCACCCGTAGCGAACACTCAAGTTTGCGGGCTCTCAACCAACAAGGCTTAGTGGCACCGAAGCCAAAGGTTTTAGCCATAAACCCCTTGACCATGCTCGGGTTTCAAGGCAAAGCATCAATTTTCCCTTCTTTTTTCTTTCTTTTTTCTTTTCTCTTTCTTTCTCTTTTCTTTTGGAAGACACATTGGCCTTCTATTCATGGGGGTCCTTAACCTATTACAAGTGGTCAACGAAACTAGGGTAGGTTTTACAATGTTTAGGAGGTAGGCAGTTTTTCAGCCTATTGTTGAAACCTATTATGCTTAGTGTGTGGTTAGCTAAAGGTGGAAGAAAAAGGTCGAAATCAATAAGAATTCAACTAATCATTCACTTAACCAGGCATGGAACCAATCTAACATCAATATGATTGGACAAAGTTTCAATTTTTCAAACCACAGGTTAGGCAAAACACAAAAAAAAAAATGGGTGCAAAATGGGTCCAATTTTTGAAAAAGTAAGTTGTATAGTATAACAGCTTCACAAAAAGGAAAACCATAAAGCCACTGAACATCACAAAATGGTCTCTCAAGCCAAAATAATAACAAAACATAAATACATGCCACTTCCTTCGCTAACTCTCCCCCCTACCCAAATGTCTCATTGTCCGCAATGGGGCTCGGATTGGAAAGTTAGAGAAGGAAGTGCTACCTCCTTGATGAGATGTGCTCATTTTTGGATAGGAGACTTCATAAGCTTTCCATCGACACCTTATTCACTCCGTTTGGGATTCAAATAAACAAGTTAGGAAAAGAAAAGAGAGGAAAAAAGTGACCAATTGGAGCATTTTGAAAATTACACCTTCATAATAATTTCAAAAGTGTTCTTTCTGGCTATATTTGGATTCTAAACTCTCTAAGATTTCCAACGGTACCAAGAACGCCTAAAACGGAGTTCGGATGAAAAAGTTATGCTCAAAACAAAATCAGGAGGCAAAACAGGGGAGATTTTCGCTATGTAGCGAAAATTTATCTCATTTTTTCCTGCTTTTCTGATCTTTAATTATGCTTCAAAATTTTCACTCAAACTGCAAAAATTAATACAAGAAAAATTAAAATAAAAATTGCATGAAAGTGAAAAACAAGCTAGAATAAAGATTAACTTAAAAATTAGAGAAAATCTAAAAAGAAAAATTAAAGAAATCAAAATAAACTAAAATAAAACAAAATAAAATAAGAAAAATCAAACAAAATGAGTGAACTTTTGTTCACTCAAACCCGCTTGCTCAGTCTTGTCCTGTTAGGAGGAACCGTGGAGCGTAGAAATGCCAAGGTCTGGTCCTCCAAATCCAAACCGAAGACCAACTTTACATCCACTCATGCCATGCAACGTGAGTGGCTGGCTAATGTCTTGATGTAAAGGGCAGCGCCCATAGTGGCCAATTAATGTCTTGAAGTTTTGGCAGGCGTGCATAGCAAATTTGGTGGCCTTTGTGGTACCCGGGCTTCTCCTGTGTGTGAACTGTTGTAGGTATGCGTGATATGCACAGCTCAGATAGAGTGTTACCGAAGTGGGTCGTGCGTGGCTCCTACTTATCAAGGTACTGGGTTCAATTCTGTGGGAAATGGTTTGAGAACATGCTTTTTGGGCTCTTCCACTGCCCTCTCATTTATAAAGGGAAATATTTCTTCTTGGTTCTCCCTTGGAAAAACAACAGCACACATATCTGAGGATTTAGACAACCCTTCAGACAATTCAATAAAATCCTCTATAAGCCCCTGGTGTGGCTGTTGTTGACACTGCTCCTCTACCATGGTGTCACTTTGGCACTCTTCCTCTGGTGGACATTGTTGTTGATCGATGAGGTTTTCAATGGAGTCTTGCAAGTTGTCCCATTTATGCTCAAAGTCATTTTTCAGCCCATCTAATTTCTTGTTCAAATTGTCTTCCACAGTGACAATTCTCTGATTCGAATGGGCATTAATCCCCTTCTGCTCTGCCACAAAGTCATCCACTATCTGGGTAAGGTCCAAAATGGCTTGTTCAAATGGAGGGATTGACTATGGTAGCTGAGGTGACTGAGGAGTTGAAACATAATATGGAGGTTTAGGAGGTGCATACTGTGGAGGTCTTGGTTCCCATGAGGAATTTGTGTGATTCCCCCAACTATGGTTGTAAGTACTACCATATGGTGAACTCATCCATTGGTTTCTATAGTCCCTCATGGACCTATATTCATTTGATTCCTCTCCACTGTTACTGACTTCGCCATGGTCAGGTTTCTCTGTAATCCTCATGGACATATATGCACTAGGTTTACCTACCGCTACATCGACTGCATCGCTCCTCTTCCATTGGGTTCAAATTCAACCTTGATTAAGAAACTCTATCCCACTGGAACACGAACCCCTGCAACAAGAACAAAGCAAACACCAAACAAGAAAAAAAACAACCCTACAAAAAAAGGGTAAAGTTAGCTAAAAACAAAATAAAATGAAACAAAATTAACACACTGAAAACACTAATAAGATATATAGACAAGAAAATTCACCTGAACTTGTGATGAGGATCACAAGTGTTCAACTGGTCATCATTCGCACTTAGGCACCATCCCCGGCAACGACGCCATTTGATTCGTGCCACAATAGGTGTTATGAATCAACAAAAATTATACCTAAATTACTCCTACTATTGTAGCGTAACTACTGCAATATAGCGGCTCTAGGATCGAACACAGGGATAGGTTTTCTTCGTGCCAAATGATTTACAGTAGGCTCAAAATGGTGAATTTGTTTTGGATTTTAGGATTTTGTGTAAAAAATGTGTGGAGTTGATGTTGTGGAAATTGAAAATAAAACGAAATAAACTAAAAAAATAAAGTGTAATAAGAAATCCTTGAAGTGTTAATGGCTAAAGTCGGGTCGATGTGGTTACAAAGAGGTCCCTGCCATTTCCTCATTGGGAGGATCACCTATAGTCAATTCGAATCGGATCTTCATTTAACTTAAAACTAAACCCTAATAATTTTCCTTTTGATAGAAAGCATTTAATTAGCATTGATGGTTCCTACAAAGTGAAAATCATCACCTGCACTCCATCCTACAATGATTCGTAAAGTAAGTAAAACTTTCAATGAATCTCGCGATCTAATAATAAGCATCCACGAACCCTAAAGATTACCAAGTATTGATCAATGAATGCATCTACAAAGTGAAAATATAACCCTTAACCTACCTCCAGCTGGCTCAGAATAGCACACGGATATCAAAGGTATCTAAAGCTAAGAATACACGAACCCTAAAAGTCACAAGTATCGCCAAATAAAGTACATCAAAAAGAGCTTTAAACCTGTTATTGTAAATTTGGGAACCAAATGTCAAACCTACTACGTGAAAAATGTAGGAACAAAATGCAACCTTACTTCCTGCCTAGCAACCCCTTTCAAGGTTTAGAGGTTTTTAGCTAAACATCCTTCGAAATGTCATCCCCAAAGTGGTGTGTTTGGTTGCCTAGGAAAGTGAGAGAAAGATGAGAGAAAAGTAGAAAATGAGGGCCAAAAACAAGGGCCTCAGACGAGAATGCTTTGATTCATGCCACTACAGGGTGTCTAATCAACAATATTTATATCCTAATCCCACACCGTAGCAAAGCCATCACAAAGATACGGCTTCAGTGGGTTGAACACGTGATGGATTTTCTTCTCAGACAAATGATTGCCAAAGTGAAGGCCAAAATGGTGTGATTTCTAATTGGATTTTGGGGATTTTGTAAAAACAAATGGGGTGTAATGGTTGGCAAAAACTAAAATTTAAATAAAATGTAAAAGAAGTCTCTCATGTCGCTATTGGATTTGGGTTCTAAAGTTCACTCGAGGGGTTCTCAACCATTTCTCATTGGGAGGGGATTTAATCTATAGTCATTTCCCGAATCGGATCTTCATTTAGCTTTAAAAACTAAACCCTATGATTTTCCCTTTTTGAAAAACAGCATTTATTGAACATTAATGCTCCAAGACAGTGAAAACGTGTCTCCCTGATCTACCTCACAAAGGATAACAGAAAGCGGAACTAGATTTGAATCTCGGGATCTAGTAATGCTAAGAACGAACCCTAAAGATTGCCAACATCGTTAATGAAGGCATATCAAAGGAGTTCTAACTCGTAGTAGAAATAGAACATAAATGCTAATAAAAACTTGCGTTAAAAACAAAGAACCAATAGGTTACTCTCGGGGATCTCGTACCTGAAGCAGCCCCTCCTCTTCAAGGAGAAAAGAGGTCTAGCCAACCATCCTCTGAGTTGTCATCCTTAGAGGAGTGTTTGGTAGCCGAGAAAGGGAGAGAAAAGGGAAGAAAATGGAAAAACGGGAGAACTGGAGCCCTAAATTTTATTCACAGCAAAAACGTCTCCTTCACAGTGTCTAGTCAAGGGGCTTTTATAGCCAACCCATAATACAAATTACCAAAAACTATATAAAATAAACACTATTACAAGGAGAAAGTAGGAAGAAAACCAAAAGGAGAACAAAAAACGAGCGCTAGGAAGGAAAGTAAGGTGATGAACAAGCGCATGATGAATGTTGTCACGAGCATGAAATTAAGCAAAGATAGAATTTCCTACACTCCATTTTGCTCTTCTTTCCTTCCTCGGGACTGATCTACAACGATGAGTTCAACTCGGGGGGTTCTTCGCAGTTTGGAATCTGACTCCTCTATAATTTTGGCCTCGATTATCTTGCAAAACTACAAATTAGCCACAAAAATGCCATCGTAGAATACAGGGACCTTAATGTGCAAATCAGGTTAATTAGAATGATTAGTACACAAAAAGCACTCAAAACCTATAATAAATAAGGCTCAAAATAGCACTTTTTGGGCACTAATCAGGATTACATGAAGTGAGCACTCCAATGACCCGAATTCCAAATTGAATGAGGTCAAGGCAATCATCACACTGAGGAGTGGCAAAGAGCTTACAACGCCATCAACCAAGGCAATAGACCCAGGGCAGGAAGCTATGGAGACTGACCTAGAGGAGGTAGTGATCAAGCAGACTATTGAGAAAAATAAGTCATCCCCACCCTTCCCCTCGAATCATTACAACCAAAAAGAAGCCATTAATCAAGTCAAATTTTGGTGGAAGTGTTGAGGCAAGTAAAGGTCAACATTCCCCTACTTGATATGATCAAGCGAGTCCTTACCTATGCAAAAATTTTAAAGGACTTGTGCACAGTGAAAAGAGTGTTAAATGTCGATAAGAAAGCTTTCCCGACTGAACAAGTCAGTGCCATTATCCAATGCAAGACTCCAGTGAAATATAAAGATCCTCCGGTCAGTCCGACCATCTCGCCAATATGGGAGGCACTCGCATGGAGAAAGCACGTTAGATTCGGGAGCAAGTGAATTTCCCTATTCGATGCGTAAGCCAGCGCTTTGGCTCGGGGAGCTAAAGCCCATCTCCATCACACCGCTCTTGCTGATCGGGCCTTAATCAAAATACCGAAGAGATGCCGTACTGAAAGATGTCCCCGATACAAGTAGAAAAGTTCTAATATCCAGCTGGACTCTCATTGCATTTCGATTACCTGCAAATCCGCAGCGCCAGGGCCAATTACAACCTATCATCTTAGACACTTCATTCTCGCCACCCTAATGCAATTATCAATTGCGCAAATGGTGTCATGCAACTCACCTTCAAAACATGACCCTAAAAGCCAACATCTTCCACCTAAGTAAAAGCACATGCAATCAAGTGGAAGATGTCCCGCAAGAAGTATGTATCATTGACACCATCCTCGAGGAACAAGTCGGGATTCGTATATGCTAGGATATAATACTAAATGAAGAGTTGATCGAGTGTGCGTGGCGAGCAACAGAAGCTGACATGAAATCCGTGTAAGGACATTGGAGAAGAAGACATGAAATTTCGCGCTGTGATCAGAGGAAATCAAGTGAGCCCCAGAAAATAGAGCCTCGCCTCCGCCCGTGGAGTCAAGTATGCTTATTTGGAAGACCATGAGCAATGTCCAGTGGTCATTAAAGCCTTGCTCAGCACTACACAGGAGGGTAGCCTGCTGCAAGTCCTTAAACAAAATAAGCAAGCCCTCGGGTGGAAAATTGTCGATTTGAAGGGCATTAGCCTAGCAGTATGCACCCACCACATCTACTTAGAGGAGGAGGCAAAGTCGTTGAGGCAACCACAGTTAAAGGCCGAACCCACATATGCAAGAAGTGGTTAGAGCGTGGTCTTAACGTTGTCGCAAAGTCGGGCATCATATACCCCATATCGGTGACAAGACTGGTGAGTCCAACCCAGGTCGTGCTTAAGAAATCAGGGGTAACAACTGTGCATAATGAAAAGGAGAGAGATACCCACTCATTTTTACCATGGGATGGAGGGTATGCATTGATTATCGATACAATAAGTAACACCTAAAGATCACTTTCCTCTTCCATTCATGGATCAATCGCTGAGATGATTTAGCTACCCCCTTCTATTGTTTCCTCGGATGGCTATTCGTATATTTCCAAATTGAGATTTTTGTAGAGGACCAGGAAAAGACAACTTTCACATGCCCATTTGGCACGTATGCATACAGGAGGATGCCCTTTGGCCTTTGTAATGCCCCTGCCACATTTCAACGATGTATGCTTAGCATTTTCAGCGACTTGGTAGAGCGCATTATGGAGGTTTACATGGACGATATTATAGTCTATGGAGGGAGCTTTGAGGAGTGCCTATTCAACCTGGAAATTGTCCTGCACAGGTGCATAGAGAAAAACCTAGTGCTGAACTGGGAGAAATGCCATTTTATGGTCAGCGCATTGTATTGGGTCATATCATTTCGAAGAAAGGAATTGAAGTTGATAGAGCAAAAATTGATTTGATTTCCAACCGCCCCCAAATGTTAAGATCGTGAGGCACTGGGCACACGCTATACACACGCACGTGTTTACAAAGTGCTCATACAGACTTCTCAAAATTGCCAAGCCACTTTATGTTTGTGAAAAATGCTAAGCTTGAATGGGATCTCGTAATGCCAACAAAGGTTTGAAGAGCTCAAGCCTATTTAACCACCGGCATCAACAGTGAGAGCCCCTAACTGGCAATTGCCTTCGAGGTTGCGCGGCGTAAGTGACCTCACATGTCGCGCTAGCGACCCAGCCAGCCCGACCCCAGCTGGCGGATCCAACCGAAAGCCCGTGAGGGACGCCCGGCCAAAGCCATTAATCAACCTCTTTAGCTATCGCTTTATTAAATTTTTGGTTTTCAAAAGTGTCGCGACCCGAACTCCTAATAGACCCCGATCATGGATTCAAGCCGAGCCCGATTTCATCGCGAGCATTTTCAATTATCTCTCAAAACATTTTGTTTATGGCTATTCTATTTTAGACTTTTAATTAAGCTTAAAGATTTACTAAAGCCTATACATTTACGATTTCCTTAAAAGACTCATAACATTTACATTTAACAAAATGGTATTTACAAAATAAAAGCTCATAGAGTTCTAAATTGTTTTACAAAAATGTCAATGTTCGGAAGAAATGGAGTGAATGCATACACGTAACATACCGCAATTCCTTCTCTATGACTCTGGAGCTCTCGATTCGAACTTCTTGCTTCACCGCCATCACTCTAAGACTGCATTACTGATATAAACAATGCACAAGCATTTTCATGTGCTTAGCGGTTCTATACGCTTCTATTCCATTTCCTCAATAAGATATATATCATGCATTTATCAAAAATAATGCCTTTATAATGTCTCGTAATGCAAGATGCTTATACAAATACACTTTTTATATCATAAGTCGCCGTTTGTGATTTCACATATAGCTATAGAATAAACATTCACCTACGCATTCACAGAATCCGTCCTGCTTGTCATTCAAGAGCAATGTGGTTTAACATTCACACATTAATACGCGATATACATAGAAATTGACATTCACTACGTATTCGCTGGTGAATCCCTGCCTTGTTTGTCATCTCGCAGCAATGTGATTCCACATTCAACAATTACGGTTACCTTCATGACGACTCAATGGTGAATCCGACATGTTGGTCAATTCAATACATTTTGAAATCAACTCACTTTTTATGCAATAACTTCATGGTGTTCTAAATATTTAAGACACATGCATATATTTGACAAGCATTAATAACAATAATTCAAATCAATATATATATATATATATAAGATATATATATATATATATATATATATATATATATATATATATATATATCACAAATAGTATTCATAACTGATCATAATCACATATTTTCAAAATCCATATGTATTTTCTTTCGAATAAAATTTCAAATCTATTTGGTATACTACCGTAACACTTGAAATGGAGATAGAGTGGTCGAAGGAATAAACATTTTCTAAATCTTGAAACGTAAACGAAAGTGGTAACAAACCAATTATCGATTCCGGCTTCTTTCCTTCGATATCAAATCCTAGGTCAAAGCTTGTCGCCCTCACCCGCACTCCAGTCAAATACAATTTCTTTTCCACTCTTAGTGGTTAAGCAAATAATCATACAAAAACGAATATCGTCACGAGGCTGGAGAGGTACGCATGGTTTTCGTCGAGTTCCACCTTATTCGAACCCTAATCATTTAATAAGTGTCTTATATTAATCGTGTGTGTATGCAATTTCTTAGCTCAACACAAAAACTACACAACTGGAAGAGTTTGGACACCCGTACCGGTACACCTTGGACTTGTACGGCATGTGTTGCTCGTGGCTGTACCCGTACGCCCCCTCAGACCAGACCGGTACACCCTCGGGAATTTGCCCAGAATTGCTTCTTTTTGCCACTTTTTGTACCAATTCTCTTTATACAACTTCCCCATTCCTTAACACCTCAAAAATCAACATGGAAATCATCCAAAAACAACTCCATAATACTTTAATTGGTGATTCAAAACCTCATACCACAAAACCCTAGGTGAAAATCCAAGAACTTTTATGAACTTAACCCAAGGTCCACCAATTCTTCTAAAAACCATATAAATATGATGATTCCATGTTTATTTTACAATTCACCTTGGGGTTTCTTACCAACATACTCAACAAATCGAGGGTTTGGGTGATCTCTTCCACAAAACCCCAGACAAAGGAGCAACTATTCTCCAAAACCAAAACCTTAGGAATTCAAAAATACCCATGCTTTCAAGACAAAAACATACTGTTTTGGTCTTCCTCTCCTTCTCCTTCTTCTTCCTCTTCTTCCTCTTGTTTTCTCCCTTCTTCTCCTCTCATACGATTTTGCCCTAGCCAAAAATGAGACAAATGAATTTTGTTTGTCTCCACACTCCTTTTATACTCCCATAATTCTCCATATTGCAATTAAGTCCTTCACCCTTTTTAATTTTGCAAATCAACTTGTTTTATTTCTATTATGGCCCATCTCTACTCCCTTTATGATTTTTATATCCCTTATGGCAATTACACTTTTATCCTTGTTCTAGTGCCAATTTCCTGTTCACTAAATTTATCATTTCATTTATAACTTCCGAAAAACTACAATGTGACACTTAGTACCATATTACGCCCTACAGCCTCCATGTACTGTACACTATCTCGATCAAGTACTACTTAAGCTATCATTCGACCCCTTAGGGTCCTCATTTTACAAATTTTTTCCACATTTTCCTTTTTCACTCTTGGGTCTAGTTCCCGGTTCAATCAATTTCTCAATTTAGCATATAAGAATCAAGTATGCTCACACTTTAAATTTCTTACATTTCACAATTTGTCAATTTATCACTTTCCTTAAAAAACCCAAGTTTAAGTTCAATTCATACCCAGAATGTATAATAAAATTATTATAAAATTCTAGGGTATTTTTGGGGATGCCATAAATCCCCTCCCCCCACTTAAGAAAATTTCACCTCGAAAATTTACCTTAGTTAAACAATCATGACATCGTTGTCGCATCATTTCTTCACTTTCCCAAGTGGCTTCTTTGGTCTTGTGGTTTCTCCACAACACTTTCACTAGCGGAATCTTCTTGTTTCGCAATTCCTTCACTACACGAGCCAAAATCTCTACTGGCTCTTCTTCATATGTCAATCCATTTAAGCTCAATTTCTTCGAAGAGATTCATGTGATCGGTCCGACGGCACTCCGCAGCATGGACACATGGAAAACATTATGATCTTCTCCAGTCCGGAGGTAAGGCCAAACAAGATGCCACTGCACCCACTTCTTTTCTACCTCACTCCCATATAGCTAATAAACTGGGCCTCAACTTGCCCTTTTCTCGAATCTCATCACCTTCTCTTCCAAGGCGATACTTTTAAAAACACTTTTCTCACCGACCTTTACATCATCGAATATCTTTTCTCTTCACGCTTATATGACTTCGTCCTATCGGGTGGCCACTTTTAATCTCTCTCTAATCATTTTAACTTTTCTTCGCCACTTGTATCAAATCGGGGCCAATCACTTTTCTTTCACTCAATTCCGTCCAACACAACGCTGTTCTACATTTTCTTCCATATAGAGCCTCGTAAGGTGCCATTCCAATACTTGATTGGAAACTGTTGTTGTACACAAATTCAACTAAAGGGATGTGTCGATCCCAACTTCCCTCATAGTCGATCGCACAACTCCCAACATACTTCCTAACTGGATCACTCTCGACGTCCATCCGCTTTCTAAGGTGGAATGTCGCATTTTCAAAATTCAATCGAAAGTGCCCATGGCCTCCCGCAATTTTCCCCAAAATCTCGGCAAATCTCGATCTCTGGCCTAAAATTATGGATGTTGGTCTCCGTGTAACCGAACTATTTCCCCGGCATATACAACTCGCTAGCTTGTCGTTTAATAGTCGGTTCTCACTGGTAGGAAGTGAAAAACACGGTCAACGGGTCCACTACAATCCAAACTGAGTCATGCTTCTTCCCTGTCAATGGTAACCCAACCACAAAGTCCATGGTGATTCGGTCCCATTTCCACTCGAGTATTTTGATAGGCTGCATTAATCCCGAAGGAACTTGATGCTCTGCCTTTACTCTTTGACACACCAAACACTTGGTTACAAATTATGTTACATCTCTTTTCATTCTGGACCACCAGAATGACATTTTTAAATCTCGTACATCTGTGCTAATGATGATAGTGTGCCACCACTCATGCGTTTCTTCAAGCATGTCTTTTCTCAAATCACACATCTGCAGCACACAAACCCCATCCTTATAACTCAACACCCATTTTCATTCAACGGTGAACCCGCCTTACCATTTCCACCGATTATTACGAAGTGCAAATTTTCTTCATCTTCTCTCGTGCCTCTGTAGCACTTGAATTTCGATCTCACTATCAATTCGCCACTCACTGCACCATCGCCCGATAATGACAACAGCCCAACGCCGGTTAGCTTGTACCGTCTTTCTACTCAAAGCATCGACCACTACATTAGCCTTCCTTCTCGCAGTGATAATCAATCACCACGCAATATAATCTTTATCAATTCCATCCATCCGCTGCCCTCGCCAAGTAAGCTTCTCGCCAGAGGGAAATACTTAAGACTCTTATGATCGGTGTGAATGAAAAACACTTTTTCTCCATACAAATAATGTTCCAATTTTCAATGCAAATACAATTGCGGCTAATTCCAAATCATGGGTAGTTCTTTTTCATGTGGTCAATTGTCTCTAATCATAGGCTACCACTTTGCACTTCCTCTTGCATTAGGACACATCCAAGTCCATTTAGTAAAGCACTACTATAGATCACATATTCTTTACCGCAGTCGGCTGAGTAAGCAATCGGAGCCTCTGGCAAGAATGCTTTTAGCTTTTCAAAAACTTCCTTGATATTTTTTCTACTCCATTCATGTATTTCCTTTACATTTTTTCCTCGTGGAGTAATCTCGCCTATCGCAGGATCATAGAAAACCCCTTTAACGACCTTCACAGAGTAACCCGGTTAGTCCTAGGAAACTACGCATCAGAACATTTCTGGTGGCTTCCATCATCTGGACAACCAATTTCTATTTTCTTGGATCCACTCAGACTCCTTCTTTCGACATAATCGTACTCAAGAAAGGATGAACACTTCTACCAACCAAAACTCACTGGCCGTGAAGTTTCAAGATACAATCAAGCCTTTTCAAAGTCTCCAATGCATTCGGTTGGGTGTGTCATGACTTCTTCTCGATCTTTCGAATACACAAGAATGTCGCTCATGAACACTACGATAACCGTCCACATGTCGTGGAAAACACGATTCATTAAGTCCATGAAAGCCGCTGGAGCATTTGTCAAACCAAACGGCATTATAAGGAACTCATAATGTCCATATCGTGTTCTAAACGTTGTCTTATGCACATCGGCATCTTTAATTTTCAACTTGTGATACCAGATCTCTAGTCAATCTTTGAAAAGATACTTGCACCTTTCAATTGGTCGAACAAATCATCAATTTTGGGTAACGGATACTTATTCCTTTATGGGTCAACTTGTCATTTGTCTATAATTAACATACAGCCGGGTACCATCTTTTTTTAACAAAAGCACAGAGCTCTACGGTGATACACTCGTCGAATAAACTCCTTTCAGCAAGTTCTTCAACCGCACTTCAATTCCTTTCGCTCGTGGAGCCATTCTATACCTGTAATGGATGCCTGCAGGGCACTGCACAACGCCGATAGCAAACTCAATCTCCTCCGTGGGAGGGGCAATCCCCGTACTCCTTCCGAAAACACGTCCGGAAAGTCACTAACGGTAGGGATATCGGATACACTAGGCCTTGCCTTTACATCAATCACATAAGCCAAATAGGCTTCACATCCTTTTTGCATCATTTTTCTCGAAACTGTTGCGGATATCACATTAGAGAGGTGATTCAGCCTCTCGCCAATGAAAATAACCTCATTGTCCTTCGGTGTCCTTAAGGTCACTCCTTTCATTCTACAATTAACTATCGCTCAGTGTCGGGATAACCAATCCATCCCCAATATCACATCAAACTCCCTGAAGGATAACTCAATCAAATCTCCCATAAATTCATACTCTCGTATTTTGATGTGATAATCTCTATACACTTTGTTCACAATAACACTATGCCCGAGCGAGTTCCTCACCAAGATATCATACTTGGTTTCACTGCACCACCAATTTGGGTATGTCGCACACACATATGAATAGGTTGGACTTCGGGTCTATCAATGCATGCACAATAGTATCAAAGATAGTGAAATTACTGGACATCGCATCCGTGGCATCGGTATCTTCCACTCGCTTTTTATCGCATATGCTCTACCGAGCACTCCAATTATCTGGGCTTAGCCAAATTCTCGTGGTCCCTTGTCTCGAACACTCGGGCATGCAACACTCGTAACGCCTTCAGATCGAGGAAATATTACCCCCTCGTCTGGTCAAGTTGTGAAGCGAACGTGCTCTAGGACGCCTTCACCCGGCTCGCTAGATCCACAACCCAAACAAGCACCCGCCACTTCCAACACTCCCCCTTATGCTTTCTTCCACAATGAGGACAATGAAGGATAACTTGTCCTTTAGAAGCACCTCTTTGTGCACTTGCAACTGACGGTATCGGTAGAACACTCTTATCACCAAGAGCTTGACCGTAGGCTGATTGTAACCCCGTGGTCCTTTGAATTTTTACTCCGGGCCGCTGATGAGCACTCATCAATCGGGCTTTTTCTTACCCCCGTCTTCTCTTTCCTTTCATTCTCTTCTTTACTCTTTCTATATTTAGAGCACATGTCACTATTTTGAGAAAATCTCATGGCGTATCCTCGTGATATACCCGAATATGGTCATTGAGACCATCTTCAAACTTACGACATTCTCTTCCTCTTCGTACACTAGTATCTCGGGAGCATACTTGCTCAAATTCCGAAAGTGAATTCTCTTGATATTCGCTCACACCCATCTCGTCTTTGCTTCAAATTATGAAACTCTCGCTCTCATATTGTCTCAACAGATACCTACATATCAAGCTTCGAACTCATCCAAGAAGAACTTCCATGTCACACCTCCTGGTGTGGTCCCATCACTTAAACCCACCAATGATAAGCTTCCTCTCAAGTAGTGAAATCACAAGACTCCAATTTCTCTTCACGTGCAATGCGCTTGCACCAAGTGATTCTCGCTTAGTCCTCTCGGTGCCAATTTTCTCACATAAATAGTTCATCATCTTTCTTCTTCCCATAAAATCTATCGGCCTGGCACTCCACACATTCGCTCGATAACACCCGTCGGTGGAGCAACAGCTGGGTTGTGCCGCTCCTTGCAGCTAAGTTCGAGCTATCTCCAAGTTGGAGAGATCTCATAGTTCCTCCCATTGTTGGTTCCTGTTTGTGTAGTGGTGGAGCATGCGATGCTTGCCCACCTTCCACACATGCAGGACTATCTGGACGATCCCCTTGGTCACCTACGACCCTTTAGGAACTCGAACCATCCATGCTTATCCTATTAAGACCCACAAGATCCGCGTCAGAGTCATATTATTCTTTATATGAAAATGCAATGCATGTCATAAACAATTTCGAAATCATTTACAAACAATTTCAAAATCACTTTGTAGAACCGCCTAAACCTAGGCTCTGATACCAATTAAAGTGTAGCGACCTCAAGTCTCTACTTCTCACCCGGCTATGATCTCAAACCTAGCCCGAGGACGCCCCGGGCCGGCCATTAATCAAATCCCTTTAGTTATGTTTTTATTAAATTTTTGTTTTCAAAAGTGTCACAATCTCGAACCCCAACTCGACCGGTCAAGTGCATCCAAGCTCTGAGCCCGATTTACTCCGACATTTTCAATTATCTCCTCAAAACATTTTGTTTATATTATTCTATTTTAGGACATTTTAATTAAGCGGAAGTATTTTCCCCATTTTGGGCAAGCCCATATACATTTCATTTATTTCAAAAGACTCATAACATTTTTATATATTTAACAAAATGTATTTACAAAATAAAAGTTCGTAGTTCAAATTGTTTTACAAAATATCCTGAAACCGAAGAAATGGAGTGAATGTGCATATGACGGAGCATACCGCAATTCTTCTCTATGACTCGAAGCCCTCAATCTTGGGACTGCTTCACCGCGCCATCACTCGGTACCTCAAGCAAGATTGATAAACAATACGCCAAGCATTTTCATGCTTAGTGGCTCTGGCGGCGCTTCTATTCCATTTCGCTTAGTATATACGCTTACTTATCAAAATAATGCCTTTATAATGTTCGTGTATTTGTAAGATTGCCACAACAAATACACTTCATATTATACACAGGTTTGTGATTTCACATATAGCTATAGAATCAACATTCACCTACGCATTCGGGCCAGGACCTGGGTCCTATTTATCATTCAGTAGCAATGGTTTCACATTCAATATTAATACTGCCACATATGTTATAGGTTCCAGATATTCACATTATATTCCTCCATTGCAACCCATTCCAAGCTTGTCATCTGCATGAAAATGTTATTCCACATTCCAACAATTATGGTTACCTTCATGAAGAATTCAGTCAAGGAACTCCGCCATGTTACCAATAGTCCAATAATACATTTCAAATCAACCACTCACAAATAAATTTCACAAGATAGTCTCAAACACTCATATTACGTATTGCTATTTGACAAACATTTCGAATAACAATAATTCAAATCAATATATATATATATACTTATATATATATTTTACAAATAGCATTCATAACCGATCATAATCACATTTTCAAATCCATATGCACTTTCGAAATAAAATTTCAAATCTATTTGGTATACTACCAGAACACTTGAAATGGAGATAGAGGGTCAGTGAACAAACATTTTCAAATCTTGAAACGAGAACGAGAAAGGTAGAACAAACCAATTATCGATTCCGTTTCTTTCTCGATGTCAATACTAGGTCGTGCCGTCGCCCTCACCCGCACTCAGTCAAATACAATTTCTTCACTCTTGTTACAAATAATCATACAAACTTTAATATCGCCGAGGCGAAGCAGGGTACGCTACGTTTTTCGTTGAGTTCCAATCTTATTTAAACCTCTCTTAATCATTTAATAAGGTTCCTATATTAACGGTTTATGAATTTAGGCTCAAATACGTAAAAAATACACAATCTGGGCAATTTAGGCACACCTGTACCGGTACACCTTGGACCCGGCATTTGCAATGTGCTGATTTGTGTTGGACTCCGTAGGCCCTGACAAAGGACCTATACCGGTACAAAGCTGGCCTCGGTGGGTCGTGACTCCCAGATAGCCATGCAATTGGCATCAGCATACACTCGGAATTCGGGCCTTCTAATTGCTTTCTTTCTTTTGCCACTTTTGTACCAATTCTCTTTATACAACTTCCCCATTCCTTAACACCTCAAAAATCAACATGGAAATCATCCAAAAACAACTCCATAATACTTTAATTGGTGATTCGAAACCTCATACCACAAAACCCTAGGTGAAAATCCAAGAACTTTTATGAACTTAACCTTACAGTCCACCAATTTTTCTAAAAACCATATAAATATGATGATTCCACGTTTATTTTACACCAATTGGGGTTTTACCCATTATTAAATCAATGTAAATCAGGGTTTAAAGTGATCTCTTCCACAAAACCCTAGACAAAGGATCAACTTGGCTCTCCAAACCAAAAACTCAGGAATTAAAATACCCATGCTTTCAAGACAAAACATACCTGGGTTTCTGGGTCTTCCTCTCTTTCTCCTTCTTCTTCCTCTTCTTCCCTCTTGTTTTCTCCCTTCTTCTCCTCTCATACGATTTTGTTCTTAGCCAAAAATGAGACAAATGAATTTTTTTTTGTCTCAACACTCCTTTTATACTCCCATAATTCTCCATATTGCAATTAAGTCCTTCACCCTTTTAATTTTGCAAATCAACTTGTTTTATTTCTATTATGGCCCATCTCTACTCCCTTTATGATTTTTATATCCCTTATGGCAATTACAATTTTATCCTTGTTCTAGTGCCACAATTTACGGGTTCACTAAATTTATCATTTCATTTATAACTTCCGAAAATACTACAATGTGACACTTAGTGCTCATATACGCCCCTAAAGTTCCATGTACTGTATACCATCTCGGGATGGGGCGTTACATTTAAGCTATCATTTGACCCTTAGGTCCTCATAACCCGAAAGAACTTCAACCAGGGGGACCAAGTCCTACTATATGACTCCAAACTCCACCTTTTCCGTGCAAGCCTCTCAAATCAAGATGGATTAGATGGATTGGACCATTCATACGTTCATCGAAGCATACCCCATGGTTCGATGGAGCTTTACAGATCAATGATAAAAGAGTGTTCAAGGTAAATGGAGCCAAGAAGTGAAGCCACATGTATTTGTGCGTGGAGGCGTAAACGGGGAAATTCTCCTCATGGGCCTCCATGAGACCCTCGAGGCTACACATTTAGGGAGTGGCAATTATCTCAAGCCACTAATTTAATTGCCTAATCTTGTTTACGTTTCAGTTTTGTTATTAATATTATTATGATCAGTTGAGTGACTTGTTTTTAATCTGCAGCAACATATGACCTCCTCAGTGACACCTCTCGACGTGGCGGATGATGAGTTCATCATTAGCCACCCAGCGAGGGAGGTACCACTTCCTCATGACCTACCCGTTGCATGATGGCATACTTGGTTGGGGGGGGAGGGAGGATTAGTGTTGGAAGTGGGTTCCATGTATAATTACGAGTTTTTACGGGTACCACACAATTCGTAAAAGCCCATTTTTGTATGTTTAGAGGCTTATTGTTTACTTGTTTGTGAAAAAGGTGAAAATTTTGTGAAAAACACCTTTATATATATATATATGTCTGACTCTATTTTTCTATTGCATCTCGATTTTGCCCATATTTCTTGGTTTGCCACTTCTGTAATTTGAAAAGTTGAAGCATTGTATGCTACCATCAATGTTAGAATAGTTCCATGCTTGATTGAGTTATTGGTAAGTTGAAAACCCTGGTAATCAACCTGTGTCTTCCACCATTATCTAGCCTTTAACTGCATATTTTTAGGTCTATGGGTTGAGGAAGTTGCATACCCCTATTACTTTGCAAAACCAACATGGATTTCGTTGGCCTTCGCTTTATTAGGTTAGAGTTCTCAGAAGAAGGCCAATGTGTCTTCTAGAAAAGAAAGACAAAGAAAAAGAAAAAGAAAAGAGAATAAGCGCGGCGCTTTGCATGAAACGAGAGCACGGTCAGGGTATATGGCGAACCTTTAAAAACTGGTGCTAAGCCAAGCTTGAGTTGGAGTCTTTAAACTTCAGTGTACATGGGTGGATAGGTGGAGTTTGCCCAGTGGTAGGTCTTTGGATTCTCGAAGTCATTCGAAGTCCGGGGTGAAACCTGTAGAGTTCGTGGTCGAAAGATCCTTTTGACTTGATGCCCTAAACCTTAGTTGGTTGGTAGTCATTGGTGGATCCCCGTTACACGGACTTTGGTGAAGTCGAGTTCTCAACATTGCAACCTACAATACAATTGAAGTGTGAAATAAGAGTGGAACTGAATCTATTGAGGATGGTCAACAATCTAAGGCATTGGCAATAGTTTGGTTCGGGGGGGAGTAGCTTAGCAACTTATTGGTACAAACTGATCACCTAAAAACACTTAGATTTTGGTGGAAGTTCAGGTTGATTTCCTTGGAATGAACATTGCCCTGACACTTTATCTTCCAGTTTCTCGGTTCGGCAGATTAGCGAATCTGAGCGTCAGGAAACGAGACATATCACGAGAATCTTTACTGTTTTTTTTTTGATGAACTTATGCATTGAATTTATCTGAGCAATTTTTGTAATAACAAAATCATTTACATATACAAGAATTCTGCCAATTAGTATCCATTAAAATACGTACACATATCTTGAAGTCCCATTTACTTATACAAATACATACCACATGCATATCTAATACGAGCATCGAGATCAAGGAGCGATCTTTGGTGTGACACCTATCCTACGAGATGGCGTCTTTCTTTGGTGTGGAATATCACAATCTCTTTATCTCCTGCCAATTACCTACATGGATTGAACACGTGCTAAGGTTTATGCTTAGTGGGAACATATAATTGATGAGCCAGTAAAAATACTTTCCTTAGTGAATCTTTTACATTTACTTTTCCTTATGCATGCCGAACCTATTCTTATGTGACTTCACTCATATCATATTATACATGTAGATTTTATCCTTTTGATTCCATATCATTATCTTGTTCGTATTACTTCCATGTCATGTCTTTTACAAGTTTCAATTCATATCTTCTACATGTATGGCATGTCAGATCATATTCAAAACAAACTTATACATATACAATGGCAAATCGGAACATATCAAAGTCATATCAAATACATACAGGGTCAAATTAGACTGATACATCGTTTAATTCATTTAGTTATTGTTTTATTAAATTTTCGTTTTCAAAAGTGTTGCGACGAATCCCAGGCTACGACCGGTTGGGGATCAGCGGAGCACAGTTTTATACTTTCAGCGTTTTCAATTATCATCTCAAAACATTTTGTTTGGTTTGTGCGAATTTTCATTTTCGAGTGTCGTGACGAATGCGTTCGACCTGGTTAGAATCAATGGGCCCGATTTACTCAGGCGTTTTCAATTATCTTCTCAAAACATTTTGTTCGTATTACTCCATTTTAGACTTTAAAAATACGCGGAAGCACTTCATTTTGACAATCCCATAAACATTTACAAATTCAAAAGACCCGTAACATTTACATTTAACAAAATGCATTTACAAAATAATGTATTTATACAATGTCTGTGTAATGTAAAAATACTTAAACAAATACAATTTTTTATGTCATTTTTCACTTTTCGGTTTGTGATTTCACATATAGCTATAGAAGTCGACATTCCACGATGGTCGGTTAGTGAATCTGTCATGTTTGTTCGGTAGCAATGTGGTTTCATTCAATATTACCATTTCACATATGACTATAGAAAGTAAACGACCGCTGGCGATTCATTGAAGTGACGAATCTGTCACATTTGTCGATGGTAACAATGTGGTTTCACATGCAATATTACCCATTTTATATGACTATAAAAATCGGCATTCAGCCAGTTAGGTTGATGAATCACATGGTAATCGTCGGTAGCAATGTGGTTTCACATTCAATATTACCATTTCACATGACTGAAATCGACGTTCCACGACAGAATTCGATTGGTGAATCTGTCACATTTGTCGTTCGGTAGCGATAATGATTTTTCACGCCAATGTTACCATTTCACATATGGCTATAGAAATCGGCATTCACGGCGGTCGGTTAGTGAATCACAGCCCTGTATCATTCGGTAACGTATGATCTCACATTCGGTAATTACAGATTACCTTCATGGCGTTCGGTTGTTGAATCCCTTCATGTTTAAGTCGAATTCCGATAAAATGTTCCCGCATTCAATATTTGCGATTACCTTCATGACAAATTCGGTTGGTGAATCTGTCATGTTGGTCATTCAATGACCATTCAAATCAATTTACTTTTATATTTAATTTCACTTATAGTTTCAAATACGTACACATATGTGTGACAAATGATAACAATATTAATTGATATATGCATATACATGCTATTATATTTCTGAATAAAACTCATGTCGATCCTTAAACACATTACTGTCTTCATGTCATTTATACTTATGACAAACATTCGAATAACAATAATTCAAATCAATATATATATATATATATATATTCGTAAGCGATCGTAATCACGTTACGTCTTCATATCATTTATGTAGATCGACGATCTTATATTCATAGTAATTGGCTATCACTTGTTCATGTATTCTATCATTTGTACCTTTTTACGGTTATATGTGATAATAATCATATATAACTTAACCACACGATATGTGTTCATGACTTATTGCCTTTCATGTTCATATTCATGTTTTAGTTCGTTTTTCATTTTTCTATATCATCTTCATGTTTCATGGAGCATCTATCATGTGTATTTAACACATTCATATCTGCATCCTTTCTTACCATGTATTCCAATTGACTTTAACGAGGATTAGTACATGTTTAATAATTCAATTTCAGACCAGACATGACTTCAAATGCCATTAAATAGCATATGGTTAGATTCTAGACTTAATGAGCTTTCCATAGAGTCCTAGAATACCCATAATGGAGTCCTAATGAAGGAGTTATGCAAGTTGCAAGCGTGACAAAATCAACAGCTTCGCAACACACTGTTGTGGCTGTAGCCTAAATGTTATGTTTCTGGGATCTTAACTTTATTGACCACTGGTTTTTGTACTACTTTAAAGCTAAGGTGCTAAAGGGTTCTTCTCCATTGGAATCATGATTAGACACATTTGAAACTCGAGTTATGTCATGACAGGTACTCTATGTTCAAAACCTTAACAGTAAGCAGACATAGCCCCACTTTGAGTGAATTTTTGGGCCACATAGAATCAGAATTTGAAAATACCTATTTCATGATGTTTGGTTTTCCTTGAAGTCTATTTTAATTAGAAACTTGAATCACTCAAATCGGATCATAAATGAAGCGAGTTATGGCAAAATAAGACAATGGTTAAAATAAAACGAGAACACTACGTAAGTCTGACTCGACCTGTACTAGTACAACCCCTCGAATTTGCCCCGAGGAATGTGGTTTTCTACTTTTGTTAGATTGTTGCCCAGGCTCGACTCGATACTCTGCTCTCCTTCAAAACCACTCCAAATTCATCTTGTAATCTCAGTTTTACTCAATTCATCTTTTATTACATATCTTTCTTCAAAATTTTTCCATGAATTACTCCCAAAACAAATCTATAATGGGTCATAACCCATACATAAACCAAAGACAAGGATTTGTTAGGGGTTTGTTCCTAACTGAACTCTTACTTTGCAATTAAACCATGAATCAACCTCAGGAGGATTTGTGTTTTTCTTGTACATTTAGGGTTTTACCCACCTTTCTAATAATTTTGGGTTATGATGAAATCCTATCAAAACTCTAGAAAAATCGAAATGCCAACAAAAACCCATGTTAGGGATGAAATTTTATCAAACCCTAGGTTTAGGCAAGCTACTAATCATGCAATTGTATGGAAATTCATACAAGAATTCATAGTTCCATACCTTTTGCTCTTCCTTTCTCCTTCTATTCTCTTCTTCTTCTCTTCACTGTTCTCTTCCTTCTTCTTCTCCTTCTCCTCTCTCTTTTGTTTTGGTCTCTCAAATAAGTGTGCTCTTATCCCATTTTTTATTACCAAGGCCATGTTTGGCCTTTGCATTTTAAACTCTTTCTCATTTTTGCATTTAGGTCCTTCCATTCTTCATTTATATTCATATTTTCTCAGATTACCATGTTGCATATAACTTATTGTTTATGTCTTTTATATCCTCAAGTGGTAAAGGCCACTTTATCTTTCCCCTTTTGTGTGCTAGGTCCTCAAGTAGTAAATTACATATTACCCTTTTGCTCTCTTATTAATTCAGGTTCTCTCGTTTGCGAAAAAATTCCATTTAGCTTTTAATATACACTAAACAAGTCCGAAAATTGCAAGGGTATATTTCGGGGTGTTACACACTTGTTCTTGTATGGAAATTATTCTCCCAAGCTAGTTTTTATGCAGTGTCCCAAGTTTTCATACTGAAGGTAAGGCCTCGCTTTTATACACACTTTTTGAAAAGACAATCCCTTCTTGCATATATATAGCTATGATCTTCATCTTTTCTATCATTCTTCAGGGACTAACAATGTGTGAGTTAAGTGATTGAGTACCTAAATAAGTGCTATTTTAAGCCATTTGTTTATATAGCGGGTTTGAGTGCTTTTATGTACTAATCAAAACTGATAACTTCGATTGATACATTGGGGTCCGGCTTTGATCTTGATCACAATTTAGCTGTTGTTGTATTTTGCGGGACAAATACCTCGTTATCTTCAATCCAGTTCAAGCAGGATGAACCCAGGCGAAATTCGAAGATACATGATCGGGTCGGAGATTTAAATGAAAATGTAAAAGAGAATGAAGAGCGAAATTTGAGTTTGCGAAAATTCGCAACTGTGAATTTTAACGAGTTCTGCAGTATAACCACTCCCTCATTGTGGCCCCTTGGTATTAGCTTTTTGTTTGGCTTTGTACAACTTTTGCCCTTGATATTTTGGTTCCTTTATACATTTTGCTTAATTTCCCTTATACGAGCACCTATATAAGCTGGTCTGCCTTTATCATCAATCAACTATCGATTCATGTCAATCGGAAAAATTTAGCGCAGCGGCTTCCTCTCACTCTCTTTGGTTTGTAATTTTCTCTTCTTCTTCATTTACTTTCTTGCATTTTCTCACTAGCCAAACACCCTTTAATGATGACAAATCAAGGGATGCTTGGTACAAAACCCTCGTCCTTGAAGGCATTTAGGTGTTAATTTTGAGATGGCTTGCATGTTCTCATGTTTTTCATGTTTGCATTTAAGGGTATTTGTGTTCCGGCTTCTTACCTTAGGTTAAATCTCTTAGGCATGCTCTCCCTAACGTGTATTTGTCAAGCTTTTTAGGTTCAGTTGATACTTATCACTAGATTCACTGATGCCCAGTTAGTTGTCTTCTATTAGTTATTGAAGGGTAGGTTTAGGAGGTGTGTTCTCTGTTTAAGACATTGTTATGCTCATTAAATTCCATCTTTCAGAAAACTCTTAGGGTTTTAGGTTTTAAATCCAAATATGAAGATCCGAGTTCGAAATGACTATATGTCATGCTCCCCTGGCCAGAAAGATCCGAGGACATGTCGGTTAACTTAGAACCCTAAACCCAGTGGTCCGAGACTTCAAGGAATTCTCTTTTAACTTTTTACTTCAATTTGTTTCCAGTTTTCAACCATTTACCCACATTGTTTTTCATAAACCCTAAAAATCCAACTAGAAAACACCATTTTTCAATGCAGCTCTTCTCTCCACGAAGACGTCCAGTGTTCGACCACAAAGTCATTTTATGCTACGGTGGCTTTGCTACGTCGGGTGTAGGAATCTAGGATATAAATTTAGTTGATTAGAGACACTACTTGGCTAAACAAATCAGCCTCCGGAAATGGCAGATGTGGATCTTACGGAGGGTAGTGTCGCCCTCGAGGGGTGGAGCGGATCGGCTGCTTGGGCAGATTTGGGGTAGACTTCTGTGAGCCCGTAGGGTCCCGATACGTAGGGCATATTTGTAAAAATAGCAAGAAAAAAAATAAAGGAGAAGGGGTTGCAAAAAGGTGTGTGGAGGGAAAAATGATCGGCCACGCGTGTATTTATAGGGCCCCGAAATGTTCGGCAGCCGTGCGTGAGTATCTGGCACGGCGTGAGACCTTATTTGTGTGTGCAGAAAGTAGGCGAGGAGCTGCGCAATGTAGGTCTCGCCTCTCCACGGACCAGAAAGTTAGACCACAAAAATTTATGCTTGCTATGCATCGGCGTAGAGACCTACGCTGTTACGTAGCAAAAGGTATGGACAGGGGTTTTTTTTTGCTTTTAAAACACGAATTTTTTACCCTCTCACACTCTAATGAATATTGAAATCCCTTAGTGAATGTGCTTTGATACCATACAAAATGTTCATAAAAACAATATGAATTCAAGTAGTAAGCTAAGAAATTAAAAATTCGAAAATACGCCTAACGCCCCAAAATACCTCTGATTTTATAATAAAATTATTATATATTAAGTTATAATTGAGCCAACTTGGGTATTTTCTGGGGAATTGTTATATGAATATTGATTAAATGATTATATACTAAAATGAAATTTATTGAATCAGGAAATAAACCCAGTGAAAAATAAAAAAATATAGGTGTTACAAATGGGGACACTGAGGTCAATTGTAAATTAGTTTATATGTCTAAGTGGGAATTAGGAGGAAATAAATGAGCAAAGGGAAAATAATAGGAGATTTAAATGAGGAATAATAGGAAATGGAGGGACTAAATATAAAAGAAATAAGAAAAGAAGAAAAAATCAAGGAAAGGCATGTGGCATGCTTAAGGAAAAAGGGAGGAAGTTTCACTCTTTTTAAAATCGATTAAAGGTGATCCTAAGAAAAGGAAAAGGGGAAAGAAGAGAAGAGAAGGGAAGAAAGAAGAAGAGAAGAGAAGAGAAAGAAAGAAAGGAAAAAAGAAGATCACGAGTATGTAGAAATGCATATGGATGTATGTAACTTGTTACATTCCATATGGAAAAGTATCGATTTTTTTTTGTACAATAGTATGGATTTGTCTGGTTTTGGGTATAGAAAGAATAGATATATGGTTTGGAACCCTCTATCTTGTGTATGGTTTGGGTTTGGAAACTCTCAAAATCATTTCTTGTTAGGTTTGAGTTGAGAAGAGCTCTAAGGCTCCTATAGATGTGTTTTGGAAAAGGTCTGGTTACAATTCGAACTAAGAAAGTTTCCCTATTTTTGATCCTACGCATTAGCCGGACTTTAGAATTGATTTTTGGGTATCAAATAAAGGGAATTTAGCTGTGAGTCCTTTTGGTAAATTGTATCCACATCAATGAACTTGATGTTAGGATTTTGAATTTCTCGGTCGGACCTCTCTGTAGCTCAAATTTATGGTCTTTTTCACTGAATGATACGGCTCGGCCAATACGACTCGGCCCGGTGGACCTCGGCCCCCGGTGCACCTCCGGCCCGGTGCACCTCGGCCGGTGACCACCTCGGCCCGGTGCACCTCGGCAGTCGGGTTAGCCGGCCAGGTCAGTCGGCAGTAATGGCAGCGTGGCCGTGGCAGCGAGTCGGGTCGGCTCGGCTAGGTTTGGCTACGTGTGACCTCCAACTTCGGAAGGTCATAACTTCTTCGTCCGACCTCCGTTTCAGGTGTTCTTGGACTCTATAAAAAGACCACTTAGTCAAGAATCCATTAATATGCCTGTATAGGACATTAGGTGAGCTCAAACGAGGTCCTGACTGTAGATCAGCTCATTCGACCCAGGTAGGTCATTTCGATTTGGTTTGATTAAGTGACCTCAGCGGAAGTTCATAACTAGCCGTCCAAACTCCGTTTTGGGTGTTCTTGGACTCTATGGAAAGCCCATTGAGTCAAGATTCCATTTTCATGCCTGTGGAGGATAGTGGGTGTCAGGCTGAGCACGGACAGGTCAGGACACCTAGGCGAGTCGGGTGACTTAGTTTGAGTTTGATTAGTGTGACCTCCAACCGGAGGAATTCATAGCTTCTTCGTCAGAACTCAGTTTCGGTGTTCTTGGACTCTATGGAAATATCATTGGGTCAATAATACATCATATGTTTTTTGAAATTGGACTCAAGTTGAATAGAAAAAATGATCTGGCAAGCCATATACGCGTGGAATATCATTTGATCTTTAATGGTTTTGAAATAGAGTGACGAGGAAAATCTGGCTGAATTGGATTAAGAGGATTGGAATCAAAGATTAAAGCTTTTTGGGTTTTGTTCTACGAGCTTCTATTCCTCGTTTCAAGTTTTTTTGCATGTTTGTTCTATCTTCCTATTCTCGTTTCCCAATATTTGAAATGCTTGTTCTAAATGCATAAGAAAGGCATGGTGTTTGGAAAAGAAATTGATTATAAAATACCATTTGCATATGAAAATTGAATGACTTCTTCGTGGGAACTATTTAGCCACAAATGTACATATTGGCCCGCTTTATGCTTGCTATAAAGATTTGGGCGTACATGACCGAATATCCGCGGTTGGTTATTGGAATAGATTAGTTCTGGATTCAGATTGAAATCGTAGTCATTTCTGTGACGTTATCGTGATGTATATAAATTGAAATGACGGGGACCATCTGTCGTGCATAAACATATTTTTATCTGACCCTCTGTGGTGGACGATATGGTAACTCGAACATCTTTGTCGAAGATGGTTGATTGTTCAGTGGGCGATTGACGATTGATTTATATAACGATGGTTTTGTTGTTTGTTTGAATGATTAGTTGTGATTGATAAGTGTGTGGATCGTTGGTATAATGGTGTAATATATAACAATATGTATTATATTTGATGATCATCGTAAGTTTGGATTCGAATTGTATTCGTTATGTTAATAAAAAATGAAAGATCAGATTTGGACAACTAACGCCGATAATAAATATTATTTGCCGTTAACGATCGATAATCGATCGCGTGATCGCGAATAAAGTCAGGAATGATCTGTAGAAGAAATTCAAAATCATCGCTCGACGCGCATTGTTCGTATTCTTGCCGGATCGATCTTTGGCGTTTGACTGAATAATTTGCCGTCGTTCGAAAAACGGTGCCTCGTATAATCATAATTTTGTTCGAAGATATCGTCGTTATGACGCCGGTGATATTCGCGCGAATCACGATTGATGGTCCGGTGATGCGAATCCGGACGATTGGGATCGCCAACGGATAACGGAAAGTTCTTACGCGATTAATGTTATCAAAACCTGATTTAACGGTGTGGTTACGGATTGTTTGTAAATGATTTTGAAATTTGTGTATAACAGCCGCGTTTCATTTACGCCCGCCGGATGACCGATATGACCGCGAATCTTGTTTGATCGCCAACCGGATCGCATCAAACGGTTTCGCTTCGCCAGTTCTGAGGTTAACCGAAGAGGACTATGACGATCTCGCTTCGGAAGTAACGGAAGATCGACGAAACATCGCCATAATGATCGACTCGTTGGCAGAAGATTTATGGTTATCTCGATAACCGCTCCGCGCATTCGCGGGCGGATAACATTCGGTATCTGCTGCGACGATCGTTAATGAAAATAATAAAAATCGACACCGCGGATTTACTCGGAAAGATGAAGGATCGATCTGTACCGCGAAAGTTGGCGAAACGAACCAATGTGCCTGATGCGTGCGTTTGGAAGTTGGAATAATAATGACGTAAACCTGCCGGGATGAAACGTCGGTGGACGGTTCCATGACGGGATACTGTGGAGGAATAATAAGTTCATTCTTGGTTGAATCAGAAACATCATAATGGTGATTCATCACCGACAACATGGAGCGGGGTTTCTAATCAATAAAATAGATAAGGTGTAGTAAATCATCAGAGAATTCGCGGTTGATGATAATATCGAGATACTAATGTTAAAGAAAGTGTAGTAGTTTAAACGAATATAATAATCCATATTCAAACCATATCAAAATATTTCAACGAGTTTCTCATTAATAATATGTCAGATGTTGGAAAATTAAAAAGAAAAAGATAAGAAGAAGTTAAATCGGATCAGTGATAATGAAATGGAGATAGTTTTATGATTTGTTGTTATGGTGAATCTCTCTATAACAATCGTTGTAGTTTGAGTGTGAAACATTATCATGTTTGTGGAAAATATCAGAGGATTTCAGATTGCTAATTGATTTGTGGATCTGAGTATAAAGACGAAATTTATTCTGAACTTGTTCATTTCCATTACCGGATGAGGTGACGCGCGGTGTTGAAGGTAAATGAATGTTCCGTCGCGGTATTCAGGAATCAAGGTTAAACGGTGATGGTCAATTGTTATAAAATTGACATATCAATGAACGATTCTGGAAGTTCAAATCTGAATCGTGATGTTCCAATCGATATCTTGTATTAGTTGATAAAGTTAACGATAATATTGCGTTGACAAAATTGATTCTGAATAACCGATAATCTTGGTATGAACGCATTCTGTTCAAATGTTGTTGCGATGTATAAAGGTGTCATCGTCGATATGGTGCGCCGAAGTTGATTATCTTGAGTTAATGATATTCGCGGGATTGGACTGGTTGTCGTATCGTAATAATAGTGCCGGATGAGCGAGCAGGCGGAGATGAATGAAGTTGCTCGCCGTGGGAGGGTGCATCCCCTTTGCTCTGTGTGATGTCATATTGCTTTGCTCAGGGCAATGAAGCTGGGAAGAAAAAGTGCAGAGCCTACTTGGCTTATGTTAGTTGATACACGGTAGGCGAGGCTGGTGTATCAAATATCCACCTAACATTAGCGACTTCCGGACATGTTTTTAGGAAGAGTTGCAGTTACGCCATGGTGAGGATTAGTTTACTCTTGGCGTTAACATGTTTTTGTGACATCATTGTGATAGAGTAAAACCATAAGTCAAATTTGAATTGTGATTGGAGACTTCTTTTGAAGTTCATTATAGACCAGGTGTCATAATGAACTCTTTGTTAACGTTCAAAAGAAAGATAATTTGCTCCGAATATAACTGATGATTGGTTGTGAACTCAGATTAACGGGCAAAAGAATAGTCTGTTACCATAAATTTGATGATTTTTTAATTAAAAAGTTGAATCATCTTTGATTGACTTGAGATTTAGATCATATGGTTGAAATTAAGATCTTGGGTGTTAATGGGCGGTGTTTGGGCGCAAATATGAATGTGGTTAACAAATCAGACTGGTTGATAATGAATGACTTTCTCAGTTAATGGATGATTAAACCTTGTGGATGAGTTTGTGTTAATGTTCCATGACAACATTCGTACTCTTCAAAAGATGAAGTCACGTACCGCTGCCGAAGTATTAGGCTTTGAGAAAAAACGGTTATATGCTCAGCTGACCAAATCACCAGTTCGGATGAATGGGGTGTCTTCTTGTTTGATGTGTAAATTGATCAGATGAATCTTAAAATCTGTGATTGGTTGTTGGATGAATTATAGAAGTGTTCTGATCGTGCTTCTAGATTAATGGATCTTCTGAAGGTTCAGTTGGGTTCCGTATTGACCAGATGGTAGTTACTCTGAAATATTAAATATGAATGATTGAAAAATCAACCAAGTTTTGTCGAGTTAACGTTCTGTAGACTCAGTTCTTGCTCAATCTTCGTTGAGGTATGTGATTGCTAGTTATTATAAATGGACTGGATGATGAAGATGGTGATAACGGAATAGTGGTGGCGCGAAGAAACTACCGCGCGGTTTAAATTGCAACCGGTATTATTTAATGAGAAAGTTGGAACGATGTTGACTGCGGAAAGTGTTTATCTGCTGATTAATAAGTCGTAAATATTGCCTCAGGCGGAACAACGATTTGAATGAATCGATGATAAAGATTGTAACTCGTGTTAGTTATCACGGAAGCCGATCTTCTGAAACTGAGTGAAGTCGATGCTGGAAGAAACTTTGGGCATTGATGTTGGTATAATCATCGATTGATGTTGGAAGATTGAATGGCGAAGGTTGTTGAATGATTGAAACTCCAAAATGAAATTCTTAATATTCGATTAGATAAAAAGCGGGTTCGGTGGCGAAAATGATTATTCTTCGGATGGACATGTACCATTATAATGATGCGAAATCATGTGGCGTGGTGGATCTTTTTTGTCATCCGATAACGAAATTATGAGTTTCGCCGTGGTGGTTAGAATGAAATGTCGAGAAATTACAACGGAGTATTGGTATTGTCAAAGATACAAAGGTAATATCAGTTCATGGTTGTGCAGCCCTATAAGTCTCAGATAGAATGGATTCGAATCTGTGGTTTTGGTTTGGTTGCACATTTGAAACGCCATTCTCAGTTGGATTGTAATGACGCGTTATTAAATGGAAGCTCATTCTTGCGTTGAAGAACGTTTGCGACCGACAAACTGCGGTTTATATGAAATGGTTGATTTGGGTTCGATATCGCGTTCGATCGATCGAGTTTCGCCGGATTGGGAAAATTGAAGGCATTGTTTTCGATGTTTGATCTTTAGCGTTCCGCGATGGACAATGGAAGTGATCTGATTACGGAAGGTGTGTTAAAGTTGTGCGATGTGAGAGTTAGGATCGGCCATCCCTTTAGTTGAATTTGTTAATAAACAACGAGTTTCCAATCAAGTAATGGAATGGCGCCTTCGACTGCATATGGAAGAAAATGTAAGAGCAGCGTTGTGTTGGACCCGAATTGAGTGAAAAGAAAGTAGTGAATTAGCCGGAGCTTGATACAAGGGCGAAGAAAAGTTAAAATGATTAAAGAGAGATTGAAGGTGGCCATCGTGGCGGAAATCATATCTTAAGGCATGAAAAGAAAAGATATTAAATCTGAATCAGTGAAAAAGGTTTTAAATCATCATGTGGAAAAAGAGTGAGATTCGGAAAAAGGAGTAAGTTGAGCCCTAGATTTATTGGCCTATAAAGTAATGAAAATTAGGTCCGATGGCATATAGATTAGCATTACCTCGGGACTTGGAAAAGTCATAATGTATTTGTGTGTCCATGCCCTACGGATGCAGATCAACCCATCACATGTAGTCTTTGGAACAATTGAAATTTGAGACCCGATTTTGACGTATGAAGAAGAGCGGTAGAGATTTTGGCTCATGAAGTGAAAAAGAATTACGAGCGAGAAGATTACGCCATTCGAGTGTTGTGGAGAAACCACGAGACTAAAAGCCAGGAAAGTAAGAAGAAATGATGCGGCGCGATATCGCCGCTGTTGAATCAAAGTGTTGAGAGACGAAATTTTATTAAAGTGAGGAGGGAGTTGTAACGCCCCAAAATACCATATAATTTTATAATAAAATTATTATATTAGAACAATTGAGCGACTTGGGTATTTTCTCACAATTATTATATGAATATTGATTAAATGATTATATGCTAAATGAAATTTATTGAATCAGGAAATAGACCCAGTGAAAAGAAAAATATGGAAATTGTAAAATGGGGACCTAAAGGGTCAATTATAAATAAGTTTATATGTCTAAGTGAAATTAGGAAATAAGTGTAGGGAAATAGCAGAGATTTAAATGAGGAATAATAGAAAATGGGACCTAAATATAAAAGAAATAAAGAAAAAGAAAGAAAAAATCAAAGGAAAGGGCATGTGGCATGTAGGAATGAGGAGAAGTTTCCTCCTTTTGGGAAATTACGATTAAGGGTGATCCATAAGAAAGGAAAAGGAAAAAAGAAGAGAGAAGAGAAGGAAGAAAGAAGAAAGAAGAAAGAAAAGAAGGAAAGAGAAAAAGAAGATCATAGATATGAAGCTATGGGGGGTATGGAACTTATTTACGTTAAAGTATGGAAAAGTATCGATTTTTTTGTACAATAGTATGGATTTGTCTAGTTTTGGGTATAGAAAGAATAGATATATGGTTTGGAACCCTCTATCTTGTGTATGGTTTGGGTTTCGAAACTCCCAAACTCATTTCTTGTTAGGGTTGAGTTGAGAAGAGCTCTGAGTCTCCTATAGATGTGTTTTGGGGAAAGAGTTTGGTTCTGTTCAGACGAAAATTTCCTGTGTTTATCCCTACGCAATAGTCGGACCTTAGGCGATTTTTGGGTAAGAAATAAAGAGGAATTTAGCGGTGAGTGCTTCATTAAATTCTATCCACATCAATGAAATTGTTGATGTTAGGATTGACTTTCGGTCGGACCTACGTGTCACACAAGAGAGGGCGTTGTGACTTCAGCAGTGGTGCGACAGCGGTACTCAGCGGTGCACCTGGCCGGTTCCACTGGCTTGGTGCACCTCTGACGATTGACAACCCTCGACCACGGTCTGCACCTCGGCCCGGTCGGTCGGCTCGGCGGGGTCAGTCCGGCAGCTAGTCAGGTACATTTCGGTACCGGGTTGACTACGTGTACTCCAACTTTGGAAGGTCTGGCCCCCCTTCGTCCGACCTCCGTTTGGGTGTGGAACTCCTATAGAAATCCCATTTGATCAAAAGCCATTTATATGCTGTAGAACAAAAAGGCAAGCTGGGGGTCGTAAGCTCGGCTAGGTCGGGTCGATAAGCTAAGGTAGTCATTTCGGTACAGGTTGATTACGTGCTTGACCTCAGCTATGGAAAGCCCATTGAGTCAATAATCCATCCATATATAGCTTGTTGAAATTGGAACTCAAATTAAACTCCAAAAAAATCAATCTAACAAAGCCACTATACTTGCCACGAATAATGTGGTCTTTAATGGTTTTTGGAATAGGGCAGCAGGAGGAAAATCAAGCGAGATTGAGATTCCGAGGATTGGAATCAATGTGCAAAGCTTTTTTTTGGGTTTGTTCTACCTACTTCTATTCCTCGTTTCAAGTTTTTGCATGTTTATTCTATATTTCCTATTCTCGTTTCAATATTTGAAATGCTTGTTCTAAATGCATAAGAAAGGCATATTGAATTGTTTGAAGAAATTGATTGTAAAATGTTTGCATATGAAAAATTGCATGACTATTGAAAGTGAACTATTTATACAAATGTATCTTATCTTTGTACTTTGCTATAAAAGGTTGAAACATGCATAATAGAATGTGCAGTTTAAATCGTATTAAGGATAAATTGGTATATCGGTAGAGTCGAAAATAAGCGATCTACGAGCAATTGTATTGATGTGTCACTCTGATCATGGCCAGCGGGCCGTATTGGTAGTGTTCGGCTGGTGATTTTTATAGCAGTCGGCCCTAGCGAGGCTAAATACTGTGTTACAAAACCATGTTTTTATACGGAATTTTTTAGCCAACCCAGCGGGGCCATCTGACCAAACTACGATATCTATATATTCGAAGACATAGGTTAAATTCTTTAAGGGTAGAGCGAATTGAATAGAAGCGAGGCGGGTCTGAGCGGAATTGAATTGCATAAGCGAATTGAATTTGTAGAGCATATTTATATTGATTTGAGATTGTGAAATATTGAATGAAAGTGTATTTAGGATGATCAATGAACTATAATTGATTATATATATAACAAATATATGTATTGTATTTACATTGATCATCCGTAAAAGGTTTAAAAAGAAGTTTTAATTGTTAAATTGCATGATTTGTTTTAAGGCGGGGCGAAGAATGGATTTGTATAAAACCACTAAGCATGAAAATGCTTAGGCGTATTGTTATTTACGATGTGCGGGTACCAAGTGATAGATAGTGATCGAGCGGACCAAAGATCGAGGAGCGTCGGAGTCGTGAGAAGGAAATTTTGGGTAATGCTCAGACATGTGCATTCATTCCATGTTTTCTTTTGAATAGTGATATTTTTGTAAAAACAATTTGAACTCACAGACATCTATTTTTGTAAATCATTGAAAGGCTTGAAAGGCCTTCATTGTAAATGCTGTTTGTTAAATGTAAAATGTTTATGGGCTTTGATTTTGAAATCGCTTAAGCGAGATATGATTTTGAGTGATTAAGTGTGATACCGGGGCACTCCGGTTCCGGTTCGGATCACTTGAAAACACGGTCGGGTCGAGAAAGGGGGTCCCTGCTTGCAAGTACAATAAAAGAAATGTGATCTCACTGTCACTTAGGTTGCCTCCAGAAGCGAATTATATTTATTAACGTAGTTATTTCGATATTCTATGACGTCTGACATTCGAGGCCAGGGAAAAATAAGCTGACTGTTGGTGACCTTACTTTGCATCCTGTTCAGTGTGTTAGATGGGTGTCATGTCTTCACCGCATGGAAATTCTCTCAAAATCACGGTTTCCATCTTTGGGCGTGACTTTGGGTGTCACTTCTCTGGATGCATTATCTCGACACTTCCATAGGGAATACATGCACCACTGAATGGACCGGAGCCATTTTGACAATTTCGGGGGAAGGAGTTTGACCCTCAGATTGAACAACAAGACTTACTAACCAGGTCAATACTTCTGATATACTTGTCATGTCATTTCTCTTCTCCTTATAGATTCGAGTATTCTCATGACGCATTAAGATTCACTCCCCAATTCCACTCGGTTATATGCTTCTCTCACGTGACCTTAGTATCCATGTTAAAGCCTAGTTACTTTAGTATGCTCTATGTTCTAATTCCTTGGCAAATGACGGGCTTTCCATAGACTAGTCGAGAATGGCGACATACCAATGGGAGTTTGAATGTTATCCTTTATGCCCCGAAAGTGCATCATCAATCTTCTTTGACCGGTCGGCTACCTTGAGCTGTGTTTGTTTTTTCGAGAATGGACTTTCTCAGATTGGTACCTCAACTTGTCCATTTCTTGGTGGGTATTAAGCGAGTGAAGTTCGATCACATAAACCATATTTTTTGCAAGGGCTTTATCAACTAGTTTATTATGATGAGTACCACCATCGTGATCAATGCTGGAAACCAGTACCAAATGCGTGTAAAAATGTGGTACACGAAAGGAACTTGACTACCACATTGGCATCATTCGTGCGTGTCGGTAATGCCTCTACCCATTTGGAGACATAGTCCGCAGCGTGAATATACGGTTCTTGAATGAAATGGACGATGAGTCCGTCCCATCGTCGAATAACTTGACTAAATTGTACGCGCCGGTGGCGTTCATCCGTTCGGAAATGCCACGGGTTCTTTGGCGCATCACCGGTAGACTGGCGGTGCGCATCGTTAGACAAACTAGGCTAGCAGAAACCTAATTGTAATACCTTTGTTGTCCTCACGGCATCAAAGAGTGTCCCCCCACATGATAAGGTGTGGCAGTGAGTTAGAATACTACACATTTCATCTTAGGTACCTGCTAGCCTTATCACCAAGTCAGCACAATGTTTGTCTGAAATGAATCTTCCCATTAATAGGTACTTTAAGTGTGCAAGAACCTCTTCTTAACTTTGTTAGCTAAAAATCAGTTAGGATGCAACCTTAGCCTGAGTAATTCACATAGTCTAAATGACCGTAGGCAGTCTTTCGTGTATCGTTACTGTACTCCATATGGGAAATCATCATTAACTTTATACCTCACCTCTGAAGCCCTCTGATCATGTGAGATAGTGCACCCACGCTGATTCTCTGATTCACTTCTTGTCCTTGTGAGTTTCACAATTCAAAGTCTTCTGATAGGAGCACCACCATATTAGTCTAGGTTTTGCATCATTTTTAGTCATTAGGTACTTAATGGGTAGTGGTCGGTGTGCCTTATCCACCTTGTTGCCAGATCATTAGGGCCCTAAATTTATCAAAGGAAAGAAAAACAATGGCTAGTGACTGTTTGATGGTGGCATAGTTGTTGGGCATCATTCAAAGTACGGTAGCATAGTGAATCCTTGGAATATCTGTCTCTTTTCTACCCAACCTTTGCTCCGTCGCATAGTGTAGTGTGGCACATTAGCACAAGCAGAAGGTCCAGTCTAGTGCTACCACTATAAAGTGGAAATGCGATTTATCTTTCAAGATTGAAAAAGCTTACACACTTCTATCAAATCAAATGGTGTCACACAGACATATAAATGGGTAGGGCTTTGCGATGAAATCAGCATGAGCGCTATAGAACCACCGTGTGTCCTCAAAAGCTCCTTATTCTCTTTACTAATGATAGTGGGGTGGTTTACTCTGTGCTCGATCTGCCACCATGATCTATTCCTCTTGCGGAAATCCAGGTTGCCCGTCACCTTGCCTTCTGGCACCATAAGCGGCATTTCTCCCCCGATTCGTACAGATTTGTCTGCCGCATCTAGCAATAGACTGAGTTTTCCGAGGACAATTGTCGAGGAGTTCCCACAACCTTTGAAAATTAGATCATAGAAAACCTCAATTGTCTTTCAACCATGTGCGAGAATATGGCCATCATACATTATTTGGAATGTGCCTAGTGCATTTACCTGACCCTAAAGGGCATTCACACCAATTACAAATGTACCATAAGAGCGAGTGAATGTCACGCTTCTCTTAATCCTCTGAAGATGTAGCAATCTCATTGTATCAGAATACCCATCTAAGCAGTAATATTATTATGACCTATCCAGCGTCGATCCCGATAAGCGTGGAAAATGAGTGCTTTTCGGGTAGCCTTATTCCATTTCGATAATCAATGCAGTCTCAACCTATAGTTTGTTTGGAAGGGCAATATGTTATTCTCTGTCTTTATCAACAGTGTTTCCTCCAGCTTTTTAGGCTACCTATACGGACTCACCCGTACCTTGTCGGAAATAGGGTAAATAACCCCGGCATCTAGCCATTTAAGTACTTCCTTACGGACTATTTCTTTCATGGTTGGATTCAACCTCCGTTGTGCTTCCACTGAAGGCTTATGACCATCTTCTAGTAGGATGCGATGCATCACGCGTGATCCACTTTAAAATCAGCAGAACTTGACCCGAAGCACATCCTTGTGATCCACTAAGTACTCTCGATACCTTATCTTCACAGCACCTACTGGCATCGGAGGCTAAAATAATCACTGGTAATGTGGAGGCTTCCCAAAGATAAGCATACCTCAAATGGCTAGGTAGTGGCTTTTGTTCCATCTTGAGTGGTTGTTCGAATGATGGCACTGACGTTAGTGAAATTTCCCCTAGGGGTTCGTAGTATTTCCTTCTATTAGGCTAGAAGGAGTCCATCGATCTCGCATACTCTTTGACCTCTTCTCCCTCTTCTTCTGATTCACTTTGTACCAAGCTAGTCTCCAAAGGGTCAGTGGGACC
Source organism: Tetrastigma voinierianum (assembly GCA_016808115.1). Lineage (NCBI taxonomy): Eukaryota > Viridiplantae > Streptophyta > Magnoliopsida > Vitales > Vitaceae > Tetrastigma > Tetrastigma voinierianum. Next base: position 784,556 of record JAEQBH010001333.1, on the reverse strand, counting down.
ACTATGGCTAGACACTATAGCCTCCACAGTCTCTATCATGAATCATGTATTCACTCTCACGTCGAGGTTATCTCTGGCCTAAGGCAGTGGGCAGCTCGTCATATTGTACTCTTAATTTAAGCTATCCCCACTGCACATCAATCATTGTCGTCCCAGTAGTTAGAAAAGGTCTACCCAATATTATGGGTATTTGTTTATCTTCTTCCATGTCTAGAACGATGAAATCTACCGGGAAGATAAACTTGTCACTTCACCAGAACGGTCTTCTCGACCATTTCAAGACATTTTGATGACATCTGCTAATTAAGTGTGGCTTGTAGTTAGGCGAGCTTCACCTAATCCCGGTCGATACGAGATATGGATAACGGCATGAGGTTTATACTAGCTCCCGAGTCACCTGAGAAAGCCCTCTGAAGATGGGTTCCCGATGGTACGAGGATTAGTAAAGCACTGTGTCTTTGGCTTATGTGGTAGTTTCCTCTACGAGGATGTACTTTGCATTGTTCTCGGTGAGATTCACTATCTCGGGGAAATCAGGCAATCTTCTTTTCTTTGTGATATATCCTTCAAAAGCGGATTTTTACATAGCGGGCATGTCTGTTCCTAACATGACAAATGCAATATTGATATACGGTTTGCCAGATACTTCCATAAACTTTGTGAATTGCTTGTCCAATTTATTCTTCCTCAGTCGTTGAGGGTACGGAATTGGGATAGTAGGTTCAGTTGTGATCGGTCGATCTTTAGCCTCAATTTCTTCTTCTGTAGACTCTTTCTCTTAGGGTTGTTCCTTTTCTATCTTATCATCTAAGCTGATGCGAGGATTACTTCATCGAGTTTCTACCTCTTCTATCCTTAGTAGCGACACTGGAGTCTTTATAAGATTCTCTTGCCCTTCTTCAATGTAATGATTTAACATGTTCATTACCTTCAGTTTGGTTTCACCTTTGAGTTGCTAGGTAATGATCCATCGCCACTCTCGATCCAGCAATGTGGCCATTTGCTATTGCACTTCGAGTTTACGAGTTGGTATGATTACATAAGGCTGAATTGGATTGGTTATGTAGTATTGAGCACAATTTTAGAATGTGGCCTTAGTCATTCATAAATGTGTTATGGGAAGTCATCATATCGGCGAGGCTTCTTCCAAATCCACTTTCTTCGGGTGGCGCTTGCTCGCTTAGTGGTGGCATGCTGTTACTGGTTGTTTCTCCGGCCGTAAGTGCAGTTGTTACGATTATTAAGTTTACCTCTCCAGCCTATTTTGATTTTGATTTTGATTTTAGTTTTGGTCACGATTCTGGTACCTATTAAGTATGTATTACCTCACATCCCTGCGTGATTCCTCTTGCGATTCACATACGGTTGCTTGCTCTATTGTCATGCGTCTGTGGCTTGATCCGTATTGCTGTGTTGCCCTCCTGAGACTTACCGATCTCCTAGGATTGTCCGACATTCACTTTGTACTTGCTTCATACATGCAGTAGCCATTTAGTTAACTGTGCGACATGGTTTACCAAATTACTGAGAACTTTTGTGTCTACTCCGGCTAAGGGCTTCCTAGGTGTTGATCTATCTCGAGGCCACTGATTATAATTAGTGGTTCTATCCTGCAATATCTCATAAGCTTGATCTATAGTTGTTTCATGGGGCACCTCCCTCTTGGTACATGATGATTGTCCTAGGCCGGATAAGCTTAAGCGGATTATAAGCGTGTGCACCACCATCCACACAAGTCTTTGTGAATTGTGATCTCTCGATAGCTCCATGAAATCTCAGGCCTCGACGGGGTTCCTCCAGGTGTCACGGAATGTGAACATTTCGCGCACAGTGTGATCTTTGCGGAGTGGGAAAATTTTGGTTCTAGAAATTTCTATATTGAGTCATTCCATGAGTAATGGAATCAGGTGGTTGGCTAGTCAACCAATGCGCTTAGCTTCGGTCGCTAAGTGGCGGAGTGGGAATAGGCGTGTCTGGGAGCTTCCTGCATTACCCGTTATACGTGATAGTGTGCATAGACTTCAATAAAGCGGTCAAATGTGCATTCGGTTCTGGTGACAACCCGGCGAAGCGTACATTGTGGAGCATTTGCGAGTTACTCCCTTTTTAGTTCGAAGTTGTTACAGCTTGAATGGGTGGTCTTCGTATAGGCGTGAACAATTGTAGGTGGTAAAATGGCCCCTTTCGAAGTAACATATACGGATTATCGGTACCGCAAAACATCGAGACTTGATCTACATAATTCTGTCCATTAGAATTTTTGTGGCTCATTCCTTTCTTGGAACTATCCTTCACCCTCTTGATTCTGCATGATTTCAAATTGGGTTACGTGTGCTTCTCTGCGTAATTGATGTAAATGTCTATACGATTCGGTCGAATTGGAGTAATTCCTGATCTTATCTTTGCATGCACCTTAAATGCTTTCTGAAATCACAACTATGAAGCGAGACAAGTCACAACATAGATGAAATAAGGCCTGATACCTAAAAATGAAGGATAATAAAAAAGTCTAAAAAAATTAATGAGTAAAAATAACTTCGTAAATAAAATTGATCCAAAGTACGATTTGCTAGCACAGGTTGTCAAAATCAACACTAAACTTCTCGACAGCGGCGCAAAGCCTAGGGTTTTGCCTTCGCCTACGCACCTAATGGATTTCACTGAATGGCCACTTATTTAATATTCTATATGATTTATGTTAGCGGGTTGATCGTGCTCTGAGCTATTCTCTCTCGAATATAGCGCACATCGCTGGTGGGGTGTATTGCATCTCACACTTGACCCCTCGGCTCGAGATCATGAATGTGAAAACCCTTGTGCTACAATTAGACGGGATATCTCATTCACTGATTATTGGCGTTGCTCTACTATGTCTGAGTCATGCTACTCTCGATATCAGACTCCTAGCATTAGCATGCCATAATTGGCCAAAAAATAGCATGTGATTAAATTCAGGAGTAAAACAACCATAGAAATTCATATCGATATTACATAAAACACCATTAAAGTATTAATCCATAATGGTGCGGTTAGGGTTGAAAAAACCCTAGAGGGAAAAGTTAGTTCATATTGATTTTCATTACAAACTGAAAGATTTTCAGCATCATAAAAATTAGAGAAAGAAATACAAAAGAAGTCGTGTTTGTGATCTCCCGGAATCTGTATTCACCAATTTCTCTCTATTTGTCTCTCCTTGTCTTGATCTGTCTCCGTCCCCCTTGCGCACGAGGCCTTCCTTTTATACCTCGGAACTCGGGGTCCATGATGGCACAGAAAATTAGAACTTTTAGGGCTCTGTTTTGGAATGGGAAACCTCGCTGCGCGCGTGAGGAGACGCCCTGACAACGGTGTCAAGCGAGGGTGTCATTTTTATTTTTATAAACTTATAACAACTAAGCTTGTTCATTCATATAATGTTAAACATTTAACTTATCTTATATTATATAGCGGATTACAAAATATACTCTGACTCCATATGAAAGTGTTCAACATTTACAATATTTACAATTCATCATTTGTTTACAAACAACAAAAAGGATATTACATATACAAAATAGACCAAAAAGTCTTCAAATGAGCACCTAATGATGTGTTTGACCTTAGAAGTTCAATGCGGATTGTCCGGTCCTGCCTCTTGCATCCTTACTGCACGGATAAAAACGTGCTAAGCTTTACATAGTAAGGAATAAACTTATGGGCGATACTAACGGATCCCATAACACTTCATAGACATGCATATACATCTAACATATCATATCATTTAAATATGCTTATACATATCTCAAATTTACTTATCATATCATGTTTCATTTCTTATCAACGTTCATATACATTTCATATCATTTTACACTTTGCTTTTTATTCTTGTCACAGTATACTTGTCATTCCATAGTCGTGCTATGCTTCTCTTATCATATCATTTCATATGTCATATTCAAGTCATTTGTTTTATGTTTCATGCCTGCATAAACTTTAAAAGTGTATAAAGGAAACTATAAGGGCGAAAACGTACTCAATGTCTGAAATAGTGGTCTATAAGGGCGAGAAGACCTTCATTACCATTTAAGAGGCAATGACCATCTATAAGGGCCCAAAGAAGGCGCTATTATCATTATGCGAGACAACAACCATCTATAAGGGCAGAAGGCACTTGTAGTAATGTGAGGGCTGACTTATCAATTATCTTTGCAGAGCTTGTTTTTTTAATATGCCCGTCTATCCCTACCACCGGGTTCTAAACAAACAATCCAAAACGTATTTTGTATTTCAGTACATATCTCATATTCCAGAATAATTATTGTCTGTTCGGTAATCATATCACGATGTTACAATCATTTATTTGTATCTTTGCATTTTCATATCTCATTATATGCATGAGCTGTATGGTTACCATGTATGCTTATGAGCTATTTACTATCATTCCCAATTTCATCAAGCTATATATATGGATGGATTCTAGACTCAAGGGCTTTCCATAGAGTCGAGAACATCAGCAGTTGACGAACAAATTATGACCGTCCGAAGTTGGAGGCTTCCCATGAACAGTAGCTACGAACAACACCAGCAGGGCCTACTATTTTTCATGATTTCTGGACCTAATATGAGTTCTAATATAATCATGCTATATATTAATGGATTCTATACTCAAAATTATTTCCACATAGTCCAATAACATCCAAAACGGAGTTCGGATGAAGAAATTATGACCGTCCGAAGTTGAAGGCTTCCCATGAACAATGGCTACGAGCAACCAGCAGGGCCTACTGTTTTTCATGCTTTCTAGACCTAATATGAGTTCCAATATCGTCAAGCTATATATGAATGGATTCTATACTCAAATATATTTCCATAGAGTCCTAGAACATCCAAAACGGAGTTCGGATGAAGAAATTATGACCGTCCGAAGTTGGAGGCTTCCTATGAATGAGTAGCTGAGCAACCAATGGGGCCTATTTGCGTGATTTACGGACCTATCTGATTCCATTATTATCAAGCCTAAATATGGATGAATTCACAGACTCTAAGGGCTTTCCATAGAGTACAATAACATCCGAAACAGAGTTCGAACGAAGAAATTATGACCGTCCGAAGTTGGAGGCTTCCAATGAACAGTGACCCGAGCAGAACCTACAGGGCCTACTTTGTTTTCGTGATTTCTGGACCTACTATGAATTCCAATGTCATAATTCTATATATGGATGAATTTTAGACTCCAAGGGCTTTCCATAGAGTCCAAGAACACCCCAAATAGAGTTCGGACAAAGAATTTATGGTCATCCGAAGTTGGAGGCCAACGATAAGAAAAATGATAATTGTGTCGCTGAGTCTGCTGCGCCTGGCGTCTTTGCTCCACTGGATGAATTTTGAGCTTGCAGGAAGGGTTCGAATTTGGATATACTATTTCATGGAGATATGTTCTCCTATAAGTCTGATTTGTCAGAATTTGAATCTAACTCAGTTGGATGAGTGATGACAAAGTTATGGCCAAAACAAAAACATGGGTTTGGAGAAATTTTGACAGCATCTCCCACAAAACCCCAGTATTTCCCCTTAATACAAAATATTCCCTCAATTGAGGATTACAATCAAACAACCCATGATAAAACACAACCAATATACACCCAAATAGGGTTCTTTAGACAATGCATCAAAAATGGGTTTATAGTTTGTTTTTCATACAAATCCATAGAAATCTATCTAGTATCAGCCCAATCATAAAACCCATTAAAATCCATATAGTATACCTTTTCTCTTCTCTGCTAACTTCTTATCTTCTTCCTCTCTTTGCTTTTCTCCCTGCCCTTAGCTCCTACCACTTAGGATCTCTCCTCTCAGTTTTTACCTACCTTTATGCCCACATGAGATATTTTTACTTTAAAAATAATAAAGATGCGTGTTCATTATCTCATTTTTATCTCTTTTTTTTCATTTTCCATTTGGTCCTTTATTTCTCATCTATTCTCATTTCAACTTATAAAAAAATTCTACTTTGGCAACCCATCTTTTCATCTTATGACATAAGTCATAAGTGGCAATTTCTACTTACCCTTGACTTTTATTAATTCTAGGTTTTGCTTATATTTGACCATAAACCTTATTTTATTCTAGAAAAATATCACATTTACTTTTATTATACCACTAAACATGTTATAAAAGCGTAGGTATAATTTGAAATTACCAACTCTATCCCATTTAAAAGAATTTAAAATTACTCGAGAATTTATGCAGTGAAGAGTTAGAATCTTGTGCTCTCATAGTTCTTACGGCTCCCAGTGGCTTCTTCCACTACCATGGTGTTGCCAGAGCACTTTCTGAGCCACTTGTTTATTAATAATTGTTCCCAGCCTCTTGGCCCGAGTACGCTTTGGCTCCTACGTCGTATGACAAATCCACCTACTTATATCTGCTTATCTTGGTAGTATGTCGCGACTCATCGGAGCGGTATCTCAGAAGCATCGACACATGAGGCATCATGTAATTTGACCAACTTTGGAGCGAGTGCTGTCCCGATAAGCCGCGGTCAATTCTCTCCAAAACTTCATATGGACTGATGAACCTCGGACTCAACTTCCTTGCTAGCAGTGTAGGAGGTACCTCCACGGCGATACTTTTAGAGACCATGTGCCATTTATAATTCCAATGTCTTTCTTTTAAATCGGCATATGACTTTTGTCGACCATTGGTAGCCTTTAATCTTTTCCCAATAACCTGAACTTTTGCTTCTATATCTTTTACTATGTCACAGACGCCAATGCTTTATGCTCATTCAGTGCACATATTCGACACTGAGGTTACATCTCCGGCCATATAAAGCCTCGCCTTGGTTTTCCATCTTGATGAGCTTAAAAAGTCATCATTTTTAGTCCATTTTTACTAGCAATTTTCATATCAAAAGAGATATTACTTTGAAATATGAAGAAACTCACCATTTGTTATTAGCGATTGCAAAATGGAAGAAGAAAATCTGGTGAAAAAATAAACAAATAAGTGGAGAAAAAAGTCTGATCAGATAGCGGAAGCGAAAGCGAAAACAATTGGTACAGAATTCATTGATGCGGTTTGGGGTTTGCACGGTCAAATTCACGAGTCGCGACACCAAGAGAATTGGGATTTGGTACGAATTCGCGACGATGAGTACCGGATAAGCGTGAGGGTAACCGGGGCTAAGAGGCGACGTCGCGGCGACGTGCGAAGGTCAGCGACAGAGTTGATGTAAGTGATGGGATGAATTAGCGATAAGCGAAACATCTTTAAATTTATGAGAGGTTTGGGTGATGAAGTGCTGAACTAAAACGATCTATCGCGGCGTGAGATCAGTCGTGACATCGAGAACCTGATTCAAAGCTACGAGTCATGAATCAAAGTCGCGACAAGATGCGATGTCGGCGACAAGAGATGTCGCGGCGTCAGAAGACGAGGAAGTTAAGCGCAAATGACTTAAGAAGGTTGATCGTGCGTGGCGGTGGATGAAAATCCGCGACAACCGAGGAAGCGACCCGGGTTGAGCCCGGAAACTAAGCTGATGTGAGCCAAGACCATCGGCGTCGCGACATCGGGAGCGACTGAGATCAATGATGCGAGAGCCATAAAGAGATGTCGCGACAACGCGAACAACCGATTGAAGCATCGGTTCTTTAAGATGATGTCGCGACCAGAGATTGGCGTCGCGACGCTCAGGAACTATCGATTGGCTGAATGGCGGGGATTGAGTGCTGACGAATATCGGCGTCGCGACATCGGAAGAACTGTTGAAACGCGCCGGGCGGTAAGGAAGATGTCGCGACAAGATATTGATATGGCGACATCAAGAATAACCAAATCCAGGTTACATGGGGTAAGTTTGAATTGCGACGTGAAATTGATGTGTGACATCGATGATGTCCCACGACAAGGAAGCTTGGTCAGCGACTTGAGCGATGAATTGGGCCCTGGGCTCAAAATCCTGGCCGACTACATTGATTAGGGCCCAATTGAGGAACACCGCCATCTGTGACCTATCTGACTCGCGAAAGCGGCTCGGCCTAGGCGGTCACGGGGATAGTTGAAGCTCATTTTCTTTGTTTTCTTTTCTTTTTCTTTTTCTTATTTTTTTATTTCCGTCGTTTTTCGAAATGAGATTATGTTCTCGTATTTTATTTTAGTTATTTTAAGATACGGATGTTATCGTTTGGTGGCGAATGCGAGTGTTTCTTTTCAAATTACTACGGAATGTTTGAAGTTGGACAAATTTACGAATTAAATTGTTTTGGGTTTCAAATTGCGGTTCCTTCTTATGATCGGAGGAATCTTTGTATCGTGTGGTCGATGGTGAGAATCCGACTTCCGTGGTGACGTTATAGTCGAATTTATCTTTCTGTGGTTGTTTACGACTTGTTAATTGGATTAATGAATTTACTTCTTGTTTTTGGGTTTTATTGTCTTGGGATGAATATCGGTTTTGCTACCGTTAGATTTGCGTCATTGCTCTGATTTCAAGGAGGTCCTACGAGTGACCACAGGGGAAGACATTCTTGAGAGTGATATGCATTTCTTTGAAGGTATACTAACACCTGGCAGTCGGGATCTTTTGAGCTTTGTAAGTTCACTTAGATGAAATCCTCTTCTCACTTGAAATAAAACGAGTTGAATGAGTTATCTATTTAAACAAGCAAAGGGAGTTTACTCAGTCGGATGAGTGAAGGGGCCAATCCGTGTTAAATGGGGATCTGTGAGGAAAGGTTGATCTATTCTAATTTCGGAGGGTAATGCGGAGTTGTATATCCTTGCTTGACCCAGATAACTTGGGGAGCTAAGGTTCAGTCCACTAAAATGGGCATAGTATTGCAAAAGAAAAATATCGAATTAGGAAGTCCACGTTAAAAGTGATTATCTAATTCTGTTGAGAAGAATCGGGTCGGATATTCGATAATGAAATGTGGAGTGTGGAAGTCCGGTACCCAACTATTTATGTAGACGATTTTGGCGGGAGATGTCGAAATTTTATGAGTAACTACGAGGAATCGATAGTTCACTATAAGCATTTCTATTGATGTGTCCTACGAGGATATAACTATTCGGTGTCATTTCTTTTATTAGAAATTCATTGTTCTTTATTATTTATCTTCAGTATGTTGGATAGTTCAGAAGTATTTTCCTTTGTTTAGCTTAATTTTCCAGTGCCTTAATCTTTGGATCACCTATCATTTGTGATCCCAAAATGAGTATGGGAAGTGAGTAGTTAAATTGGATTGATTTAAAATTCTTGAGATCTCTTGTGGGATCGATATACAGGATAAATCATTTTGTTACTTGTCGACCTGTGCACTTGCAGAATAGCAGACCAAAACCAAACTTTGAAAAATGATTTACTCTAAGAGATTGGTGGTTTATATAGTATAATATCAACAAGTTTTTGTCGCCGTTGCCGGGGATTAGACAATAGTCCTTTGGTAATAGTGACATAAATTTGTATGTGTGTTTTGGTCGGGTGAACAAGTTTTATGGCGCCGTTTGCGAGGATTAGACAATAGTCCTTGGGGTGATGACTGCTATGTTCTGACAATATGTTTTGAGTGTGTGTGTGTTGTTTATGGAAAGCGTGCGATGATGGACATTGGATATTAGTTGGATGTTGCATTCTGGACTACTGCATGATGTTTTGTTATTAATGAGCGGGTTTCTTGAGCAGACTCTTGGGTGAAGATATAAATAATATTGAATGAAACATTTTGGACATTTTTGCAAAAGAATAAATAGTGTTTCAAGCGTTGAATCTTATAGCCACTAACTTTTAACAGAAACACATTGAATATTTTGATGATTTGACTAATCTATTAATGGGGTGTGTTTGCTTCGAAGAAAAACTTTGATGCATAGGAAATAGAACACTGATCTGATTCGGTGACAAATGAAGGCGCTCGAAGCTTGAAAGACCAGAGAGTGACTTTCAACATAGCGAGAAGAAAAGCTGAGATCGAGTTTAGAAATACATATAGAGGAGCTAGAAGGCCTCAGGTCAACGTCCTGATAGGAGGGGTTACGGAACCAGTGCTCTGAAGGAATACTCGACGATCGGACGACTGCGGAGTTGATGCTAATAATTTTGAATTGAAGCTAGCAGCGATTACAATGGTCAGCGACATCAGTTTCTTTGGTCATCCTTTGAAGATCCAAGCGAGCACTGGGAGATTCCTCGGGATGTGGCTAATCTTTGTTCATTTGAATGGGGTGAGACCCGAAGTCTTGCATCTGTTCCCATTCTCTAAGAGATCTGACGGTACATGGTATGATCATTACCATGATTATTGATACTTGGGAGGAGTGTGGGGCCTGCCAGGTAGATTCTTTCCCAGAGCCCTAACCACGGAAAGAGGAGGGAGATCATTGTGTTCGGCGGGGGGGAAGATGAAAGCTTGTATGTGGCTTGGAAAATTCAGCGGTTGCTGAGAAGATGTCCAATGCATGGGATAGATCGAAGACTCGGATGGACATTGTATATCATGCCATGAATGATATATCAAAGGGGATCATTGATGCTTCTCTTTGTGGAGCATTAGCTGAAAAAAGTGCTGAAGAGCGAGGCGATTGAAGAGAATCGGCTAAATGTAACATGAAAACTCCTTGAGCTTTCAAGAGGAAAGCAATGAGAGGAAGGGATCGTAATTTGAGCAAGATGACTGACCATGGAGGCCAAGTTGGATACCATTATGCCGGGACAGACAAGCGAAGAAAGCCTTACATTTCGTGCGAATAGGCGATTGAGAAGGAGTTAATGAAGGGTCTTTGAAAAATGGCGAAGGACATGATCTTTGAGGTTAATTATTTGGGTGAACGAGCTTACCATTTCAAACTAATCTAACCTTCGACACATTATCACCCATTTCCAGGAACCATGAGAACTTCATTATGGTGGAGGGGCTTCTCAGGCCGCGGGGAGATGGAGCCCTCATCAAGGGTATCGGCTACCAGGTTCCAGCGGGAGCTAGCGGCGGCGAGGGAAATGAGCCGCAGAAGCGAATATCGAGGGGTCGGAGGGCCCATCTTTTGAGGAGCAGATCTTTGCGGTTTATGGGGATAATAAAGGCGTTGAACCTCCGTGAACAAAGTTTGGAGGAATTGGAAGCCATTTGCTACCAATTCTCAAATTTTCGAGAACCTTTACAAATGTCATAGGGAGCACGGAACCTGAAGTAGAGGCGAAATTTGGCCACAACCTGCCAGCGAAGGAAAGATGCCTTCCCAAGTGATGACACAGGAAGAACCCAGCGCATGGTTGTCGCATTTGAGGAGTGGGAAAGGAGTTAGAAGAGTGATAGAAAAAGGTGGCGATGAAAGTAGCAATACGAGAGAAAGGGAAGAACCGGAGAATGACAAAGAGGAGTAGAAAGAGAGAACAATCAGGAACAAAGCACAGTCCCATTTCGGAAATTTGCGAAATCAAAATGGAGGAAGCGGTTGCAAAAGGTTCTTGAAAACTTTCCGAGAAATTTACGGAGATCGTGCACTAACTGATGGTGACTCGAGATGCCACTTTGTACAAAATTCCCGGAAAGGGACATGAGCAGAAATATTAGAAGACGTGGTAGATCTCACGCCACTTGCGGTGCGGTATCGAAGGAACTACAGGTAAAGATGAAGGACCCGGGGATTTTACAATTCCTTGTATTGTTGGAGAATGGAATTCCCGCGAAGCTATGTGACTCGGGAGCTAGTATCAATCGATGCCTCTTTGCATTTGCCCGAGAAATTAAGTTTGAGGGAGCTTATTCCACATTATTGCTCTTCAAATGGCGGGACGGATGGAGTGGTGAAGACACGAGAGGGGGTCATTGAAGATGTGTTGGTCAACGGTAGAAGTTTGCCAATTGATGGAGCTTCATCATTACGGACATGGAAGAAAGATTCACAAGTACCCACTACTATTAGGGAGAGCCATTCCTAGCTCTTTGGGCGACCTTGATTGACATGCAAAGGTTCTCTATCTTAAGGGTTGGAGAAAGAAGGCTGTTGTGTTTAACCCGGTTAAAAAAGTATCACGAAAATATAGGCGAGGAAGGAAGGCTACAATGTAGGCGATTTTGTCTACATTTCCAACTCGATGTTAACAATGATTGTAACACTCCGGTTTTATCAATGAAAAGAGATGAATTCCCGATTATCGCGAAGATGTCGCAATGCGAATTTCCATGCGGAGTTTTCATGCTATAGAAGCTGTGTTGAGCTTGAAGCAAAGCGAGAAAGATAATGGGAAGATAGTGAAAAGGAAATTCATCGAACCGGTCTGAAGGTGCAGTTTTGAAGAGTTGCCATGTCATTTAAAGTATGCCTACTTAGAATTACCAAAGAAAAAACCATTGATCATTTGACCAGTTAAGTAGAATGAGGAACAAAGATTCTTGGAAATATTAAGGAAGCATAAGGAATCCTTCATAGCTTGGTCCATTGAAGTGAAGAATTGTCAGTCCATCGATTTGCATGCATAAGATTATAACTGAAGAACTTCAAAACCATGCGCCAGAACACGAGAGGAGAATTTGAATCCAGTGATGAAGGAAGTGATCGGGAAGGGTGCTCAAATTGTTAAATCTTTGGTTTATCTATGCTTTATCTCAGACAGTCCTTGGGTAGGCAGGTTCATGTGGTTTCCAAAGAAAGGGGTTGCTTGTGATCGAAATGAAAAAAAATGAATTGATTCCAACAAGAACGTGTGAGGATGGAGGTATGCATTGATTACGGGAAGTTAGTCTGGCTAACCCGGAAAAAAGATCATTTTCCTTTGCCTTTCATTGATCGGATGTTGTTGGATAGGTTAAGCGGGACACCTCACTTTTGTTTTACGGATGGAATTTTCGGGGATATAATCAGATTGCTATTGCACGGAGGATCGAAGACCAAGTTCACATGCCCTTATGGTACCTTTGCATTGAGAAGGATGCCGTTTGGGTTATGTAATGCTCGGCTACATTCAGAGGTGCATGATGTATACATGATACCAGTTGGATTTGAAGAAGTGATGAAATTTTCATGGATGATTTTCGCGTGTATGGATCGACTTTGATCGATGTTTAAACAATCTGGAAACAGTACTTCAAAGATGCCAAGACAAACAGCTAGCGCTGAATTGGGAAAAATGTCATTTTATGGTAACAGAAGGTATTGTTCTTGGGCATAAAATTTCTGCTGTTGGACTAGAAGTTGACCAATACAAAGTATCCATCATCAAGACTCTTGCACCATACCCACGATAAAAGGAGTAAAGTTTCTTGGGCATCTTCAAGATTTTACGGAGATTCATCAAAAGACTTTTTCAAAATAGCAGAGACCACTATCTGAGATTCTTGGGAAAAGGACTAGGAGTTCAATTTTGATGACTCACACCCAAAGGATGCTTTCGATGAAATCAGATCGGATTAGTACGGGCTTTATAATGGCTTACCATAGAATGGGATCGAGAGGATTTGAAATAATGTGTGATACGATGATTTGCTATAGGAGGCGTGTTGGGGCAAAGAAAGAAATTATTCATGGCCATATACTATGCTAGTAAGACCTTCAATGAAGAGAACAAAGAGAACTACTCAACAGGCGAAAAGGAGATGCTAGCCATAGTATTTGCTTGTGAAAAATTTGGAAACCAAATACATTTTAGGATCCATGTGGTAATTCCTGCGATCATGCGGCAATCCATTTTGATGTCGAAAAAAGGAAGCTAAGCCAAGATTATTCATAAGGTGGGTCGCTGTTTGTTGCAAGTTTGATTTGGAAATAAAGGACAAAAGGGATGTGATGATGTGATAATGAGCCGCTTGTCAGAGTAGAAAGAAAGCGGTGATGAAGAAGAAAATGTGCGGTTAACGAGGAGAACTTCCCGGATGAGCAATTATTCAAGGTTTCCTTCCAACTTCATGGTATCTTTGATATTGTGAATTATACGGCTTGTGGAGTAATGCCTTAGGAACTTCGGCCTGCAGAAGGCTTCGGAAGCGACGCGGATATTATATTTGGGATGACCTTATTATTCAAGAGGATGCGACATGATAAGAAGATGTGTGCGGAAGGTGAACAAAGCTGACATTTTAAATGAATGTCATGCATCACCATATGGAGGACATTTTTACGGTGAGGGGCTGAGACAGCTCACCCAGATACTCAATCGGGGTTTTGTGACCCACTTATCTTGAGGAGACTATTAGAACAGATGAGGAGACCATGTGATCGATGCCAAAGGATTAGGAAATATCATCAGCAGCGAGAGAATAGAAATGCTAAAGGTATTATGGTGATACAAAATTTTTGATGTTTGGGAGTGAATTTTATGGGATGCCTGCCATCATTTGGAAACTATACATCTTGCTGTAGATTCGTCTCAAATGGGTGGAAACGATAGCTTTGTCAAGAATGATACTAATACGGTTGTAAGTTTCTTGCAAAGAATATTTTGAGCATGTTGGAACCCGAGAACCATCATTGGTGATGGGGAACCCGTTGCAAACAAAATATTTGCAAAACTCATGGCGGTATGGGATCAAGCATGTAATGAGCTTAGCCTATCATCCCCCGAACCAATGGACAAGCGAAATTTCCAACGGGAGATCAAAGAATACTTGAAAAAATTTGTGAGGCTTAAGCTGAAGGAAGGATTGGTCTTCGAACTTGATGCACTTTTGGGCTTACCAGATTGCCTCTGAAAACCCCCGTTGGAATGTCCCCATACGAGTTGTTTTTTGGCAAACCATGTCATCTACCTCTTGAATTAGAATACAAGGCAATGTGGGCCATCAAAGTTAAACTTCGATTTCAGAAACACCAAAGGGAAAGAAAAGATTACTCAATTAATACGAATTGGAAAAACCTTGAGAAATGGCTTGTAATGTCACTAAGAGCCTTCTTAAAAATAAGACTCCAAAGAAATGGCATGATCGAGAAAATCGAGGAAAGAGTTCGAGAACAAAGGGAGCGAGTCTTCCTTTTTTAATTCCTAGGCGAAAGTTGTTTCGGGAAATTAAAATCAATTGGAGTGGGCCATACACGGTGGTATCAGTACTACATTTGGAGGCATTAACGCGAAAGGCGATAATGGGAAAAGAATTCAAGGTCAATGGACAAAAGGTTAAAGCATTATCTCAACGGGGAGAAGAGGAAATTGAAGGACTTCAGTGGTTCTTAGGGAAAAGAAGAACCTATGGCCAAAGTCCATTAAGGATAAGCGGCCGGCTAATGGGAGGCAACCCATGAGGATTTAAATTACGAATTTAAATTTTGAAAATATTTCTTTTCTTTTTTAGTTCTTGATAAAGTGGAGTCAGATTTGTTTTCTAGAAGGATAGATTTAATTTTTAGAAATAAATTGTAGTTTAATTAGAATTTTCTTGAATATTGCAGTGATCTTCTGAACGGGTTAAAGACGTGAATAGCAAAGCGAATACGAGGCTAATTCCGGCAACTTGCGGAAGGAATGCGACATGAGAAAAAGGGGGTAACTTTCTCCTAACCCAGTCTGTAGATATATTTGAATTAATTGTTAAATCTTTGCTTAAAATATGCACGAATAGATGTCTAAACGGGTTAGGAACAATAGAAATTCAAAGTTTTGAATCGTTGAATTAGAGCTTGGTCACGGCGACGAGATTATGTCGTGACAAAGTATATTATCACCTAAACGGTGATGTTGCTGACGAGTAATTAAAGTTTCAAAAGAAGAAGGATTGTCGCCACATCAAACAAATCCACGGAGAACCTGTATTGTCGCGACATATTAGGTAGGTCGCGACATAAAAAGTGTGACATGTGCGAACACTCATGAAAAACCCTAAATTTAATGACCTCAAATAAAAATTAGAATTGAAGTGGCGACAGTTAATAACAATTGAAGCATTAATTAGCCCACAAACATTGATTGAATTACAACGGTTAGAGCTATTTCATTCGCGCCCACGCTGCAACCATTAAACGCCGTCTTCCTCACGAATCTTCGACCTCAGAAAACCACACAGCATTCTGAGCTTTTCGAAAAAGCTTTCCTCTTTGTCTCGATGGTGAAATTCCCTTTGGTCCCTAACCTAGGCGAGATTATGAGGGAACCACAGACAATCGAAGAAGAAGAAGCTTGCCAAGGAGAACGAGTTAGATGAGATTCGTCGGGAGAAGGGGAAGCAAGCGAGGAGAGATCACGAGTCAAAACACCCGAAGCTCAGACGGCTTTCTCGAAGACGAGAAGGGGAAAGGAAGAGGAGAAGAAGAGAAGTAGAAGATTTCGTATCCGATGAAGCTTATTCCCGATTAAGGAAGAAAGTACTATGCTAACAAAGGTTTTATTCACAGAGAGGAGATTCAAGAATGCAGCGGCTCCCTTTCAAGGGAGATGAGAGACGAGAGAGAGAGGATGGGAGAGTCTCTGCTTTTGCAAATCGGGGGTATACGACGGTGAGAGTTTTATTCAATATGGTAGGAAGGAAGGATGGGCTTTTGTTGAAGGAGTACAGGTCCTCATCTCACGAAGCAAGGCCATCAACGAGGCCTATGGGATAATGATACACAAGCATGGCTCCAAAAATTCAAGAAAAAATTTTGGAAAAGCGAATTTTAGAAAGAGATTTGAGGAAACTGATGGGAAGGGCAGTTAGACCAAGGAGAAGGAAAGGCAAGAACTCGGGCAGGGGAAGCTCAGGAAGCGGGTATGGTTTTGCTCGCTGCGTCTGTTTTGGTTCCGACAAAACATTTATGCCGATGAGAGAACAAGAAGGCTGTGCTAACTGTATGCCATCTTTCGAGAGGAGTACAAGATCGATATAGAGGTTATCATGAAGGCACTCTAATAAAGCGAGGTATCATGAAGGGAACAAGGGTGCGCTTCCTCACCCGACAACATGGTCTATGTGAAGTGGGGTGAGAGAAAGGAATTTGGGGAGTCGGAAGAGAAGTCCACAGGCTTCACCGCTCCTTACGATGGGAGTTAAGCGAGGGCGAGAAATGGGAGGGAAGAGTGTGTTTGGGGTGAGAGCCGGGGGTGACGGGGCGGGACCGCAGAGGGGCCCGGGAGGACCCCCCGCGATCAAGGCGAGCACCACTGTGAGCTCACACGGCTTGCTCGTAGATTACATGTGTGCGGATATTGAAGGAGCAGGAGGGATGAGAGGCAGGCTGATAAGACTGCCTCCATCGCTGGCCGGGTTCTCTGCGTCGCGAGCGAAACTTCCCGGCTTTTTGGAGAAGGATTTCAGAGGGCACAGAGAACAGCTGGTCTGGAGCTCTCGATGCCATGGGAGGCATAGAGGAAGAGAGAGGGGTGGAACTTAAAGCCCAGGTCGAGAGAATGTATGAAAAAGAATTGAAAGAAGAGACCAACGGTGGGAGAGAAGAGTTTAACGAGAAGAAAGGGAGCATGAGGTGGAGATCCAAGAAGAGGCTACTTGATTGGAAAAGAAAAATGAGCAGGAAAAGAGGCAGGATGGGAAAAATGTTGAAAGCGACCCGAGGAGAAGAGTTGAAGAAATGAAGGAAAGAGATGATACATTTAAACTCAGCGAGTCATGGAAGCTTTCTATAACAAGCGGTTTGATCGTGATTCTCAACTCTAGCATTGTTAAGAGAAAAAAGAGAATAAGAGGCATGACACCAAATTTGGGGCTTGGATAAGGGTTTTTCCAAATTACCTATACAAATCTCTACGAGGCATTTGAAGCTCAATGACCGATAGAGGCAAGCAATGGGAGGCGAGATCTACGACCGAAGGAATGGTGGAAAATTTAGATTTGATTAACAACAATCTTGCCAAATTCTTAAGTGATGGCGAAGTGATAATGAATGGCTTGGGAAGAGACGGGATAGGTTTGAGCAGAGAAGGTTGATCCTCTCCGTGAGATTTTCATTGAAGAACAAATGGAGAAGGAAACCCAGAAAGAAAGCAAAAAGAAGAGAAATGAAAATTCACAATTTCCGACCCATGAGTACATTAGACCACCAGATCTTTAACATTTTTGCTCACTGACTATTTCAAAAGAAAAATAGGGCCTTTCTCCACGCCTAACTTTCGGTACCAATATTCTCCCATCTTGTGTATCCAACGAGTTTACCAAATAGATCAGAAATAAAATAGAAATTTAAATTGAAGTGTTGTGTGCTATTTTGCATTTGATTGTTCAAATGTTATGTTGCTTTGTGGTTGCATGATTAGGAGGAAATCAAAGTAGGAAATAGTTCGAATAAGCTAGGGGACATTATCTTAATTGAATAAGAAGCGGTTAGAGTAGAAGTAGGCTGAGAAATGAGGAAAAGTAGGGGCAAGGACTAAAATGCATATAGTTTAATTGGAAACCTGAAGTGTAGTGCCCATGTTCATGATAAGTCAGTTAGAGGGAAGGTAATACAACGGATGGAACAAACATATTTTTGAGTTTGTGGTATGAGCAGTAAGTCGGGAGCACACATTTGAATATCAATTAACTTAACTACTCATAAATAAAAATGAGTCGAGATACTCCTTATAGTTAGTCTGTTTGTTAAATCCAGTTCTGAATTTGTTAGATTATTGATTGAGCGAAATCCTAGGTGTCTGGTGACAAAGAATGATGCAGGCCACATTTCTTGGATAGTTTGAGCCCCATTCTAGCCATCCTTATTAATATCTTTGATGCATATACCTTAGTTCCATCACCCAGGCTAAACGGTGTTTTAAAGCCAGCTTGATGACAACCATCGAGAAAATTCAATCATAGAGTAAAGAACCAATGATTACCTGGAATTCAAGAAGGAAGAAAGAAAATGAAGTTTGGGGGTGCCTCCTTTTGAGGAACTCAAGGGAATGAAAAAGAAAAATGAGGAAGCAGAAAATGCAACGAGAAAGAAACTACAGGGATAAGTTTTATCTTGTGAGCTATTAACTCTCTTGAACTCAATTAGGATTTCTTAGGGGTGTTTCAACACCAGTACCTAATGCCATAAGGTATGGGGTTACTAACGAGGTGCAAGTATAGGTGTTAGAAAGCTAAAGAGGTTAAAACATTGCACTATCCCATATTATTAACAAACTAAAATTTTAGTGAAATTACAAGTGTGAAATAGGGAGGCATACAATTCTGAATTGAAGAAATCAAGAGATATCCCAAACATGAGTTTAGGGGAGTTTATTAAGAGAAACTACAATAAAGAAAGGAATGAGAAAGAGGAAAAGAAAAAAAGGTTCGAGGGTAATCTTAACCTAAAAATTCCTTCCATCACCATTACCCATGCTAACAATATCATTGAGCGATTGATGTCTTGAAAGTACATAATCATGCATTAGTGGAATCCATCCATGAAAAACAAGCTATGAATTTGGAAGAAAGGGAAACAATCAAAATTGTGAAGAACTTTAGGGAGTTAAATGACAAATGATAAAATGAGAAAGGAAAACAATTCATTGACTACTTGAGGATCAATAGATATATTGTTTGTAAAACAATTTCAACATGTTAGTTTGCATAGCGTAAAGTAGAGACCAACCTTGAGCTGGACTTGAAGCTAGATGTCTGTGAAAATTTTGCATACCTTGCATTGCGATTAAATTGAATGACAACTGCGAAATGATCACGAAAAATGTCCTGAAAAATTATTTTGTTTGAGGACAAACAATTCTTTCTTTTTCTTTGCTCGAGGACAAGCAAAACTTTAAGTTTGGGGGAGTTTGATGAGCTTAAAAGTCATCTATTTTTAGTCCATTTTTCTGCTTAATTTTCATATCAAAAGAGACAATTACTTTGCAGAAATATGAAGAAACTCACCATGTTATTAGCAGGTAAAATGGAAAGAAGAAGAAAATGCGAGTAGAAAAATCGACCAGAATTGGAGAAAAATTACGGTCGAATGGCGAGGCGAAGCGAAAACAATTGGCTGATTCATTGATGCGGTTTTGGGGTTTGCAGTCAAATGCGAGGTCGCGACACAGGGGAGCAGAATTTGATGCGGTCGCGACGATAAGTACCGGATAAGCTGGTGAAGGGTAACGGGAGCGGCTAAGAAACGGCGTCGCGCTTGACGTGAAATTAGCGACAAAGAGTTGATAATACGTGACTAGGATAGAGGTCGCGACAAAACGAAACATCTTTAAGCTATGAGAGGTTTGGGATGAAGGCTACTTGGAACTCAGCGATATTCGCTGACGTGAGATCGAAGTCGTGACATCAAACCCCGCTGATTCAAAGCTACAGAGTCATGAATCAAAGTCGCGACAAGATACTGATGTCGCGACAAGAGATTGATGTCGCGACAAGAGATTGATGTCGCGACATCCGAAGACAAGTTAAAAACTGCAAATGACTTAAGTTGATGTCGCGACGTGGGATCGAGTCCCGCGGCATCGAGAAGCGACTGATTAAAGCCCGAGAGAACTAAGGCGATGTCGCGGCCAAAAGATATCGAAGCGTCGGCGACGCCGAGGAACGACAGATCAATGATACGAGCCGCCAAAGAGAGATGTCGACAAGATATTGATGTCGGCGACAACATCAGGCAACCAGTTAGAGAGCGCCGGTTCTTTAAGATGAGTGTAGCGACAGCAATTGATGTCGCGACATCAGAACTTATCGATTGAAAATGCGGATGACTTGAGTGAGGTGGCGACAAAGATATCGGCGTCGCGACATCGGGAGAAGAACAGTGAAACATGCGAGGCGTGAAGATGTCGCGACATCAAGAATGACCAAATCGAGGGTTACATAGAGTAAAAATTTGAGGTCGCGTGATCTTGCGACATCGATGATATCCGCGACCGCAAGAGGAGCGAAGTCAGCGACGAAGCGATGGGTGGGCTGGATACTCAAAAATCCACGGGCTACATTGGATTAGGGCTGGTGGGGAACTATAAATCTGCTTGACTATCCAACTCGCGGCGACTTGGCGGCCCACGAACGAGAATGCGGATAAGCGGCTATTTTCTTTATTTTCTTTCTTTTCTTTTCTTTTTCTTATTTTTTATTTCCGTCGTTTTGGAGCAGATTATTTTCTCGTATTTTTATTTTAGTTTGTATTTTACGAATCACGGATGTTATCGTTTGGCTGAAGGCGAATGCGAAATTCAATTTCTTTTTCAAATTACTACGGAATGTTTGAAGTTCGGACAAATTTACGGAATTCGATTGTTTCGAGTTTCAAGTGCAGTTATTCTTATGATCGGAGGAATGTTGTATCGTGTAATTGATGGTGGGAATCCGGCTTCCATTAAGTGAGCGTTATAGTCGGGAATTTATCTTTCTGTGGTTGTTTCTGCATTGACTTGTTAATTCAGTTAATGAATTTACTTCTTATTTTTAGGTTTATTGTCTTGGGATACGAGGGCTCATCGGTTTCTTATACCGGTAAGATTTGCGTCATTGCTGCGATTTCAAGGTCCTGCGAGTGACACCGGGAAGACATTCACGAGAGTGATGTACATTTCTTTGAAGGTATGCTAACTTTTGCTATTAAGGGATCTTTTGAGCTTTGTAAGTTCACTTAGATAAATCCTCTTCTCACTTGAAATCAAGAACGAGTTGAATGAGTTATCTATTTAAACAAGCCAAGAGTTCACCTCAATTCGGATAGTGAGGCCAATCCCGTGTTAGCTGAGATCTAATCAGGAAAGGTTGATGCAATTCTAATTTCGAGGGAGAGACAATCGGAAGTTGTTTATATCTTACTTGACCGATAACTTGGGAGCTAAGGTTTGAGTCCGTAAAATGGGTATGAAGTATTGCTGCCAAGCGAAATGTCTTCGAATTAGGAAGTCCACTGTTAAAAAGTAGTTATCTAATTCTACGTATTCGAGAGAATCGGGTCGAGATATTAGATAATGAAATGTGTGGAGTGTGGAGATCCGGTACTACAGCGCATGGACAGATTACAGCGGAATGTCGAAATTTTATCGGGGGTAACTACGGGGTCGATGGTCACTATAAGCGTTTCTATTGATGTGTCCTCACGAGGATAACTATTCGGTATTCATTTCTTTTATTAGAAATTCATTATTCTTTATTCTTTATCTTCCGGTATGTTGGATAGTTCGATTATTTTCCTTTTGTTAGCAATTTTCCGATTACCTTAATGCTGGATCCTACCTTATCATTTTATTGGTCGAATAGTATGGAAATTTGAGTAGTCAGAGCGATTTGATTTAAAATTCTTGAGATCTACGTGGGATCGATATCACGGACACAAATCCATTTTTTACTTGTGACCTATGCACGAATAGCGGACGAAACCAAACTTTGAAAAAATGATTTCCCCAAGAGATTGGTGGTTTTATATAGTATAATATCAGCCAGTTTTTTGTCGCCGTTCTTAGGGGATTAGACTCAACTCAAGATCGCTTTGGTAATAGTGACATAAATTTGTATGTGTGTTTTGGTCGGGTGAACAAGTTTTATGGCGCCGTTTTCGGGGATTAGACAATAGTCCTTGGGTGATAATGCTATAAATTTTGTGTATATGTTTTGGTCTTGTCAACAAGTTTATGGCGCGGATTCTTAGAAGTTGATCGGATAATAGTCCTTGGGTGATAATGCTATAAATTTTGTGTATATGTTTTGGTCTTGTCAACACATGCCAATACTAGGCCCGATAGCGTTATTATAGGCAAAATTCCATCAGTAGATATACTGCATCTGACTTCCGATTGAATTCCATTACACATCCCCGAAGCATATCTTCAAACATTTGAATCAACCTCTCTAACTATCCATGTCTGCCCGAATGGAATCTTTGTCTTTGAAGTGACCTAGTTCCTAAAGTGTTGTAGTTCCTTCTAGAATCTCGAGGTAAATTGCGGATATCTATCCGACACAATAGACAATGGCACACCATCTGTCCTTTGTCTAATTCACATATAAGCTTTCGACTAGTCGATCCATAGAATAGTCGGTCGGTATAAAATGGAGTGGGCTTTGGCGAGGCTATCAACAATCGCAGGGGAGACATAGTCATGTTTTGTTGCATGAAGGGAAAACAGAACTCTGAGAAATCCATGGTAATGTTATCCCCGCACGATGAGGGAATTGGAAGGATTCAAACGGGACCTATTGAACTTGAGGTGTTCGACTTTGACTTGCAAACCACGTCAAACATTTAGACACATACTGTGCATCTTTTTCATTCCTTTCCACCAATCTTTGTTTCAAATCGTGCATCTTATTACCATCGGGATGCGGTAAATACACAGTATTATAGGCTAAATAACAACTTTTTCTTTATCTCTTTATCATCTGGCACACATAATCTATTCCGGAAATACAAACTTTTAGCTTCTTTTACTGAAAAATCAGTCTTATTACCATCTTTGACCATCTGTACCTCTTTCTGCATTTCTTTATCATTTTTCTGAGCATCTATAATCATTTGCTTCAAATATGGTATAACTCTCAATTGAGCCAACAAGGCTCCATCATAATCAAATCTCTGGTCACAATCTTTCAAAGACAAAGCAGAAATCATTTTCCTACTGAGGCATCCGCCCTTCACATTTCTTTCAGGGTGGTAATCAATTAAGTCACACTGACCCCACCTAGAGCAGAAAGAGGGCGCGAACGAACTAGGACTCTTTACCTTTTTTTTTTTTTTTTTTTCTCAGAGCTAAACTTATACGTATTGTATTATCTGAGCAATTTAATAACAAAAATCATTTACATATACAAAAGAAGCCTGCGAGATTGGTGTCCGTGATATCTATAATATCAGCAAGATCCATTTACTTATACATATACAAAACAACTTTGCATTTCCAAATCGAGGAGCACGGGACATGCGCAGTGAACCCTGCCCAGTGTGTTGGCGGTATTATCACGAGGAGGTGCGAGATGTCCTCCTTTGTACCTACGGATTAAAAACCCGTGCTAAGCTTTGCAGCAGTGGAAGCGTCTCTTAACATATCTTTGGTACACATGCATTTATCTTGAATCCTGATAAACATATAACAATACTTAGATATCATAATCTTTATGAATTCACATAACAGTTTACCTGAAGTATCCTTGTAGCTTGACTTATGTATTCGGATCTCTCTCATATATAGTGCGAACTTATACTTATAGCTAACTTATACTTACTCAGAACTTACACTTATGGCAGACTTATTCTTATTCCGATCTCCTGTAGGACACATACTTATACAGATTCCTCGTATATGTATCCAGATCTCCCAAAGGACATATATATCGGACTTATACTGATACCCAATCCTCGGACTTATAAGTGTCGGATCTCTCGTGAAGATTCTGAGGCTTAGACCTTTCTTGAGGAGTACCCTTAGGTACTACAAACGATATACTTATGCCGTATCTTATACTTATACTACGAGAAGCATATCCTTGTTTCACCGGATCTTATACTTGTATTACAGACTTATTCTTGTATTTCGGATCTTATTCTTGTATTTAGGATCTTATACTTGTATTACGAGCATATACCTTATTTCCTAATCTTATACTTGTATTACAGGCAGAATGCACACATCTTACGGATCTTATACTTGTGTTCTGAGCTTATTCTTGTATTTCGGATCTTATACTTGGCAATGCGGAGCGAATGCATACTACGGATCTTATACTTGTATTACAAAGCATATACTTGTCTTACAGTTCTTATACTTGTGTTACGGAGCTTATTCTTGTATTTCGGATCTTATACTTGTTCAAATACTCTTCTCGAATCATTTTCTTCCTTTTTCTTTTTGCGTTTCAATTTGTGATTTCACATATGGCTATAGAAATTAAACATTCACGACGGTCGATTATTGAATCATGTCTGTTTATATAATTCGGTAGCAATGTGATCTCACATTCAATATTGCAATCTCACATATTACTATAGAAGTCGACATTCACGACAGATTCAGTTGTTGAATCCTGTCCTGTTTGTCATTCAATAGCAATGTGATCTCACATTTAACATTGCAATCTCACATATGGCTATAGAAGTCGACATTCTGGCTTGATTCGATTGTTGAATCTGTCACAATTTGTCATTCGTAGCCATGTGATTTAGCGTGGAATAGATCAGAGCCGTGTCTGCCCACGTAACGAAGTGTCGTAACCTTGAAGTCTTAGAAACCGTCGAGCGTGCACTCATTCATTCCGTGTATTTCCTATCATTTGTTACCTTTTACGGTTATATGTGATAATAATCATATGGCATAACCACGATATGTGTTCATGACATATTACCTGTGTTTCATGTTCATGTTCAGTTCGTTTTCATATTCGTATCATATTCGTGTTTCATGAACACATCTATACATATTGCATTTCTATACTTTTCTTGTTTCATACTTACATGCATATGGCATTTCATGTCTCCTTGTACAGTATGATGCTTATGTATCCACGTCGTCATGTATTCTTATTCCTCTATGAATCTACTTTACTTAGAACTTGGAATCATTCCAATTGAATCATCCAAACTAAAGTTATGGCATTTTCATGCAAAACTAGTCAGTTTACTAATATTACACTAGGGACAGTTTGTAATACTCATTTTTCAGGGGTCTTAACTTCCTATTTGACACTGGTTCATTGTACTCCCTTGAAGCTAGGGTGCTAAGGGTTCTTCTCCAACTGGAATCCCTCAAACAAGACACTTGAAACTCGAGTTATGTCACAAAGCCTCCCGAGGACTACTCTATAGTCAAAGCAGACGAAGTCAGCTTGCACTTAGCCCCAACTGGTGGAGTTTTTGGGCTAAATAGAATCGGGAATTTGAAGGAATTACCTATTTCATGGTGTTTTGTTCTGTTTTGAAGTCTATTTTAACCATGCTTGAATCACTCAATCGGATAAATTACCAAATTTGTGTTAATCTGAACACTAGTCCAAAATAAAGCATTAGATGCCGATATGCGGTACAGTTAATAATTTCTGTAGGTCGCAGATACCACTGAGTTTGAGAAGTACGGAGGCACCCTCAAAATTTCCAAAGAAAGGTGGTTTTTCTCCATTTTCCATAACTTTAACTCGAATGTTTCAATGATAATACACACTTCAAAACCCCTCGAAATTCATCTTGCCAACCTCTATTCTACTCAAATCATCTTTCAATACACATCTTATACACTCTGTGAGCTCAAACATACTTTCTATTCATATCTTATACAGGGCCTAGGTTTCACTCAACCCCGACTCGAAATCCGGGTTAAGGAAAGTTCCTATCAATACAGAACTAGAACAAACATGTCCATACTTTACATAACCGCCCAGGGCAAGCACATTAGCCAATGGGAACTCCTAGGTCCTCTCACCTTAACAAAACCCTAGAAAAACAAAGGGATTTGTGATGATTTCCATACAGGAATTCATTCTAAGGTTAAGGTTTCGCACAGAAAGCCCAAAACATGTATCTTCATACTATAAATCTGGGTTCTCTGAAATCAAGATCATACATATATCTCTTGCAATCACTTCTTTCAGCTGGCATAGCTGGCCTGGCCTGGCTATCTTCTCTTCTTTTCTCAGCCTTCTCTCTCATGGAGCCCTAACTCCTTTTCAGCCAGAAAAAGTCTCTCTTAAGAGACCAATTTGGTCTCATCTTATCCACTTCATGGTATCATTTGGAAAGCCATTTTTGGCTTATTTTTATTTTTGCTATTATTTTCGCCTTCATTCTCTTCATCACACTCATCTATATTCTAATTTTGGCCTATCAACTTTTAGCATGACCATTGGATCCTTCTTTTTACAATTTGACCTTTTACCCTTTCCTCTTTGTACTATTCAGGCTTATCATTTTCATATTAGTCTCTTAATTTAGAGACCAGACAAAACTGCTTCCTCAATATATCCACAAAACATGTTTGAAAACGACTAGGTATGTTTCGAGATTCATTACACAATCAAAGTGAATATTTAAATAATTCCAACACAGACGTTTGCCTCGAGTTAAGTCTTTATGAGTTAGCAATGTTGGACAGCTCACATAGTCAAAATTTTTTTATATTTTCTTTCATATCAGTAGTGTAAAAGCCATATTTTCCAAGCAAACACTACCACAATAACTCTAGGTCATGAGTAGGATAATTCCCCATTTTCATATTGTAGTAACTCAGTGTCCCATTCATGCCACCGCTTTCAATCACCACATTGTGCGTCCCAGACAATTGCAGAGCATCCACCACCACGAGTACTCTTACAGTAGGTTGTGCCCGTACTAGATGTCAAGCAGGCATCCCATAATTCGTTCAAAACTGATCGACATTTGTGCAGTGACCTCAGAAGCTTTTTAATTCCGCATAATGAGTAACTTGGTGAGCGGATAAAGCTACGATAGAAAAGCCTTTCACACAAATCCTCTATAATAACACCTTCAGTGAGAAACTCTATAGTTTACATTTAGAGGTGGTTTCCAATCACCACGACTTTAATCTTTGTAGGTCAACTTTGCCTTACCTTATGGTGGAGCACTTGGTGCTTCAAAGCATGTAATTTGTCTTTGCTTTAGCAAGCAATTTTCTATATTTGATTCTTTTATGCATGTGTTGTATAAATTTGTCTATCAATATAAAATCCAGTTTGTCAATGCTGGCTTTATAATCTTAGTATCTATAGTTTATATATACTCAGGAAGTGATCAAGATCATAGATAATAAACTAAAGCTGTACGTAGTAAAAGTAAAGTGGGATCTTTGATCTGTAATACTACTAGTCGATTAAACGAGCATTAAGAATGCACATTAATATCTTGATGCAGGATTATTGAGTGTAGTGGCATTAAAGTGGAGGTGCTTTTATGTAAATACTGTTATAGGACAGGACAGGGCATGGATTAACTGCCAAAGTAATACTCACAAGATTTTAAATTAAAGTTTGCTTAGTGTCACTAGATGATCCGCATCTGAATTGATCTGATCTGGGTGACATGGACTCCACGTCTATTTCAATAGGGCCTTTTGATTCATAAGGTTGGTGTCCTAAGACGGGCCCGATACTATGTCTTGGAGGCGGGTGAGACGTAGGTGGCAAGAACATGTCCTATAGATATGGAATCCAAACCCTTCTTAAGGGAAGCCGGATAATTGGTTCCCTTAAGTGAATGCAGGCTTGGCGGTTCCAGTGCTTTCTAATTTATAACAATTTTATAATTCAGCTGTTCACTAGTGAATTAATGGAACTTAAGGATAAGATATCATTAGAGGGTTAAGCATGATAATTTCACCTAGCTGCAATGATGGACCAATTTGGAGGATTAGGGTACATGTAATGATCATATCCAATGGACTACTTGAGGTATCGCTCGTAAATTGATACGTAATTACAAGAGTTCGGTTTACAGTGGAATAATATTTTTGGAACTAATAAATTAAGATTAATTGATTAAAGAAGTTTAATTAATTATCAAATTTATTAGACCCCAGAGTATAGGTCCGTAGATCTCAGAGTGCCTCGTAAAAACTTACTTTGCATAGGATTAAGAACTAACAGAAAGTGTTTCATAGCAACTATGCTTAGTAATTATTGGATAATTAAATGTTAATTAATTAGTATTGAATTAAGTAATTAGCCAATGAGCCACCATATGGATGAAGCAGTTAATTTGAGAAATTAATAACATTAATTAATTATTTAAATTAATTAAGTCAGCCAATGAACCTCTCTTATATGGATGAAAGCAGTTAAATTTAGAAATTAATCTATTATTTTATTAAACTTAATTTGAATTAATTTTAATTTAATATTTAAATATGCCACTTGATCATTTGGTTGAGATCGATTTGAGCATATTATAAATAGAAGACAAAAACCACCCAGGCGTCGAGGGGTGATAAAAAATTAGAAAAAAAAAAAAGAGTTTCACTTTTGCCTTCATCCGACCCTCTCGATCCTCATGTTGAGAATATCAAGAGTTATAAAAAAACAAAACCTTTAGTGTCTGTAGCCCCAGTACCTATAGTGAAGGGTGACTTGGAAGATCGTGGAAAAGCAGGAAAAATAAGGATCTTGAGTTGTCACAGCTACTTTTCCCAGGAAAAGGAAATCTCCTTGATTGATTGAGATAAATTCTTCTTTATTGTTTGTTGATTAATATGCATGTACCATAGGATCGTAAAAGAGTTTTTATTAATTTTAAAATTCTTGAACGAAATCTTCCATGACTTTGTTTTAAACTTTAAAAACCTTACCCTCTGTGACACAATATGGCCTAGAAGGCTTCCTTTAGCCAAAATTCACATTGCTTCAAAAGCAGCATGTCATAACTTCTTTTCTCTTGCATTACGGGACTATTTTTTAGGATCGCATTCCATGTTCCTGTGCATCCTTAGAATACACTAGAATATCATCAATAAAGACCACTACAAACTGATCCACATAGGGTCGAAATACCTTATTCATTAACTCCATGAATGTTGTGGGTGCATTAGTCAACCCTAAAGGCATTACCATAAACTCATAATGGCCATATCGGGTTCTAAATGCGGTCTTTAGAACATGTACTTCCTTTACTCTCAATTGATAATATCGGTCAGTAGGTGCAGTCTTGAAAGAGCACCCGACTCGCTGACTGATCAAAAGATCTTCGATTCTCGGCAATGGATACTTGTTTTTCACTATCACCTTATTGATCTGCCAATAATCGATGCACATCCGTAGAGTGCCATCTTTCTTTTCACAAATAAAACAGGTGCGCCCTAGGGCGAAACATTGGGTCATACAAACCTTTTATCTAAAAGCTCATCTTGTGGATTGAACTGCTCCTTCAACTGCGGAGCCATCTGTAACGTGCCCTAGACCTTTGGTTGTTCTGGCACAATTTCTATGGATAAGTTCACCTCCTTCTCAAGGGGTATACCTGGTAACTCTTTAGGGAATACATTTGGAAATTCCTTTACTATTGGAATCTTTTCCACATCAACTAGACCTCTCTTGGAGTCAAGTATCAAGACTAAGAATGTCTCATATCCTTTACTTATAAATCTCCTCGCTTGCATGGCTGAGATCACATTAGACATTACGCTGGATCTAATACCCTGTATTATCACCTCAGACTGATCAGCGTATCTCAACACTACTGTCTTTTGTCCACAATCAACGATGGCTTGGTGTTTAGTATTAGTCGTTTCTAGAATCAAGTCAAACTCTCGGAATGGTAAGGTTATCAAATCGATGAGGAAACTCTCTTGCTTGTATAACAATGGGGCAATTTCTATATACACTATTCACACTAACGATGTGCCCCAAAGGACTAGTCACATGCATGTCATATGCTAATTTCTCTCCATACATTATTGCTTTGTCCAAATACATGCTCCATGCACCACGTCTGAATGAAGGTAAATCGGGATCAATCGATGTACATCTGAATATCATATAAAGAAAATATGCCGGCTAACCTCGGGAGCATCTGATCCTCCACGAGCCCTCATAGTATATGCACAAAATCAGCTTTGTGCTTACTAAACTGGGGCAGCTCACTTGTCTTTGAAGCGTGCCTCCACTGTACTGTCTTGAGATGGGTCACTCGGGCCCCTACCTCGATCCACGGCCGAAGGTGGTCTGAGTATGGCTTCCTGCGCCACTTCCTTGTGGCACCTGGCTCATCCGACTCTAGACCGCGTGTACATCAGTAGTCAGGGCTTCCACACCCGGAAACCCCTCCCGTCAATAACACCGCAAACACCTTGTCTTCTATGGCGATGGGGTGCACTCAGAATTTCTTGTCAGTAGGCTTTCTATCTGGCACTAGATACTATTGTACCTCCCTGTCTTCTACCTCCTGTAGCTGGACCCTGTACTAACTCGGCTTGAACATCTATAACTCTTTTACCAGAAGAATAGGAGGCTCCTTTTGAGAACTTCTTCTTTTGAGACTTTCTTTTCTAACTTTGGTTTCCTAGTCTCTCCCACTTTCATTCTGACTTGGACCAACTGATAAAAGTTCACCTATTGGAGAGAAGTCACAGGTGTCGAGTACCTCTTGACGGAATCATGTAGTCCATCTTCAAATTGCTTACATCGAAATGCCTCGGTGAGGGCGACTTCCGATTACCATGACTGGCGAGATGGCTGAACTCTCCTTGCTCAAGCCTGAATAAGTTCCTTTGCTTCATATTCGAAGCTATTTCCCTTGGACTCCCTATACATGAGCGCAACATACTTTTGCCACTGAACTCTTGGACCAAGAATTCCCCATGTCATGGGATTTGGAATCCACACAGACTTTTGACACCGGTTTCCACGAATCATATGCCTCACCCTGCAATACTGAGACTGCACATGATGCTCTCTTATCGGGAGGGCATCTAACCTCTTCCAATACCCTTTCAAGCTTTTCTAACCAGGGTCGACTATCGACTTTTATCACTTGACACTAACATCAATTCCTGCAACCCATAATCTTCTTCTTGTAAATATTGGGCTTGAGACGAAATCAATCTATCAATACCGAACCATGTCTGACAATTTCTCTGATAGGAAGCTTAAGTGGAACTCATTAGGTACATTACTTTACGAAGGCTAAGAGGCGATAACTCTTGCTCCTTGGGTTGTAACACTCTCAACGGCTTCCTTCAAGGCAGTCCATGCTTTAAACACAAAGGGACATCCACATCAGAGGTCAACACATTACTAAACATATGCATGTTTATCTTATATACTATCTAGAAGGTTTAAAACTTGTCCAGAAACGCCTAAACCTAAGCTCTTATACCAACTAACTTGTGATGCCCCCAACACGACACACGGTGTCAAGCGAGGGTGTCATTTTTTTATTTTTTTTTATAAACTTATAACGCTTTTTAAGGCTTTGTTCAAATTCGTACCAATGTTAAACATTTAACTTGTACAATATTCTGCGAGTGGATTTAAAAAATAACCTTGCAAGCTCAGCATATGGAAGTGTTCAACATTTACAATATTTACATTACTTCATTTGTTTACAAACAACAAAAGGATATTACATATACAAGGCAGGCCAAAAGTCTTTGAAATGAGCACCCTAATGATGTGGTGACATAGGAGACTAATGCGGATTGTCAAATTACTCTTGCCTGCATCCCTTTTTACTACCAGGATAAAAACCCATTCACTAAGCTTTACTTAGTGGGAATAAACTTGTGGATGACCACTAACCACGGATCATAACACTTCTATACACATGCATAGCCATCTAACATATCCCATATCATTTAAACATGCTTATATCTCAATTGCCATCATATCATGTTTCATTTCTTATCATTGTTCATCTACATTTCATATCATTTTACACTTTGCTTCTTATTCTTGTCACAGTATACTTGTCATTGCATAGCCGTGCTATGCTTCTCTTATCATATCATTTCATATGTTATATTCAAGTTATTTGTTTTATGTTTCATGCTTGCATAAACTTTAAAAGTGCATAAAGGAAACAATAAGGGCCGGCGTTGTGCTGATGTACGAAAGCGATTGATTACATGGGGCGCGATTACTTGTTACCATTAGCAAGAGACAATGACCATCTATAAGACGAGAAGGCGCTATTGTGTCATTATGCGAGACAACGACCATCTATAAGGGCGAGCAGCTGTAATGACAACGGGGGCAGTGATTAATTATCTTTGTAAACTTGTTTTCCCGCATGCAGCGTGCCCGTCTATCCCTACACCCGATTCTAGCGGACAATCCATATTGTATTTTATGTTCAGTACATATCTCATATTCGAATAATTATTTCATTACATTAATCATATCACGATATTTACAATCATTGATTTATATCTTTGCATTTTTTCATATCTCATTATATGCATGAATAACTATGGTTACCATGTATACTTATGACCTATTTACTATCATTCCCAATTTTATCAAGCTATATATAGATGGATTCTAGACTCAAAGACTTTCATGGAATTAAGACATCAAAGCAGAGTTGAACAGAGAAATTGCAGCAGATGTAGGAAGTGGAGCACCGTGGTGCTTCTGAGCAACTTTTCAGTAGGGCCTACTATTTTGCATGATTTCTGGACCTAATATGAGTTCCAATATCAAAAACCTATATATGAATGGATTCTAGACTCAAAGGGCTTTCCATATAGTCGAGGAACACATCAAAACGAATTCGGACGAAGAGAAGTATGACGTCCAGAAGTTGGAGGCTTCCCGTGAAGCAGTGTCTGAGCAACTAAACGGGAGCCCTCTTTGTTTTTAAGGATTTATGGACCTAATATGAGTTCCTATATCATTAAGCTATATATAAATGGATTCTATACTCAAAGGTATTTCCATAGAGTCCAAGAACATTCAAAACGGAGTTCGGACAAAGAAATTATGGTTAAATTAGAATTTTGGAGGCTTCCATGAATAAGTATTCTGACGACAGCGAAGGCCTACTTTTTACATAATTTCTGAGACCTAATATGAGTTCCAATATTGTAGATCACCTTATGAATGAATTCTATACTCAAAGGGCTTTCCATAAAGTCAGAGCATCAAGCAGAGTTCGGACGGAAGAAATTATGACCATTCGAGTTGGAGCTTCCCGTAGAGCATTGACCCCGAGAGAAGCGGAACCTGCTGAGGGCCTACTTTTGTTTCGTGATTTATGGACCTAGTATGAATTCCAATGTCATCAAGATATATATGGATGACTTTTGAAGCAAGACTTTACCATAAAGTCTAAGGAACACCTGAAAGCGAGTTCGATTGAAGAAGTTATGGTCATCCAGAGGTTGGAGACCAACAACGAAAAATTGACAATTGTGTCCCACGAGTGTCGCACACCATAGCGTCTTTGCTCCACTTGGATGAATTTTAAGCACTGAAGGTTCGAATTTGGATATGCTATATCAGGAGATATGTTCCTATAAGTCTAGTTGCATCCAGAGAAATTTGAATCACTCAATTCGAATGAGTGATGATTGAGTTATATTGAAAAAAACACAGGTTTTGAAAAATTTGGCAACTCTCGTAAAACGATATTTCCTTAATACGAATATTCCTCAATTGAAGGATTTACGATCATTAATAAATTTGCCAAACTTGGCCAGCCTTTACCGAACAGTTCTTTTGAGACCAAATTAATCAAAATACAGGTTTACATGGTTGATTTTTTCATACAATATGAAATATATACACAAATGTCAAACTAGTCATAAATATTAATCATATATGTCCTTCCTCTTATATTTGCTATTCACTTTTTCTTCCTGTTATTTTCATATCTTTTCCTTATCCTGCCACAGTGAACTCTTCTCTCGTTTTTGTCTTTGCCCACATGGGGTGTTTTTTTATCAGACATGTTTGACCACTTATCTGTTTGAACTCTTTTTTCATTTAGTGTTGCATTGGAAGATCATGTGTTTATAATCTTCTCATTTCATTTCTTAAAAAGATTGCAATCTATGTTTGTCTTGTTAAGTCATATATTGGCAGATTTCTGCCCATGTGACTTTTGTGTATTAAGTCGGGGTTTTAACATGTTATTTTTATGTATTTTCAACCCAAATATCTGAGTTACTTTTATTATACACTTTAAACATGTAATAAAGCTGGGGTGTAATTTGGGAGTGTTACAAATTCGACTGGCATGCTGGGGGGCAACCATGCTGCGGCCTTGGGTTCATTTGCGGCGTAGGCCTGTTTCTTCTTGGCCTTCTAGTGACGTGGGTCTCCTAGAGAGGCTGCAGCGCACGAGACCATCTATTGCGCTTCTTTGCCGCATTATCTACTTTGGTCCTTTCTTCTATTGTTAGCTTCCTTTTTTATTCAGATATCGCCATATTCTTTGAAACATTATAGTATAGGGGATTAGCGCAATATCAGTGAATATGAATGTGAATCATGCAAGTTGAGCTATAAAAACACATAGAAATTGTACTGTAATGTATGTGATTAATCCCGATCACATTATATCTCAGATAAGATAGACCAGTAAGAAGTCTCTAACCATGAAATAAAGAAAATCCTTGAGAAAACTGCGAGCATCTCTAGGAAGGATTGGACAAAAAGGATTAATGATGCACTACGAGCATACCAAACAACCTATAAGCCCCCGATAGGAATGTCCCCTTACAAGTTAGTCTATGGAAAAGCATGTCATCTCCCAGTTGAGTTGGAACAAAAGCAGATTGGGAAACTAGGCAACTCAACCTTTACTTGCATTCAGCCAATGAAAAGAGGCTACTGCAATTAAACGAGCTTGATAAGTTACGAAAATAGGCATATGAAAGTGCTCGAATATATAAGGAGATGACAAAACTATGGCATGGTAAACGCCTCATTTGAAAGGAGTTCCACGTGGGGCAGTCAGTATTATTGTTTAATTTCAAGCTTAAGTTATTCCCAGTAAAGTTGAGGTCCAGATAGTCAGGACCTTTCATCGTGACACAAGTATTCCTGCATAGTGCTATAGAAGTGACACACCCAGAAAAAGGCACATTCAAGGTGAACGGGCAGAGGTTGAAGCCATTTTTTGGAGAAAAAAATGACGTGAGAAAAACAACAATGATATTTCACCCAGCCTAAGCGGTAAAGGAGTAGTCTTTGCATTTCATTCATGGAGATGCAGCTTGGTCTAGCTTGACATAAAACAAAGCGCTTCTTGGGAGTCAACCCAAGCTTTGTCAGATTTTCTATCTCTTTACATTTTCTTTTGTTTTTACTTCCCTCTTAATTTTATTTTATTGAATTTTATTTATGTCTAGGCTTGCTTGATTTTCTAATTGTTTTCTATTAGTTTAGTTTGTTTTCTAGGTTTGTTGTCTCGCTTGGTTGATTTTTTTTCTAAGAGCATCTTGCCCTTCTAGCCAAAGCATGGACACCATCTAAGGAAGTCTGCATAGATGCTCAATTAGCCTTACTTTATTTTATATACTTTTATGACATTGAGGACAATGCATAAGTTAAGTTTGGGGGGTGTCTCTAAAAATTTATGTCGAGCTTCAACATCCTATTTTAAGCTTTATTTATTTATTTTTAGTTGCTTTGTTTCTAGTCTTTGTGTAGTTTGTGTAGGAGTTAGGTGTTAGTGTTTCTCAAAATCTAGTGATGAAAATTGATTGAGTCTCTAATAGCATGGGGATATTGAAAGGTGTTGTTCACAAAAATGCATGATTCCCCCTTTTTGGTTGTGTAAGTTTAGCTTCATACCCTGAGCACTTTAAAGCACAAGTCGCCCACTTAAGCAAATTTGGTTAGGCTTAGATAAGAGTTATGTGAACACCGTCATTCTGATCTCTAACGACTCTAGAACTTGTTCAATTATCTCTTAAGGAAAAATTCTAGACAATTTGGGAAATAGGAAGTGATTTAGGATATCTTTAGTCCATTCGAACCTTTCTAGCCATGTTGTACATAATGATATCCGTACTCACCCTTCTTGAGCCTAATGAAACCTTTTCTTTGTGAACCACGGATGATCCTTAGCCTTTGAATACTTTCCTTCAATTAAAAAATGAATAAAAAATAAATAAATAAAGTCAAGGTTGAGTAAGTTTGATTTCATAGCCTTCCTACCTTGAGTAACTAAGTTCTTAGGGGTGTTCTACACCTAATACCCTAACCAACTGGTCTTAAAGCTGCTAAAAAGCTTGCTAAGGGGGTAGATAGAAATCATAAGGAATTAGACATTGCACTACTCTTATACCTTGTCTACTAGAGTTGTGAATAAAAGGAGTTTGGTGATCAAAATTCTAGTATGGAATTCAACAAGTTTGGGGGTGATGTGAAGTGATGGTGAAAGTCTTTGAAACTTGAAGAATGAAAAATGCATGTCTATGGGTGAATCTGAGCCGCAGAAGTGACCTTTTTCATACCTTAACCCAAGGTATACATTACAAGCCAAATAAAAACCTTTTGATCCTAAATATTGAATATTGTCTACATTAGTGAAGAAAGATATGAAAAACAAGCCTATGGAGTCCTTACTCAACTAATGTGCAAAGATCCATTACGTTCGTGTTTGCATAAAAATATATGGGTTGTGATTACTACCTAAATAGTGTTGTTCCATACTCTTAACACTCTAAGTTTTGATCAGTTTTTGCATAGTAATTAACCAAATTGATCCAGTTGGCATATTAAGTACCTAGCAATGCTTCTGACCAAATTTTATAGCAATTTTTGTAGTTTCACAGGCTTTATGTATTGAAGATAGGGATCCAGCTCGACCATGAAGAAATCAATTGGAACATAGAGCTGTAGAACTAGAAGGCCGAAGGTAGAACGAGAAGCAAACATAGAAGAAAGAAGCAAACCCCTGCCAATTTCGCAAGGGTTGCGAAATTTCGCAACCCCTACGAAATTTCGAAGCTTGCGAATTCTTCATCCATTCTTTTTTACTTTTTTTGCTCTTTTTGATATCTTCCCAAACTATCCCTATGAAATAGTTTCTAGCTTTTGACAATTTGGTAATTTGTATGGTTTTGGTGGTATATAATCCCCAAAACAACACTCTGTAAGAGATCTTGGAAAATCTTTTAGTATAATTTGATTGAAGATTAGGAGGCTTGTCGAACAAGATCTCATTTTTCTTTTCACATTCTCTTATTTTCTCACTAGCCAAACACCCTCTGAGGATGACAACTCAGAGGATAAGTGGTTAAACCCCCTCCTTCCTTGAAGTAGAAGGCACTAGACAAGGGATCCTGTGGTAAAGTAGGGGCCCTCATGTTTTCAACGTAGCTATTATCTTTCATTGATGTTCTCTCCTTCAACTTTAGGTTTCGATCCCTTCGATTGACCTTGAATGGTTAGTATATGGTAAGCTTTTATGGCTCATTGGATGCTTATTGCTAGATCCATTGATGTTGATTAGTTATCATTTATGAGCCATTGGAAGGTGACTCAAGGAGATAGGTTTTTAACTGACTGAGAACATTAATGGACATTGAATGCCATTTTCAAATGATAGTTATTGAATGCCATTTCAAGGATGATTATTGAGGTCGAGTTTATAGTTAAACCAAAATGTCAGGTCGAGGCGCTATATGTTACTATCACCGATGCGGAAAAGACCTAGAGAACCCCTCATTTGCCTTGGGGACCCAAGCCCAGTGACCTAACACTTTGAGGGAATTCTTTCTATATTTTTAATTCATTTTACTTACGATTTCAACTACCAAAACCCACTTATCCAATACCAATATCCAAATTATAATCACCAGTGTAAACCTCAATATTAGTCATTCCACGAAGAAAACTCATCCCTGTGGACGATCCTAGAGCCGTTATACTATAGTAGCAATCTTTGCTTGATAGTATGAGGTGGATATAAATTTTGTTGATTGAACCACTCAGAGCTACATGCGAATTAGGTTGCATTTGGTTAAGTTGGGAGAGACTTTTCACACACACACGCATAAGGGTTGTAGCTTAAGGGTTGAGTCATCTTCTTAAAAATTTGCATAACCTTGATTTTTCTCCATGATATAAGTTTGACAAGATCATTGAGGCAAATGTGCATTCACTTAAAGCCTAACTTGCTCATAATTGTGTTGGAGTGTAGTTCTTACCTTTGCTTGAGGGCAAGCAAACGTTTAAGTTTGGGGTGTGATAGGTGCAATTTACATCGGTTTAATCATCATTATTTTCCTATCATGCACATGTTTTTAACGTAATTGTGAAGGTTTTAATGCTTGCTTCCCTCATATTTTGATGTAGGGCAAGTTCAAAGCTAAATGAGCAAAAACGGGACCAACACGGAGCAAAACGAGACCAACATGGAGCAAAAGGTCACCAAATATCGAATCCATCAAAATAGAGCAAGCAATTCATGTCGCGACTCACAGAGAAGAAAATTTCAAGAGCACATCCTCATGTCACGACATGGTTCCACGTCGTGACGTGTTAGAGAGGAGATTTAACAAACGTATCCTACGTCGCGACGTGACAAAGGACAAACAATAAAGCTACTTACCTCACATCACGACTTATGGCGTGATTGTGTATACAATATTCGATAAAATGTGAAATAAGTGCCTATTCGCGCAAGTATACGCTTGTCAAGTAATGTAGTGTACGAAATGTACAAAGATCAATCCACATGGAAATTGGGGATGCTAAGTACCAAAATTAGAATACTTCTATAATATCCAAACGGTCAATTGTGATATCAAAACAATATTTAAACTAAACTAATGAAATATCAACCGCATAAATGAAATGTGCAACTAAGGGATACCAAGAGATATGTAAAATCCTAGGGTATTTGGTGCATATGAATAATCCTACTATATCTAGGCTAAAATTCTATAATATTGCCTCATGTAAGTGTTATCCAAGGTGAATCTTGCCTAATTTAATTATAAGCCTCTCTTGAGGTCAAATAACCTATCAACTAACACTAGGTTTCTTGCTTCTCAACTCAAACCCAAGCATTAGAGATGCTTTAAGATCCAAGAACCTCACAAGCCTCCTAATTACCACTAATATCTCTATTACCCTGCTAATTAGGTTGATTCATCTATGTCTAATTCCTCATTCACTTCTCATATCTCACAAGGAACCACTCACCATATTGAGATTGATCATAAATCCAATATACTTGACAACCAAGCATGAATCAATAGATGGCCGTCTGAGAGATAATAGAAAAATCAACAATTAAATAAAGTATTCATGTCCAAAATACAACCAAAACCCTAGACTATGAATTTAAAGCATAGTAGAGGTTTGGTACATCATAAATTTAAGATAAAACACAAGAAAAGAGAAAGAATAAACTCTAGTGGTCATAATGATGGTGAGTCTTCAATATTCTTCCCCAAATCCCCGAGTTCTCCCAGATCTTGAAACGACTACCAAACCTTCTCTTTGGTCCCCGAGAAGTGTCGGTAGCCCTAAGGTTGGAACCCTAATCAAATCTTAAAAATATATATTTAAGAGCCTTGGAAAATGGGCTAATAAAGGGCTCAAAAATGAGCGTTTGTTGCTCCAACCACGCGTCCTTCATTGCGACAGAGTGTCTTCGTCTCGACGTACCAATAGCTAGTCAAGTGTGGTCCTTCTGCTTCGTAGCGACAAACACTTCCCTCATTGCCACAAAGCGGTTGTAGTAATTAAACAACTCCTTTTTTTCTTCAATATTTCCATCACTTTGCTTGGTTTTCGTTCAAAATTTGCAAAACACATGCAAATGAGGGATTAGTGCATTGTTTAAAGCTATTGGTGTGAATATAGCATTAAAGTTGTATAAAACATGTGAAAAAGTATACTAAAAATGCTAACAAGATTCACACTTATCACACCCCCAAAGTTAACATTTTACTTGTCCTTAAGCAAAAAAACTACTCATTTTCCTTATTAAACAAAACAAAATAGTTGGGCTTGATGAGGAGATACTTTTTTATAATCGCCTCCGGGATCTCACCTTCACAAATGAAGAAAAACTCAAGAAAGCATCTTATAATATAATATGTTGACCAAGAGTTGAGCACACCTAGACCAAAGTTCTTCGAGTGTGTGTGAAGTTATTCCCTCATAAAGTCAATTTCAATTTAGATGGAATTAGAATAACAAGATTGGAATGGAGATCTCTCACTCAAATAGTAATCTAATGACTTATGAGTGTATAAAACTCCATAGGCTTGTTAGAAATATCACTCTCCGCTAATGTAGGCAATTCACAACTCTTTTGATCAAATAGGTGTTTATATAGCTTGTAATGTGGGTTAGAGTAGAGGTAGTTGGACCAGGTCATTTAGGCTCGAAACTACGAAACACGAAGCTTGCTTTTTTTTCTAGAATTCTTCCATCCTTTGCATATTGCATTCTTTTTTCAATTGAATCTCTTAAACATCCCCAGCACCCCAAACAGCTTATCTTATTATATCTTTTTCATCTACAGCTCCCTGACACATGATTTCACCATCTTCATAGAACACAGAGCTTTATTTTTCATCGGATTACAAGGCGTGAGTAGGGCAATGTTCAACCCCATGGCTTTCTACCTGCCCACGTGTAATGAGCTTTGGGTCGTGACTCCTATAGACCGATTGGCCTTGGGGTACTAGGTGTTGAAACTCCCCTTTAGACTTAATTACTCAAGGTTGGAAGGCTACGAGGTCAAACTTACTCCTCCTTACTTTATTCTTTCTTTTTGGTTCTTTTTCTTTATCACACCAAATCTCCTTTGCTTCACTTGAATAGCCGCAGTCTCTTGACAAACTCTAATTCACCTTCACATTGCATTAGTTAGATATCATATTTAGAAAACAACATGTTAAGGGTAAAAAAGGGGTTTTTTTTATTGAAGGATATACAATAAAAAGGGTAAGGTGCTCATTCTCAGTCTTCAAGAAAGAAAATGGCTAATATGGTTCAAATTAAGTGGCTAAGGATAATATGCACAAAAGGGTTCGTTATAAAGGCTCAACCAATCCAAGGATAGTCTATATCATTTCCTAATTGTTGTGTTACCTAGGATTTTGCCTCAATTGATAATCGAACAAGTTCTAGAGTCTTAAGAGATCAAAATGAATGGTATTCACCTAATTCTTCTCTAAACCAAACAGTATTGACCAAAAGGGGTAATGTGACTTATGCTTAAAGTGATAAGAACTTTTGTCCAAATCTTCTACTCAATGGTAAAACATTATTCTTTAAAGCACAACTATCTCTCATTTTCTTCATATGAATTAGTATATATATATATAACCTAAAAAATGCAAACATATAAAAGAAACTAAAACACATAAGATATTAAAGGAAAACACTAAAACAGGAAAATTTAAGCCGGAAAAATTTTCAAACAAAGGGACACACAACACCCCTCCCCCAAACTTAAAATACGCAATGTCCTCAATGTATGAAATATGAAAGGTAAGAACATAGGACTCCCCTGAATGATCAAGTGTAATCATTGGGCTCGAGTTTAAGTGGGTCTTGATGACTCCCTTAATAAGAATCAGCTTCAATGCCCTAAAAAAGCACACACTAAACTAACATAGGCACCAAAAACAAAATGATTGCAAAACATACAAAAATAACTAAAACAAACTACAATAGTAAATGGATAGAAATCCTTATTATAATTTTCTACACCGGTTGCCTCCCAAGAAGCTACTATGTTTTTCAAGTCCTGCTTGACTCTACCAACTACAGATTAGTTAGTAATTCCTGCCTCCATCTTTCCCAAGGAAGCTGAAATTGTGCTCAGGTAGTTATTTAAGCACATAGTCATCGATGATCATTCTTTTTTTTAGATTTTCTATTTTTTTGTTCACAATGGAGCTTCCATTTCCTTAAAAAACTAAATAGTGCACTCCTCCACCTTGTATATAGGGGTTACTTCTTCAATTTTCAATTCCTCATGCATCTTGCCTCATGGAGCCATCTTCAGAATAGTCTTTACAACTTCATCTTTTATCTTTTCATGTGATTACGGAGAAGTTGTCTCATCTTCCTTCACAACTAAGGTTTCCAAAGTTTGTGAATCATTCTCCACTTTTTGAAATTTCTCAAGTTCTTCATTACCATTTAAGGTGATTTCTTCATTGTAGCTCAAGTTTTCTTCTTCTTTATTCACCTCAAGAGTAGATGGCAAGCTGTCATGTTGTTCTTCAAAGGACATTGTAGCCATATTCTCATTTTCATTCATGTATTTATCCACTAGCTCTTGTATGCTCATTCCCTTCTCTTGTAGGGGTTGTTCTCTCTCAATTGTGGATTGAGTGCAAGAAGTGACCATTGAGTGTCTTCTTTAGTCTTATGATGGTTTGGCTAATTGAGCATGAGCTTTGTCTACTTCCATGAAGAATTCTTATTGATGTCCCGATTTATCCCTTTTGATGGCTAGTTCATCCACTTCTCTTTCAACAATTGACTCCTCTTGTGGAAGTGTGTTCACCTCCTTCATGAGTAGAGCTTGAGATGTCGGTTGTTCAGCATAAACTCTTTCTAATTCAGCCATGGTTGCCTCTAGCTTTGTCATTCTCTCATGTGGAGGTTGGGCTTTTCTATTTTGATCAAGCACAGGCAACTAGCGAGGTAGTCCATTTCAACCATTGATCTTGAAAATTCAGCATATGTCATCGCCAATTCAGCATGACCTCTTTCCAACTCAGCCATAGTTTCTTCTAGGCTTGATCTTTGGACTTGTGGAGATTGGAGAGTGTTATATATTGCATTCCATGAGGTGTTTGGGTGATGGATCCATCCAAAATTATGATTGATCAAGTATGGGGTACCTCCATATTGAGCATAATCC
The DNA here is from genome assembly GCA_016808115.1 of Tetrastigma voinierianum. NCBI lineage: Eukaryota > Viridiplantae > Streptophyta > Magnoliopsida > Vitales > Vitaceae > Tetrastigma > Tetrastigma voinierianum. The sequence goes on along the minus strand of JAEQBH010001333.1, from coordinate 741,461 downwards.
ATTGATGCAGATGGTTGCCACACTTGACTCCTCACTTGAGTTGTCACTCTTCTTTGATGCTCATTTTCCAATAGCCTCATTCTTAGTTGTTGATTAAGGAGAGCCAATTCATCTATCAACTGAATGAAACAATCCATTGTGATTTTAACCTACAAAACAAAAAAATGGAAAGTAAAGAAGACAAGAAAACACAAACTGAAAGGAAATAAGAAAAACAAAAGAAATATCCAAAGTAAAGAAGAACTACTTTGGATAAATACAAAAATGTTTGAAGTACCAAAGAAGTACTTGGTATTGATATTAGCATTAAACACCCCAATTTCCCCGACAACGATGCCAAAAACTTGATAAGCTTCTAGCCTAGCACCAAGGACTTGTTAGATCCCCGGCAACAGCGTCAAAAACTTGATAGGTGTATGGCATGATTATGTATAAAATATGTGATAAAATGTGAAGTAAGCGCCTATTCACGCAAGTATACGCTTGTCAAGTAATACAGTGTACGAAATGTACATAGATCGATCCACAGGGAAATTGGGGATGCTAAGTACCAAAATTAGAATACTTTTCTAATATCCAAACGATCAATTGTGATATCAAAACAATATTTAAACTAAACTAATGAAATCTCAATCTAACAAATGAAATGTACAACTAAGGGATACCAATAGATTGTTAAATCATAGGGTATTTGGTGCATATGAATAATCCTACTATATCTAAGCCAAATATAACGCCCAAAAAATACCCTAGAATTTTTTGTAATAATTTTTATCATATATTTTGGGTATGATTTGAGCCAAACTTGTGTTTTTCTGGGAAAAAACTCATAAATTGATATATGACAGATGTCAAATGTAAATGATTATGTGATAAATACCGAATGTAATTGTTGATTGATCGAACTCGGAAATTAACTTAAGTGTAAAGGGAAAATTTAGAATTTGTAAAATAAGGACCTAAGGGTCTAATGAAAATGGACTTAAATGCCAAAGAGAATTAAATGAGAAAGGAAAGTAAATTGAAGTGCTATAATGAGAAAAGCCAAACAAGGCTTAAGGAGGAAAATGAGGACCTAAGGGTCATTGGAGACTAAGCTATATGTCTAAGTGTGATTATTGAGATTTGAAGTGCCGAATAAAATGAAATGTGGGCTATTTAGTAAATTAGGAGAACTTAACCCAAAAAATGGGTTTTGGTGAGCCAAACAAGGCCCTGAGGAAATAGGGGTTTAAAGACCAAATTTGGTCTAGGAAGCTCATTATGAGCAAAAACGAATTTAGGAGAGATTGAGAAGAGAAAAGGAAGAAAAGCTAGGGCAAGGTGAGAAGATCAAGATTGTTGATGTGATTTCTTCCCATTTCTTACTTCTAAGTGATCAAGCATCTTGGGTGAAGAAGATTCAAAGTTAAAGGTATGAATAAAACCTAGCTTCCTTCTTTTGTGATTTTGGTTTTAGGAAAATACAGCTTAGGAAAAATAGGTTTTCATTGATTCCTAACCCATTATTGGAGTGGTTTGGTAGGATTCCATGGTGGGTTATAGGATACATGAATTTGGATGGAGTTATTTGAGTTTGTGGGTGAGAAATGGCAAAATCTGTCATTTACGGGGCGGAACCATACGGTGGTGATTACCCGTTGAATGAGAGGCAAAGTGATGCAGGTACGAAGTTGAATGAGTCTGAAATACCCATTCACCCGGTAAGAATTTGGTCAGTACCGATCAAATTAATTACCGCTACCCGATGCTCCCAACAACTAATGCTGCATACTTCAGCATTAAATTTAAGTGTTCATACACACTTAGGTTGTTAGGAACCCTAATAAAGAATTAATGGGGTTCGAATAGAATGAAACTAAGTGAAAAGCGCCTGCTGCAGTACCTCGCAGGGCGAAAGCGAAGCTTCGGTCAAAGGCTACAAGGTCGATCTTTGGGCAGACTTAGTGTCTTAACCCAAAACCGTTAACGAAGATTAATTGCCATTCACTAAAAATGTATAATAATTGTTTATCCACTGAGAGTGGCGTAATTGTTATTGACTAGGGACGGAATTGAGGATCACAACCTAGGGCAGTCGAAGGGAAGGAAGCTTGACGGTGGCGAAACGGTTAGTTCTTTGGACCTCTATTATGATTCAAGTATCATTAGTTCTTTGTTCACCGTAATTATATTGGTTCAGTGTTTATTGATTTCAAATAAATCTGAAATGATTGTATGGAATATGCATATCTAAGTATTGCAGTGCATATGGATTTGAAAATGTGATATTTGAAATGTTTGACAATTATTGCATGAGTGATTAATTGAATAATAAATAGATGGAATTGATTCTTGACATCTTGAATTGAATCGATATCTGAGATGACCCGACATGGTGGGATGACGATCGGCATTCGTAATGAAGGCAAACCGAAATTGTTCAATGTCCCACATGGAGGGATGCACCAATCGGCATCCGTCATGATGGTGTATGGCATTGTTAAAATGTCCCACTTTGCAAGATGCACCAATCTGCATCCGTCATGATGGTGTATGGAATTTTTAAATGACCACATGGAGTGATGCACTAATCAGCATCTGTCATGTTGGGAGACCGAAATTACTAAATGTGTAAACTACATTACCAGAGATAGCCAAGGACCGAGATTCATAGGAAGAATCGAGTCATGAATGAATTAGTATAGACAAAGTGAAATAACAAACTTTGATGAGTGAAAATGAGATTTGTATAGAATATAAACTAAAAATTGGAATATAACTGTATAGAACCACTAAGCATGAAAATGTTTTGCGTGTAGTTTTTATTTATGCGCAGGTTTCGAGTAAACAGGAAAGAATACAAGATCAAGAAGTGCAGAGTCATAGAGAAAGTTGCAGCGTATAAGTATATACCCCTTCATCTGCATACCATTATTTTTTAATGTGTGACATTTTGTGAACTGACGGGCTTGTCGTGAGTGTGTAATAGTTGGTAAAAATGCAAACCCGTGCGTGCAAGTATACGCGTCGAGTTCACGTAGTGTAGTGGCTAGTCAAGTGTCGTTCCCATGTAGAGAAGCATGTTGAGTACTGATTTAATGACCTAGACAATATTTGGATCCATCTTGTAGCGAATTATGAATAAATTAACTAAATTAAAGAAAACCTAATATTGAAATTTCGATTTAAGTTGATGATAAGAAAACCTAGGGTTTTGCCTTCGCCTACCACACCTAATGGATTTTAACCTAAATAGTGCATTTATTTAATATACCATATGATTCATGTTAGCGGGTTGATCATGTCTACAAGATATTCTCTCTCGAGATATAACTGTCTATCTCGCTAGTGGGGTGTATTGCATCTCTTCTTCGACCCCTCGACTCCGAGATGCATAAATGTGCAAACCCTAGTGCTACGGTGCTGGGATATCTACATTCTGATTGACCAGGTGTTGCTTTACCCAAGTCCCTACGAGTCGTCATCTCTCAATATCAGACTCCTAGCATTGGCATGCCACAATTGGCCAAAGAATGACATGTGATTAAATTCAGAAGTAAAACAACCATAGAAATTCATATCGATATTAAATAAACCCTGATTAAAGTGATAATCCCATAATGGTGCGGTTAGGGTTGACAAAACCCTAGAGAGAAAAATTAGTTCATAGTGATTTTGTACAAACTAAAGGTTTTGACATCACATGAATGAGAGAAAAGAATACGAAAAGAGAGTCGTCTTCGTGATCTCCGGAATTAAGTCTTCTGAATCTCTCTATCCATCTGTCCTTCTCTTGATCGGTTCCAATCCCACTCCAGCCCTCCCTTTTGCCTCGAAATCGCTCCATTTTTATACCTCAAAACTCGGGCCCATCAATGGCCCAAAAAATCAGAACTTTTCGAGCTCCTGTTTTGGAATGGGAGACCTCGCTACGCCGCGGCGAAGGGAGCTTCGCTGCGACGTACCCAAGGCGACCATTGTCTTGCCTTTAGCTATGTCGTGCAAGTAGACTCAACCATTTCTTCGCAGCCTTATCTGCATGACATGGGTCTCACTTGCTGGCGTGTGTAGCTAAGACCATCACGCCGTTTGCCGCATTCTACTGCTTTGGTCCTTTCTTCTATTGTTAGCTTATTTTGATACGATACAGCCATGTTCTATGAAACATTATAGTATAGGGGATTAGCGCAATATCAGTGAATATGAATGTGAATCATGCAAGTTGAGCTATAAAAACATAGAGAAATTGTAATGTAATGTATGCCTGATTCACTCTGATCATGAACAAAAGAGTTAATCTCTAAACTATTGTTTTGTATATCATTTTGTAAAGGCATGATACGCCATTTTGTAAACGTATTGTATAAAGTAAATGTTTATGGGCCTACCATTTGAAGCTTGACTTCAGCGTAATTGAAAAATCTAAAATGAAATGACATAAATAAAATGTTTTGATAAGATAAATGAAAAGCGGTCGAATAAGTGGGGCTCAGATTCAGATCAGCCATTCGGGTCGGAGCTAGGGGACCAGTCATGACACTTTTGAAAAAAAAGAAAAAAAACAAATAAATAAAAAGTAAATAAAAATAATTAAACGAGCATCCCGGAATCGGTTCAGATCCGCCAATTGGGTTGGACCAAAAAGGGGTGCTACACCAAAATTCTATCATATTTTCTCATGTAAGTGTTATCCAAGGCTATTCTTGCCTAATTTAATTATAAGCCTCTCTCAAGGTCAAATAACCTATCAACTAACACTAGGTTTCTTGCTTCTCGAGCTCAGCTGACATTAGGGTGCTTTGGGCCCAATAATCTCACAAGCCTCCTAATTAGCTCTAATATCTCTATTACTCGGCTAATTAGGTTGATCATCTATGTCTAATTCCTCATTCACTTCTCAGAACTCATAAGGAATCACTCACCATATTGAGATTGATCATAAATCAATATGTAAACAGCAACCAATCATGAATCAATAGATAGCCAATCACAAAGAGACAATAGAAAACTCAACAATTAGATAAAGCATTCAAGTCCAAAATACAACCAAAACCCTAGACTACGAATTTAAAGCATAATAAAGGTCTGGTACATTAAAAATTTAGGATAAAACATGAGAAAAGAAAACGAAGAAACTCTAGTGGTCATAATGATGGTGAGTCTTCAATCTTCTTCCCCAAATCCTAAGTTCTTCTCCAAATCTTGAAGAACATCTACCAAGCGTCCTCTCTGGTCCCAAAGTGTCGACTTCCCCCTCGTCGGAACCCTAATCAAATATGAAAAACATATATTTATAGGCCTTGGAAAATGGGTTAATGAAGGGCTCAAAATTGAGCGTTTACTGCTCAAGCTAGCGTTCTTCGTTGCGACAGGGTGTCTTCGTTGTGACATACCAGTAGCACGTCAAGTGTGGCCCTTCTACTTCGTCGCGACGAAGCAACTGCAGTAATTCAACAACTCCTTATTTTCTTCAATATTTCCATCACTTTGTTTGGTTTTTGTTATAAGTCTACAAAACACATGCAAATGAGGGATTAGTGCATTCTTTAAAGATATTGGTGTGAATCTAGCATTAAAATTGCATAAAACATGTGCAAAGTATACTAAAAATGCTAACAAGATTCACACTTATCAACCAACACAGAGCAAAATGGGACTAACTAGGAGCAAAAAGGCGCCAAATATCGAATCCAGCAAAACAGAGTAACCAACTCACATCTTAACGTATTAGAGAAGAGAATTTCAAGAGCACATCCTCATGTCACAACGTGGCTCACTGACGTTGCAACGTGGACTATTGAAGTCGTAATGTGGACTTTGCATGTAGCAACGTGATAGAGAGGAGATTTAGTAGACGTGTCCTACATCGCGATGTGACAAAGGCGGAAAAATAAAGCTACTTACCTCACATCGCAACATGAGTCACACACGTGGTGACATCACGAGCACTTCCCAGCCAGAGAACCTACCTTTTTGACACAGAATTGCACATCTATAAAAAGGGAGAAGCCCTAACTTTGAGGGGGATCGAAAAGGGGAGTAGAGATAACGAGACTTTAGAGAAGAAACGCGAGATAAAGCCATAGGATCTTTCCGAGGAGACGTTCTTGGAGTCTCTAATCGGTTTTTCTCTTCATTTTTCTTGTTTATCAAGGATTCAAACCAAACAATAGTAGTTATCTGTTTTAGCATGTTCTAGTTCGTTTTTCTATGGTTATGATGTAGCCATGATTGGATTTGATTCTTTGGTGATGGGTTTAAAATCATATATATATATGTTTAACTTTTTGGATGATTCATAGTATGCGTTGTTACAAATAGTTTAATTATTTTCACTCTTTGACTTTTGCTCGAATCTTGATTTGAAGCCGAGATTAGAGAGAGACCTATATGAGTTATTGTTCAGCACCTAGAGGTAGAGATATCCTAGGGTTTAACATGGAAAACATAATTCTTGAGTTTAATGATTCTTGAAATTAGTAATTAGGGCAGAGATGACCTTAACCTAAAATCAAGAGATGTATTGAAGAACTCGAGAGAGATAAATACAATTAAAGTCAAATCCGCCAACAACAAATGAACATAATGCACTTCATTTAAATCCAATCCCTTAGATAATTACAATCTTGGTGAAATCAAGCCCTATACCATGTTATAATTGGTATTATCTACTTTTACAGTTCTAAATCGAGTCTTAGCCTAACAATTGTTAAAGTCCATAGATTGTTAGAGTCAAGTCGTTTTTGCATAATTAGTTTTGATAAGCCCAAATTCAAAGTAACAATCATCTAGATAAATTTAAGATTAAATTAGAGTGGTATTCAGTAGACTTAGTCCCTCTGGATTCCACACTTGATACTTATCACTTTATTACTTATTCACGACGAGTGCACTTGCACACCTAGGAAATCATAAATTATTCACATGTTTCGTGCCTAACAAGTAGTCATGATCCTCATCACTAGAACCATTATCAACGCTAAATGAATTATGATCTTCTACCTCCCCATGTGCTTTACGTCGATTCCTTCTAGGTTGGGAATCATTTTGTTGTTGTTCTAATTGTGCTGCAGCAGCTAAGCGAGTCACTCCTTAAATCGTAATCTCAATCCACGTTCTGCCATTTCATGCCTTGAACCCCAGGAAGAATAGGATTTCCATGCCTTGCCATGATGAAACACAAGAACTTGATGAGATAATTCAAGAAAAAACTAACACGAACCAAAGGTCTGATACCACATGACACCAGACCAGAAAATTGATACGATATGATAGGAACAAATTCACCACTTTGTCACCATCTCTTCAGCCACCACATTAGTACAGCTACTACTATCAATGATCACATTACACACTTTTCCATGACTAGTGCATTTTGTTTGAAAAACGTTATCTACGATCCTTGGCTCTTAATCTTGATCACATTGAGGCTCATCTTAATCCTCAAAAGCCTCTTTGAGTTTGCATATTGATAAATTCTTCAAATTTCCCCATCTTGTGATTACCTCTACCTCTTCTTCTTCAATCTCTTGCTCTCTAATGGTCACTACCCTTCGGTTGGGATAATCATAAGCAATGTGACCAAACTCTTAACAACTATAGCACTTCTGGGCAAAATTAGAAATGCTTGAGGGATTTTGCACTATATCTCTATTCTTCACTTCATTTTTTTTCTAAAAGTTAAACCTTTATCAAAAGGTTTGTTGGAACTAGATGCTTAACCCTCAACCATACAAGATTCAATGGTTTCAGAAGGGTAATGGGTTGAAAGTTACAAAGAAGTGTTTGGTTTCCTTCTCCATTGGTAAAAACTACAATGATAAAGTCTAGTGTGATGTTGTTTTAATGGATTCATGCCATTTTCTATTAGGAAGACCATGGCAGTATGATCATAAGGCGTCTCATAATGATTTAAAAAATATACATTCTTTTATCAACGATGGTGTTCGGATTATGTTGACACCTATGAAACCATAACTAAAAATTCCTAAGGAGATTAGGAATTCTTTTCTTACAGGTTCACAAGTAGAGCATGCTTTGGCTAATCAATATGAGATTTAAGTTATCTTGGTTATGGATGTTGTGATTCCTCAACAAGCACCCGTTCATGATTTATTGTTGCCCTTATTAGAAGAGTTCAAAGACGTGGTTCCAAATGAGATTCCTATTGGATTAACACCAATGAGGAATATCCAACATTGCATTGATCTTGTTCTAGGTTCTGCACTTACAAACAAGGCTACTTACCAAATGAACCCAATGCAACAATTTGAGTTACAAAGGAAGGTTGACGAAATTATAGCATGAGAATTGATTCGTGAGAGCATGAGTCCATGTGCTGTTCCAACTCTTTTAGTTCCAAAGAAAGATGGGGCTTAGCACATGTGTGTTGATAGTAGATCTATTATGAGATCACTATCGAGTACCCGATTCCATTCCCGAGGTTGGATGAGCTTACTTGATAACTTCATGGGCGGAGTGTTCTCTAGCTTCATCTTCTCTTTGGGTTGTCGTCGGATCGAGGAATGAGAAAGGGATGGATGGCAGACAACTTTCAAAATAGGAAGAGGGTTGTATGAATGGCTTGTGATGCCATTTAGGCTTTCTAATGCTCCTAGTACTTTCATGAGGCTAATGACACATGTTATTACTCCATTATTGGGAAATTTTGTTGTTGTTTATTTTGATGATATTCTAGTTTTCCAAACCTTGAGGGAGCAAGGTTGTTTGCTAACTTTCAACAGTGTTATTTCTTTATAGATAACCTTGTTTTCTTGGGTTATGTGGTGTCTAGTGAAGGTATTAAGATGGATCCTATATGGGAATTGGAGTTTTTTCTTAGCCAAGAAGGAAGACCCATTGCATTCTTTAGTGAAAAGTTGAACAATGCAAAGAGAAAGTATTCCACATATGACAAAGAGTTCTATGTCATCGTTCAAGCTCTAAGTCATTAGAATCACTACTTGTTGCCTAAGGATTTTGTGGTCTATTAAGATCATGAAGCATTAAAGTACTTAAGCACTCAACACAAGCTAGGTGCTTGGCATGCAAAATGGGTAGAATTCCTTCAAACTTTTAAGTTTGTTCTTAAACATAAATCTAGGCAATTGAACAAGGTGGTAGATGCATTGAGTAGGAGGCACGCTTTGTTGAATGCTATGCAATCTGTGGTGGTTGGTTTTGAGATTGTTAAAATCCTTTATGAAAATGATTATGATTTTGACAACCTTTGGAAAGCTTGTTTAAGTGGACCAAAGACCCAATTTTTTATCCATAATGGTTATCTTTTCAGGGGTAAACAACTATGTATTCCGGATTGGTCACTTAGAGAAGTCATAATTCGGAAGGCTCATGGTGCAGGGCTTGTGATAAGTGTGACTTTGTTAGCATTTTTAGCATACTTTTCACGTGTTTTATATAAACTTAATGCTAGATTCACACTAATATCTCTAAAGAATGCACTAATCCCTCATTTGAATGTGTTTTGTAGAGTTATAATGAAAACCAAGCAAAAAGATGGAAAAAGTGAAGAAAATAAGAAGTTGTTGAATTACTGTAGATGGTTTGTGGCGACAAAGGTGGTTTTCGTCACTACGAAGCAGACAAGAGACAATAGAATATGCTATGGGTTCGTCGCGACGAAGGGAGCTTCATCGCGACGAAGCGAGGAAACTCAATGAATATGTTACGGGTTTGTCAATACGAATCTCCCTTTGTCACGACAAAGGACGCACTGCCCAACAACACATACAACTCAGTTCAAAAGATTTTTGAAGACCTATATAAAAGGGGATATGCCTTAGGGTTCGAAGGTCGATTTTTGGAGGATGAGACAAGATCAAGAGTCTCGATTGGGACATTCGCACTTTGAGAAGGAGAAAACCCTCCTTAGTGTTTCTCTCCTCTTATTCTTGACTTTGGGACCATCGAGGAGGATTGGTAGTTGTTCTTCAAGATTTGGAAAATAACTCGGGATTTGGAGAAAGAAGACCGAGGACTCACATCAATTTCCACCATTAGAGTTTCTTCTTTCCCTTTTCTTATGTTTTGTCTTAATTATAGGATGTATCAAACCTCTATTATGTTCTAAATTCTTAGTCTAGGGTTTTGGTTGTATTTTGGACATGAAGCTTATATCTATTTGTTACTTTTCCCTTTTCTATTGTCTATTTGTGATTGTCACCTCTATTGATTATACTCGGTTTTGCTTACATATTGATTTCTAGCTAATCTCAATATGGTGAGTGGTTCATTGCGAGACCTGAGAAGGGAGTAATAAACCTAATTAGCCAGGTAGTGTAGAAATTATCGATAATTACGAGGAGTGTGAGGTTCTTGGATCTTAAAGCATCTCTACCGCTTGGGGTTGAGTTGAGAAGCAAGAAACCTAGTATTAGTAGGTAGATTGTTTAACCTCGAGAGAGGCTTATAATTAAATGAGGTCATAATCACATTGGAGAGCTTTTTCAAGAAATAATAGGATGGAATTTTAGCCTAGATATAGGAGGATTGTCCAATTACACCAAATACCGTATAACTCTATCATCTCCTGGTATCCTTTAGTTGCACATTTCAAAGGCCAATTAAGCTTTCATTAGTTTAGTTTAGTTTAATTTAATTTATGTGTTGAACTTAGCTTTGACCATTTGGATATAAGAAAAGTATTCTAAATTTGGTACTTAGCATCCCCAATTTCTTTGTGGATTGATCTATGTACACTTTGTACACCGTATTACTTAACAAGCGTATACTTGTGCGAATAGGCGCTTACTTCACATTTTACTGCATATTTTATACACATATCACACATAAGCCTATCAAGTTTTTGGCGCCGTTGCTGGAGACTAACAAATCTTTGGTGCTACACCAGAAGCGCTATCAAGTTTTTGGCGCTATCAAGTTTTTGGCGCTATCAAGTTTTTGGTGCCATTGTCGGGGAAATTGCATTGCTTTATGCTAATATCAATACCAAGTGCTTCTTTGGTACTTCAAACATTTTTTTTTCATTTAGTGTTGTTTTATGTTCTTTTTTCTATTTTATTGTGAATATTTGTTGTTTTTGTTTTGTAGGTTTAAATCACAATAGATCATGTCATTGAGTTGACACAACAACTGAAGAAGCTCTTTTGATCGGTAACTAGATAGGGCAATTGACCAATGAGCGTCAAGAAGAGTGCCAACTCAAGTGAGAGGGAGTCAAGTGTGGCAACCTTAGCCATCGATGGATTATGCTCGGAGTACCTTTATACTTGAGCAATCATAATTTGGGATGGAGCCATTACCCAAACACCTCATGGAATACAAGCTAAACCACTCTTCATACTCGACAAGTCCAAAGATCTAGCCTAGAAGAAAAAATGGCTCAAGTGGAAAGAGTTCATGCTGAATTGGTCAAGGAAAATGCTGAATTTAGAAGATCAAGGGTTGAAATGGACTATTCTCAAGTTGGGTGGCCTAGGTTTCTTGATCAAAAAGATAAAAGTCAACCTCCAAATGGGAGAATGACAAAGTTAGAGGCAACCATGGCTAAATTAGAAAGAGTTCGTGCTGAATGTGCAACATCTCAAGTTCAACTCATGGAAATAACAAGGGCTAGTGTTCAAATTCAGCCTACGCCATTCAAGAGCATGAAAGAAGAGATGGCTGATGGCCCTTCTTGTACCAACTTATTTGAGAAAAACAATCTAAAGCAGAGGAGAGTATGAGTATCATAAGAACTAGTGGCCAAATATATGAAACAAGAGGGCATATGGCTACAATGTCGCTTTGAAGGGCCCGGCCTTGAGAGCTTGCCATCCAACTGGGGACCAAGAAGGCAAGGTGAGCTACAATGGAGAGATCACCTCGAGGATGAGTGAAAAGCGGAAATTCAAAAAGTGGAAAATGATGCAAATACTTTGGAAGCCTCAACTGTGAAGGAAGATAAGCCAACTTCCCCGAAATTATATGAAAAGATAAACGATGAGGTTGTAAAGACTATTCTAGAGATGGCTCCATGAGGTGAGACACATGAAGAGTTGAAAAATGAGAAGATGACCCCTATTCCCAAGCCAAAGGAGTGCACTATTCAATTGTTTAAGGAAATAGAAGCCACCATTGTGAACAAAAAAAAATAGAAAATCTAAAAAAAATAATGATCTTGGAAACATGTGCTCGAGGATTCTTGATTAAACTATGATTATCACCTCTTAGAAAGATGGGTAGAATTACCCACGTATTCGTAGTTAGAGTAGAATCAAAAATTTGGACTCTAGATAAAACATAGCAGCTTCTTGGCAGGCAACCCAAGTTTAATAAATTTACTTTCCCTTTTTCATTTCTTAGTTAGTTTAAGTTTCTTTTTCAATAAATTCTTATGCTTGATTTTGTTTTTCCTTGTTTTAGTTTGGGATTCCAAGTTTTTGGAGATTCAAAGCTAGTTTTGGAAGCTAAAAAGGTTGAAATCTTAAAGTTCAATAATTCTAGAAGGCTTAAAGAACCAAAGAGGAAACCATATTCAAATATCTCCCTCATTGGAGCAACTTCCGGAGACTTGATCAACCTCAGGGGAGTACTCATTATCCTTTCTTGCTTTTGTTTCACATTGAGGACAATATTCATTACAAGTTTAGGGGGGTTAGTGTGGTGGTGTTGAATTTAGGAATTCAAAAAAAAAAAAATTTCAAAAATCCAACTTTTGTATCTCCTTACCTATTTGAGTTATTGCTTTATTTGTTTAGGTTGTTTGCATGTGTTTTTCCTTCTTTGTTTTGTGTCTTATATGAGTTGGGTTGGTGCATAGTTATGGTTTTGAGAATGCATTGGTTTTGTGCTTAAATTGTTTTGTTAGTCAAATTTGGGATACCTTTGCTTTTGTTTGATCAGTACTTTAGTGTATCTTTTGGTTATGGGAGACTTGGCTTGAATAGCCCCCTTGTTTCTCGAAATTATTTCTTATGGGTACTCCTACAAACACACACTAGATTTCTTATATACACTTTGGCTCCAACCTCTTTTTCTCAAAATTGAACTCACCTTAAGAGAACTTAACTTCTATAGTGATAGGACACCTCCAAACAAAGGACCAATGAGCCCTCTACCCTAAAAGAAAAAGAAAGTTGATCCAAAAAAAAGAAAAGATAAGTGAGTTGATCCAAGCAGAATTCCAAGCACAGTCCGAGGGATCTTTCAAAACCTAATGCCTTAAGCGGTGGTAGAGTCGTGGCTTCACTTTTGCTAGTTACATGGGGTGGGAAGTGGTTCAAATTCACAAGTAGGTGCTTTGGTTTTTAGTTGAGTGTTGTTCGGGGTGAAGTTAGAGACTAAATGCCGGGTGCCCTTAACTCAGTGGGGAGTCACCCGGTGGATCCCGTTAAATGGACACTTTTCTAAAACTCCTTAGCATTGCTTCCTACTTTTTAGTTTTAGTTTATTGAATAAAAGGTGCATTCTTATCCTGTTTTATTTCAATTTCTTTCAAACAGAGTGAGTTGAGTTTGGTTGAAGAGTATTTTGGAACCTTAGTCTATATTTAAGACCTAAAACCTCATTTACACCAAGTTCTTCTAGGAAAGATCTATTGAGGGCTTGGGAGTAAAACTTGCCTTGATCACCATACCATTTGAATGCCTTGTCCTTTAAAGACGATAAATGTTTTGAAATCCCATTTTGGCTAACATGTTTTCTCAAAACATTTCCAAGTTTGCTCTTAAAGTGTTTCTAGCACCATACTCACACTCATATATATCCTAGTGCCATGTTTTTATGGCTGTGTTTTTTGCTTGAGGACAAGAAAAATGCTATGTTTAGGGGTGTGATAAGTTTGAATTTGTTAGCCTTTTTAGCATATTTTTCACATGTTTTATACAAACTTAATGCTATATTCACACTAATATCTCTAAAGAATGCACTTATCCCTCATTTTAATGTGTTTTGCAGAGTTATAATGAAAACCTAGCAAAAAGATGGAAAAAGTGAAGAAAGTAAGAAGTTACTAAATTACAGTAGATGATTCATCGCGACGAAGGTGTGGTTTGTCGCGACGAAGGTGTGGTTCGTCGCGACGAAGGTGTGGTTCGTCGCTACAAAGGTGGTGTTCGTCATAACGAAGGTGTGGTTCGTCGCGACAAAGCAGACGAGCGACAATTGAATATGTCATGGGTTCGTCACGACGAAGTGAGGAAACAAAGTGAATATGTTACGGATTTGTTGCTACTAATCTCCCTTCATCGTGAAGATGTTTGCGCGGCCTAGCAACACATACAGCCTCCCAGTTCATAAAATTTTTGAAGATTATATAAACAGGAATATGCCTTAGGGTTCGAAGGTTGGTTTTTGGAGGAGGAGACGAGATCAAGAGTCCCGACTAGAACGTTCGCACTTTGAGAAAGAGAAAACCCTCCTTAAGGTTTCTCCCTTCTTGTTCTTGACTTTGGGACTAGAGAAGAGGATTGGTAGCTGTTCTTCAAGATTTGGGAGAAGAACTTAAGATTTAGAGGAAGAAGACCGAGGACTCACATCAATTTCCACCATTAGATTTCCATCTTTCCCTTTTCTCATGTTTTATCTTAATTGTGGAATGTATCAAACCTTTATTATGTTCTAAATTCATAGTCTAGGGTTTGGGTTGTATTTTGAACATGAAGCTTATATCTATTTGTTAATTTTCCATTTTTCTATTGTTTATTTGTGATTGTCACCTCTATTGATTCATACTTAATTTTGTTTACATATTGATTTCTAGCTAATCTCAATATCATGGGTGGTTACTTGCGAGATTTGAGAGAGGAGTAAGGAATTAGACATAGGTGATTCAACCTAATTAGCCAAGTAGTATAGAAATTATCGGTAATTAGGAGGCATGTGAGGTTCTTGGGTCTTAAAGCATCTCTAGTGCTTGGGGTTGATTTGAGAAACAAGAAAACTAATATTATTAGGTAGATTATTTAACCTCGAGAGAAGCTTATAATTAAATGAGGCAAGAATCGCTTTTGAGCGCTTTTTCAAGAGATAATGGGATGCAATTTTGGCCTAGATATATGAGGATTGACCAATTGCACCAAATACCCTAGAACTCTATAATCTCTTGGTATCCCTTACTTACACATTTCATAGGTCGATTAAGCTTTCATTAGTTTAGTTTAGTTTAATTTCTGTGTTAAGCTCAATTTTGACCGTTTGGATATTAGAGAAGTATTCTAATTTTCGTACTTAGCATCCCCGATTTCCCTATGGATCGATCTCTGTACATCTCGCACACTGTATTACTTGACAAGCATATACTTGTTTTTGATTGATTTATATGATCACCCAAATTTCTGACATTGCTACCAAAAACTATTCAGTCCCCTGTAACTGTGCCAAAAACTTGGTTGACAGATTTCGTATATAGACCGAATCTAAAGTTTTTCTTTCACTGAAATGCCCAAAAGCAATGTTGCACATAAATTTATCACTGTTTTGGGACTAAAATTTTTGTTGTTGGTTTTCTCTATGTGAAATACAATTAAAATGATGACTGGTCTAAATACATCACTATAAGTGCACAGGTCGAACAAGTAATAAAGTGGACAATTAAATCCGAGTTATCAATTGAAATAACAAAGTCTAAATCTAAAAACAGTACAAATCTACTGAAATAACAGTTTCACTAAGATATAATACAAACTGGGAATGGGATTAGAGTTCTAATCATCGATTTGTAGTAGGTTCTTTAAAAAAGATTTGTCATTGTTTTGAATTCTGAACTTGTACAAGAGCAAGGTAGTATAGCCTTAGAACGCCTCCTAACACTATACATTTCACTATCTAACACACCATATTCCTTTCGGGACAAAATGGTCTAATGCTTCTTGTAAATCTGACCCCTCTTTAAGATTTGGTTGTTTTCCTTTCGATTATACAACCATATCTTATAACTAAATTCTCACCTTGTAGATAGGATAACACAGGGCCTTCTTGAAATGTCGGTACCACAATGCACCAAGTTGGGCAGAATTCTCCCTCTCCTTGATTAGGATCTTAGCTAACATGAGATCAAGATTGTTCTGCCGAACAGAGATGACACCTCTAATCATTAAACCGATAACTTAGTAGGTGGTCCTTGTGCCTCAGGAACACACCTCTACTGTCACCCATAAGGGAACCTTGAATGCAAAGGTTAAAACAATCACCTAATGATTTATCGAAGTGACATTTAAAGTTTATTAGTTCTAAATATCGGTCACAG
Organism: Tetrastigma voinierianum; assembly: GCA_016808115.1. NCBI lineage: Eukaryota > Viridiplantae > Streptophyta > Magnoliopsida > Vitales > Vitaceae > Tetrastigma > Tetrastigma voinierianum. The sequence continues at coordinate 725,272 of JAEQBH010001333.1, read as the reverse complement.
CATACCTAAGTTCTTGCTCTATGCTCTAAAGGGAATCTCCATCTGCATGTCCTCGAGAGCCTCCACGGAATCGAAACCGCAGTCTGACTCTAATCACAGGTATAGGCTACTGATATCAAGAACTATTCACTACATGCACAATACTGATTAAATCAATCCATTTTTCAAAACCCAAAACAGCATTTAAATACCGTAAATCATAACCAAAACACTAAACCCCTTCCTAGTAGGAGCTTAGCCTTCCATCGCTGGCTCACAGACGACAATGACTAGCTAAGCAGACAAATTCATTGAAACTGCAAACATAACTGAATAAAAAGGATTCCAAAAAAATTTCTAGAAAACCTTGAAATTCAAACATAAATGGAACTGAATGTTCAAAGAATACAACTCGAAATTACACTCGAATCTATTATTCTAGATCTAAGAAAAGAAAAATGAAAGAAATTACATAAAAATTAACATAAAAATAAAAATATGAAAAATTATTGTTTCCTCCTAAAATGGCGACTCCTCGGCCGTTCTCTATATACCCTCTTTCTTCCCTAGGGCTTGTTATTTATAGCCTCATAAATGATGTTAGGCTAAAAATCAAGGTTGGAAATGAGGACTTCAATGCACGCCCAATGATTGCTTTGTCGCGACAAAGTTAGTCTATGTCGCGACACAGCAGTCTCCTTCTTTGGCTTCTGGCTTTGTTGTGGTAGTGTCACGACATTTGCTAATTTTCTTTCCAAGTATCTTTGTCACGACATTGTTGTGAAATGTCGCGACATAGATGCTACTCTTATATCTTCAGTCTTCAACTTCTATGTCTTGATCCTTTGTCGTAGCTTTGTCACAATATTGTAACTAACATCCTCTTGAGTCTTTGTCACGACAAAGTTTGTAAATGTCGCAACATATCTATTTACTTGTATTGTTGATTTCTGGAGATTTATGTCGTGACATTAGAAAACTTTGTCTTTCTAGCTTTTTCTTAATTACGCCCTTTGTTATGTCGCGTAAAGATGTTTCTATGTCATTTGTTTCCATTATTTCTTGAGGCTCTTACGCCTTAAATGGGTGCGACATACTTGAGAATGTCACAACAAACTCTTTCCACCTTCATCACAGTTTATGTCGAGGCATAGTTTACTTCCTTCCGCCTAGTTTTATGTCACAATATAAGTTTGGAATGTCATGACATTCCTCTTGTTGCCTTCTTCACAATTTATGTCGCGATAAATCTGTGGAATGTCGTGACATAACTTTCAACTATTTTCTTGGGCATTCGTCTTACTCTTTGTTGTAACATAGCTTTTGAATGTTGCAACATTCTTCACTTGTCCCTCAGGCATTTTGCGACAATAATCTAATTGTTGCGACATGAACTTTGCCACTTGCCCTAAGTAATGTCGCGACATTGTTGCAACAATATGCACTACCAACTTTAGCCAAATTTGCTATTTTTTCTTGTATTTCTGCTTATTTTCTCTAAATTCTTGCAAAACACAAACTTGGGTGAAGACTCCATAATTTGGCATTATTTTGGACATTAAGCCTTAAAATTTCATGAAAAATGGGATTAAAATTAGATGAGTTTTAGACTTATCAAAGTCCCCCAAACTTAAAGTTTTGTTTGTCCCCAAGCAAAGAAAAGAATAATTGTTTGTGCTAAAACAAGTCAGAAATAATTTTAAGGACATTTTTCTTTTTCTATCATCTTTTCAAACAAAACAACAAACTTGACTAATTAAGATTCCATTGTAATATCATTTCTAGGTAAGCTTTATTTCATAAATCATAAAAATTTTAAATTCAATTCATTTAATCAAGCAGATAATTCATAGAATGATAAACAACTACAGTTTTTGACTTTTGCTGTGGTAGTGTGTTTTAGTCTTCCCTTTATAACAAATTTTCAGGTTAGGTAGCCATATGCGATTTACATTAAATAATGGAAGTCTCATCAAAGTGACTTAGGTCCCATAGGCTTGTTAGTCAAATTACTCTCCACTAATTTAAGCACATCACTACCTTTAGGATCAAATAGGTCTTCTAGGCTTGTAATGTATGACTTGAGCATTGGGTAGATGATTGGACATTTAAGGCTCAAGTTTACCTAGACTGCATACATTTTCTCAACATTTTGCCTTCACTGTTCATCCTATTTTTATGCTAAAATAGCATTTCAAGCACCACCAAACTTAGTCTGGTGTATTTTTCTGCATTTTCTCCTCTATGGATTTTTCTTTTCCACTGCTATTTTCAATTTTGCTCTAAATCTTTTCTTTTTGTATTTATTGAATTTTTTTTTTTTTTTGGAATGGTGCAATGTTTTCCTTAAACCACCCTTAGCGAGCTTTGGGTTAGTAATCCCCCTTTTAGAGTTGGCATTGAATTTACTAGTGCAGGAACACACAGAACTTAATGGCTCAAGGGAGGAAGGCAACAAGGCAAAACACATCCCCCCTTGAAACTGTCATTCTTTTTTAGCTTCTCAATTTTATGTTATGCACCTCCTTTAGTACATCTTGGCTCAGTTATTCATCTTTTCACATCCCTAATTTTGACCCTTCTAAAAAAAATAACTCCCCCAAACTTATTCTCTTGATTATTTTTCTGCATTCACCTTTCAATTTGGGCAGAATAGGGTTATGCGAAGGATCATATTTACGACATTTAAGGTCTTTCTTTTGGCTTAGATGATGAAATTGGCATTAGGCTCAAAAAAGGTACTAAGGTATATGCATATATAAACATATGCATATCCAAGGGTAGGCTTTGAAAGGCTCAAACTGTCAAGGATGGCCTAAATCATTTCCTGTTGATTGTGATGCCTAAGATTTTTCCTTGAATAGTTATATAACAAGTTCTAGGACCCTTTGGAGACTAACTCATAATGAATCCAATAAGGGGTCCCTAACCTAAGCATAAATAGTTTTTCAAGGTACTAATGACCAATGTGCATAATTTTTAGTCATCTTGAACTGTACTATTTAAGCAAACTAGAATAATCAGCTCAATTAGTAATTTCAGTCTTTAAGATTTTGGAATGTCAACCTATTTATTATTGACATCACAACTTCCTAATCCCTTAAAGCTCAATTTGCCCACTTCATCCACCAGGATTTTCTTTATTAAAGGAGAAAAACTAAAAACTCTAAAAACTGGGTATTGAAATTTTTGAACTAATTTGAAAAAATAATAACTCCCCTAAACTTAGAGCATGGATCATCCTGAAATAAGTAAATTAAGAACAGAAAACTCTCTTATATGATCACTTCTGCTCCTTAAGTTTGGGTTGGAGTTTGGTCTTTATGCAACCCTTTCAACAAAATTCACCTTCAATACCCTAAAAAATAGAAACATAAACATTAGAAAAAAAAAATCAAAATGCTATACTAACTTAACTAAAAATAAACTAAACTAATTGGATAAAAATCCTTATTTTGCTTAGGGTGCCTCCCAAGAGCTGCTCCGTTTTTAGAGTCCAGCTTGACTCATTGGAAAAGTACTAGATCTTTGCTTTGGCCCTTCATCTTTTGTGGCCAATGCTCCTTCTCCATCTTCATCCTTCATAAGGATGAACTCCTCACGATCAGTCGGTTTAAGCTCCCCAACTCGACACTTTTTGTGGACACAGAGTTGGTATTTAATTCAATTGCTTTAAGAGTTTCTTCTTGAAGGAAGTCTGGTGCTTACCCCTTAAAATGTTGAAGTGAGCTCTCTATCCGCATGCAACAATTCTTTTCTTTATCAGTCAGTTGTATACTTTGGTGGAGATTGAACTTCACTTTTTCCTTACCTACTAGTAAGGTCATTTCCCTATATTCTATATCAATCCATGCTTGACTAAGGGCATTGGAAGGTCTTCGCTAGGCGGGCTTGATTACATTCCCTTGAAGTTACAAGATTACATGGGAGTCGAATTTGTCAATCCCGACAATGTTTTAAAAAGCTGGACCGAGTGTTGAACGGGGGGAAGGATTCTTGGTTCACAGGTTCAGCTGAAAGTCGAGCCGGTGGTCGACAGCGAGTTGAGCAGGTGATGTAATAAATATATTATTTACTATTTTAAAATATATAATTATTAATATTTAAGATTTTATTTTTTATTTTTTATTTTTTATATAAATAAAGTATTTTAAAAATATGTATAATGTTTAAATATGAAAACATATTAAAAATGGAATAAATTTATTTATATAAATATATAATTTTGTTAATATAAAATAATCATATTGTGATAAAGTGGTAGAGTGGTTCATTTGTAACTTCCCCTTTCCATATTCGAATCCATAAGCTTCCAGTATTTAATTGAATTTTTTTTTAGTTACAAGCCTTCTAACCTGGCTTTCAAATTCTAAGTAAAACGACATCGTTTCGATGTAAAAAGCATCAAAAGCGACATCGTTTACGCGAAAAAAACAAAAATAATTATGTAGGAATGGCGGTTCAACCACCAGTTGTGCGATTCAAGCGCCGGTTCATCCGATTACGGCCGTCCGGTTCCACCGGTTTGTCGCCGGTTCGATCAAAAGCGGTTTTGCATTGAACTAGACCCCGGTTTGTAATTAGTCCAATGGTCATTGGTCGGATGGCCCGGTCGATCAGTTTTAAAACATTGATCCCAACCAAAACATTTTGAAATTTGATCTGCTGATGTTGCTCTTCACCTTTCCTTTTTTTCCATTGTTAGCTCTACCTCATTTGCATATTCATTCTTTTTCTCTTCAACTACAGCTGGGTCTAAATTTTCCTCCTTAATTCTTAAAAGCATGTTGCTACTTTCTCTTTTATCCTTCTTCACCTCATTCCATAAGAAATCAATCTAGTTCTTCTTCAGAATAAGGGTGTTGGATTTTTTTGGACATATGTAACTTGAGCTTTCTCTAATGTAGTTAGGATACTGAGGTTCAACTTGATTAAGGAGTTATGTGAGAGCATCTACTTTTCTCTCAAGTGCAGATAGGCGCTCCTCCATTAGTTTGTTGCTCATCTGTATTTAGCACCTAGAAAACAAACACCAAATAAAAGGAAAACAAACTAAAATATACAAATTTCATAAAAATAATTAAAAAAAAAATTAGTGCAAGAAAAGAAATGAAATGAAATTGTTAATGCTCAAATTGGCAGTTCCCTTTTTTGTTGGAATATTAATCTATAAACCTCTTGTGATCCGTGATAGGCGCCGAAAACTGTTTTTGGCCAGATTTATGTGTCGCTAATTCCCGACACTACTACGAGAACTATTCAGTCTCCGACAACGGTACTAAAAACTTGTTTTTGATTAATTTATGTGATCACCCAAATTTTTGATACTGCTACCAAGAACTATTCAGTCCACGACAACGGTGCCAAAAACTTGATTGACCGATTTCGTATATAATCAGTCCCAGTAATTTTTCTTTCCTTTGAAATTCCCGACAGTGTTGCCCTGTTTAATCCTTGTTTTGGAATTTAAAATTTCCCTCTACGCTGGTTTTCTCTATGTGAAATACAATTAAAATGCTGACTGGTCTAAATAAATTGCTGCAAGTGCACAAGTCGTACAAGTAATAAAGTAGACAATTAAGTCTGAGTTATCGTACCCACAGAGATCGATAAGAGAATCTATATATCAACTACCCCTACTACTCAAGGTCATCACTATTTGAACCATGATTCTTAAAAGTTGAAGCTAACTAACAAAACCGAAATAACAAAATCTAAATCTGAAAACATTAAAAATCTACTGAAATAATAGTTTCATTGAGGTGTAATACAAACTAGGAATGAGATTAGTGTTCGAATCATCGATTTGCAACAAGTTCTTTAAAACATATTTTTTATGGTTTTAAATCCTGAACTTGTTCAAGAGCAAGATAGTATAGTCTTAGAATGCCTCCTGACACTATACATTTCACTATCTAACACACCAAATTCCTTTCCAAGACAAATGGTCTAAATAGCTACTTGTAAAATCTGACCCTGTTTAAGATTTGGTTGTGTTTCCTTTCCAGTACTTCACAACCATATCTTAGAACTAAAGTATGTTTGCCCCCATAGATAGGATAACACAAGCCTCCTTCAAAGTAATCAGTACCACAATCTGAAAGTTTGGCCGAATTCTCTCTCTCCTTGATTAGGATCTTAGCTAACACGGGATCAAGATTGTTATGTCGAACTGAGATGACAACTTTAAACATTAAACCGATAACTCAGTAGGTGGTCCTTGTGCCTTGGGAACACACTTCTACTATCACCCAGAAGGGAACCTTGAATGCAGAGGTTAGAACAATCACCTAATGACTTATTAGAGTGACATTTAGAGTTGATTAGTTCTAAATATATCAGTCTATCATACCCCAAGTTATTGCTCTATGCTCTCAAAAATCTCCATCTCTATGTCACTCGAAGGGCCTCCTGGAAATCAGAACACAGATACAGCTCTAATCTGGGTATAGGCTACTAATATCAAGAATTTTTCACTATATAAACAATACCGATTAAATCAATCCATTTTTCAAAACCCAAAATAGCATTTATATACCGCAAATTTTAACCAAAACACCAAATCCCTTCCCAGCAGGAGCTTAGCCTTCCATCATTGGTTCACAGACGATAATGACTAGCTAATCAGAACAATTCATTGAAAATGAAAATAGAACTAAATAAAAAGGATTCCAAAAAATTTTCCAAAAAACCTTGAAGTTCAGACATAAATGGAACTGAATGTTCAAAGAATACAACTCAAAATTACGCTCAAGTCGATTATTCCAGATCTAAGAAAAGATAAATAAAAGAAATTACAGAATAAATGAAAATAAAAATAAAAATATGAAAAACTATTGTTTCCTCCTAAAATGGCGGCTCCTCAGCCGTTCTTTGTATATCCTCAGCCTTAGTCCACGAGTTTGGTTATTTATAGCCTCGCTAAATGATGTTGGAGCGAGAAAATAAAAATTTGGAAATCTGGAGACTTGATGCACACTTGATGATTTCTTTGTCACAACAAAGTTAGTCTATGTCATGACATAGCAATCTCCTTCTTTGGCTTCTGGCTTTGTTGTGGTAGTGTCACAACAATTGTTAATTTGCTTTCCAAGTATCTTTGTCACGAAATTGTTGTGAAATGTCGCGACATAGATGCTACTCTTATGTCTTCAGTCTTCAGCTTCTGTCTTGATCCTTTTTCGTGGCTTTATCGCAATATTGCAGCTGGCATCCTCTTGAGTCTTTGTCGCGACAAAGTTTGTAAATGTCGCGACATATCTACTTACTTGTACTGTTGATTTCTGGAGATTTATGTCATGACATAAGAAAACTTTGTCATGGCAAACTTCTTTCTTTTGTTCTGCCCTCTGTTATGTCATGACAAAGATGTTCTATTTCGCTACATTTTTCCATTGTTTCTTCAGGAGCTCTTCTGCTTTAACTAGGTGCGACATACTTGAGAATGTCACAACAAACTCTTTCCACCTTCGTCATAGTTTATGTCACAACATAGTGTTGAAGTGTCGCGACATAGTTTACTACCTTCAGCCTGGTTTTATGTCACGACATAAGTTTGGAATGTAATGACATTCCTCTTCCTGCCTTCTTCACAATTTATGTCGCGACAAATCTGTGGAATGTTGCTATATGACTTTCAACTGTTTTCTTGGCCATTCTTCTTACTCTTTATCACGATATAGATTTTGAATGTCGCAACATTCTTCACTCGCTCAGGCATTCTTCTCAGTTTATGTTGTGAAAATAATCTAATTGTTGAGACATGAACTTTGCCACTTGCTCTAAGTAATGTCGCGACGCTGTTGCAACAATCTACACTGCCTGCTTTAGCAAAATTTGCTGCTTTTTCTTGCTTTTCTGCTTCTTTTCTCTAAATTCTTGTAAAAAACAAATTTGGGTTAAGACTCCATAATTTTGCATTATTTTGGACATTAAGCCTTAAAATATTCATGAAAAATGGGCTTAAAATTAGATGAGCTTTAGACTCATCAATACTTGCGCGAATAGGCGTTTACTTCACATTGTACTACATATTTTATACACATATCACGCATACGCCCATCAAGTTTTTAGATGCAGATTCTGCAGAGACTATGAGTCCTTGAATGCTTCTGTTAGAAGCATCAACTTGTTGAACACTTTGGCGAGATAAAGTTGATTAAGTGCGAAAATTCTATTGGCCTAAACGTGCAGCATATTTAGAGAGATTGTGAGTAAGTGTGTTACTTGTCACAAAGCTAAGATGCATGGCAACAATGTTGGATTCTATACTCCTTTTCCGATTCCAACAACACCATAGGAAGATGTGAGTATATTTTACTTTGGGATTGCTAAGAACTCAAAGAGATAAAGATTCAATTTTAGTGGTAATAGACATATGATAGGCATATGCATGAAGTGTATATAAAATTATGCAGAAAAAATATAAAATGAGAGCCTATTTTGTGCAAGTGTACGCTTGTCAAGTGATACAATGTATGATATGTACAAAAAACGATCCACAGGGAAAATGGGGATGGTAAGTACCAAAGTTAGAATACCTCTCTAATATCCAAATGATTAATTGTAATATCAAAACAAAATTTAAACTAAACTAATGAAATCTAAATCTAACTTGATGAAGTATGCAATAGGGATACACCTTGATACCCCAATCGAGAGTGTCACGGTGACAACTTGATCGGCCTACTTGAGAAATACCTTTGTCATATCAAGGGCCACTCCATAAAACCAAGCGGTGCAGTGACTGCACATCATACTCATCAAAAATACATCCAACTATATTGCAATAGTTTCAAGAGTTATTACATTCTCTTAATCAAAACATACTCCAAAAATTAAAGGGTTCTAATACATGTTTGCAAAAAATATCTACAAAACCACAATCAGAGCTTTCATCTTCTCATAGCGGCCTCTAATGACGTTGTCTTCGATACTCCTGTACACACGAAATGGTGATCCCCTCGGCGAATTGAGCAATGCTTAGTAGTGATAATCTCACATAGGTTACTCCTACTAAATTGCACATACAATGATTCAGCATAACCACATTCGAAACAAATACATGATCTACTTAAATGTCTACGTGCCCAATCCCATGTCTCGAATCCTCACCGACTCCCTCACACATGCCTAAGCCAAATGCGAGAAAAACATCGTTTTCAAAACAAAAGATTTTTGTTCTCGAAAATGTACTACCGAGTTTCGGTAAATATATTAGACTACCCTAAGGCGGGTGCTAGATCATTTTTTAGAAACAATCATGCAAATTCGACCTCAGAGATGGTTGTTGAACCATCTCAAAGGAATTCTTGAAAATCTTCCCACTTGAAATATCTTTCCACAACCATTTTCCTTTTCTTTCATGTCATGCACTCACACCTATTGTTCGTTTGCCGGTGCATATAAGAATACGTATACCATTTTCATACAATACATGCCAATATATCATTCATGCATATATTAACCAAATTCGAATACTAACCACATGTTATTTATTCATAGCAATAACATCAAAATTAGCTCACATGGGCTAATAAAAATTCAATTCCAATGACTCACACACAATTATATTTTTATATAATTCAAAAGTCATGTTAACATATTAAATTATATGCATTAACAATTTGTTTCCGTACACACTCCAAGCCATTCACAACCCATGTTAATACATCATACAGCATACATTAACATGTCATATTCACACTACATGTTATTCACACAAGCCATAACACCTGATAAGGTCCACGATCTAGACCCGTGCTTGAGTACCTCCGGCCCCTTCCGCAGTCATGTGTGATTTGGTTCCAATCATCCATACAGCATCAAAAAACCATAAAACCTAGAAAATTTCAATTTCGAGTTCAAGCATCCATCTGACAACCTACAACAACTGCAACATGCCATGCCATGGTCATGTAAAACGACTATTCCTTTAGCCTGACCAAACAGCACACTTTTCGGTGCAAAAAATCAATTACAGCAAGGTTATGATCACCCACTACCCTCCACAGGCACCTATCTAGAATCTTGACTCAATGGGCTTTCCATAGAGTCCAACAACACCCGAATCGGAATTCGGACGAAGAAGTTATGATCTTGGGTTGAGTCCACACATGAATAGGCGGCCTACATGCTTTACCGACCTGCCCGACTTCCCCTTTCCGGCCAGATCCAGAACCCAATGCCCTCCACGTGCATATGGATGGAATCTTGACTCAATGAGCTTTCCATAGAGTCTAAGAACACCCGAATCGGAATTCGGACGAAGAAGTTATGACCTTCCAAAGTTGGAGGTCACACATGAATAGGCAGCCCTACCCGGCTAGCCTATCCGACCTTCTTGATTGCCCCTTTCAGGCCATCTCTAGTACCCAATGCCCTCCACAAGCCTATGGCTGGAATCTTGACTCAATTATCTTTCCATAGAGTCTATGCTTTGAATAAGAATTGACAGTTGTGACCTTCGAGTTGGGTGCATGAAGATAGGCAGCCCGGTAGCCTACCCAACCAGCACAATGGCGAACTAAACATCTCGATTTCCCAATGTCCTCCACAGGGACATGGCTGCAATCTTGATAATGGGCTCCATAGGTCCAAGAACATAAATCGGTTCGGACGAGAAAGTTGCATGTTGACTTACGAAGTTGGAGGTCATATGATCCTAACCCCGAAGGAACCCATCAGGGCTGGCTGAACCCATCCGAAGTAGACATACGGGCAGCTAACCCAGCGAACAGCCCTTCAACTAGGCGGGTTAAGTAAAACGGACCATAACTTGGGCTAAAGAGGGCCGATTTGAGAAATTCAAAGCCTAACGCGAGTTCATGATGTTAATTTACAATTTACCTGCGATTTCACTACCGACTCATTTATTTCACCACGAGCATTGGTTCTAAGTCCATATTACAGTGTATTACTACAATGTGGCTTTATGGTTAAAACACAACCAAACATTCCTTAGGGCGAACAACCATTCTTTCGTTTAACTCTAACACATAGATGACTTTTCGAATAATTACTTGATCCATGAATCATTCCACTGGTGTCAGTAAATGATCCTGGAAACTTTCAGCTACTTTATCCAAAGATAGGAATGAGTTCAATTACTAAACTGCATTATATAATTGATTAGTATCAGGTAGAGTCTGGCAGTAGGAGAAGACACCTCTTGGGTTTTGAAAACTCCGACTCTGAATCTGTGCAAGCCCTTAAGTGAGTTCAGAACTCCTCACTCTTACTCCGCTTGGCGTTGGATCGTTGGGAAATTTAGAGAGAAGATGGAGTCTCTCTCTCTAAAACTCTCTTTTTTCTTAAATTTGGTTTGCCTTTTTCTCTTGCCTTCCCCTCTCTCCCAACTGGTTGGGAGGAATTGAAATTCAGTGGATGATATCCACTTGCCACATGTCGATTCTTTTGAAAATCTTAGGTTTCACCATCTCTTCTAAGCATACCATGGTTCCCTCAATGACATGATGTCATGTATATAGCCTCATAGGCTCTTTGTTTGACTAGCTCTCCACTTGGCATATCTCATCTGTGAGGCCATCAGTTCAGTAGTATTACCACAGCACTCTGAATTTTGAAAATCTGTGGAAATTCCATTGTCTAGATTAATGAAGTCAATGTGGTAGCTAGATTTAGGGCAGTTCCTTTCATTAAGATCCGTTTGTCATCCAGAGAATCTGAAAAAAATTCTGGATTACGACAAAATTTTGTTCTACCTTTTCGAAATCTGGATTTTTGGGTTTCTGAATACGAGAGATAATAAAGTCTAGATTGTTTTTGTGCAATTGGACAATTCTATTATTTTCCTAGGCCAATATTCCATCCTATTGTCTAGAAGTGCTTTCAAAGGCGATTCTTATCAGCAATTATAGCCTCTCTCGAGGTTAAATAATCACCAACTAACACTAGGTTTCTTGCTTCTCAGCTACGACCTTAAGTATTAGGATGCATTAACAAAAGACATAAGCTATACAATTCTTTCTTTACAATATCTCTATTATCCAATCAATTAAGTTGATTCATCTATGTCAAATTCTTCATTCACTTCTCAGATCTCATAAGAAACCACTCACCATATTGAATTTGATCAGAAATCAAAATGTAATTAACAACTAAGCATGAAACAATAGATTGACAATCACAAATAGACAATAGACATAAAAAGTCTTTGGTGAATATATGGTTTATGTCCAATCTGGCAAAACCTAGACTACAATTTAGAACATAATGAGGTAGCATGAGCATCTACAATTTAGGATAAAACATAGAGAGAAGAGAATGAAAAGCTATTGGTCAAGATGATGGTGGCCCCAAGTCTTCTTCCCAAATCCTTAGTTGTTCTCGAACTTGAAGAACCTTCTAAGCCTCCTCTGATTAAAATTATTCAGCCTTGCGATTGACGTATTCATATATACGAAGAGGTACCTCCCAGTTACTTTGAAAATGGGTTGGACTCGTGACAATTTAGGAGTTATCTTGTGGCGTGCAATTATGGAGACATTGGCAGGACTTCTACCGACTCCTATTCCTCGTTTCAAGTTTTTTCATGTTTGTTCTACATTTCCTATTCTCGTTTCAATATTTGAAATGCTTGTTCTAAATGCATAAGAAAAGCATATTAGATTGTTTCTGTAATTTGAAGAAGCGATTATAAATGTTTACATATAAAAAATTGCATGACTAATGAAAGTAGACTTTATTTATACAAATGTACATATTGTACTGTACTTTGCTATAAAGGATTTGAACGCCCTTAATAGAATGTTAGTTTAGTTATTATTAAGGATAGATTGGTATCTCTACCAATAGGGTGAAGAATAGCAGTCTGTCAATTATTTTGGCATTGATGTGTCCTCCGATCGATGGCGGGACAGTGGGCTGTGTTCTTGATTGTTTACTAACAGTGGCGACCAGCGGGACCGTGCGCATGTTACTCAAAACCGGCCCAATCTGGCGGCCCGGTAGGCGGTGACTCGATATCACGAGTGAGGTAGCGGATTGGGGTAGTTAAGGGCTGTTTGAATTGATTGGCATAGCGGTTGATTGGCGCCGGCACAGCGGGGCGCGTTGTGTGCAAAATGTAGCTATATGCCGTGCGGCGATAAGCCCCAAACGTAATATAGTGCGCCGTGCGGATATGATCCGAGACGATTGTATTGACTCTGAAAGGTTCGGCTTTTTTAGATAATATCTTAAGAGATGATTTTAGGAAAGAAAGTGAATATGTAAAGAAATTCATTCAGTTGATTCTAATGAATTCGCGTGTTGGAGGCTAGGGTTATGTCTCCCCACAATAAGTTCGTGATTTCATTTCTTGGATTCTTATTAAATATATTTATCATTTGTCGATTGGCGAGGTGATCTTCACTTGCAAAGATATGTCTACTCTCGAAATTGCTCTCAGCCTATCATAAGTGAATAGATTTGAGTATATCTCTATCTCAGCTCGATATTCAGAGATGTTTAAATGTCCCAACCCGGATGCCACCTTGGATGGAATATCTCTATTCTGCAAGATTCAATCGAAAATTTACTCTACGGATGTTTTGGATAGCCTCATCTCTCGAATCTCGGATCTCGATTGTGATTATACCCGATGTTGGCGGACATCACCATATAATTAAATCTTAGGCGTAAACGGAGATGAAAGACAAATGGTGTCTTGAACAATATAAAGTAACGAATTTTAATCCATCCAACACGTGAGTTTAATGAAACCACAGATATAGATCTAGAACATCTTGAATGATAGAATAAAAATGTTTAGTATTAAAAACATCATTCTCGAATCAAAAATAGAGAAGCAAATTTACAAATCAGGGCGCTTGATCATTGTCACTACGCTGCGGAATTAGTGCCTTCTTTACGTCGCTTCTGATCCCCTTTCTTCTGAGCCATTCGTACTTTAAATGATGAGGTGCAGATCTCGGTGGCGTCGGCGTTCTGGCGTCGCGGCGTTGAGCGTCCAGCGACGTTGAGGCGTCATGGCGTTTGATCGTAACTTACGCATTGTTGACCAGCGTGGTGGCGTTTGGGAGTCGCGACGATGGGGGCGTCAGCAGCGTAAATAACACTGTGCTGCTCCCCACCGCTCAGCTCAGCAATGACTGCCACTTTTTGTTCGATGCACTTGCATCCAAACCAAACACCAAATCGAGTCATAAAACTATGAAATTACTATAAAATGGCACAGAAAAAAAAGAAAAGCGAAATTATAACTGCAGTGTTTTTGTTCCTCATCACACCAAAACTTAGTTTCTTGCCTTGAAGCAAGGAACGACTCCCAAAGCAGAGCATACACACTCAACATAATGAAGCTAACACTAGAGCAGTGTTACATGCTGAAAAAATGGAGGATCGGGGTTGGACTAGCTCACCTTGCTCACATTTTGCTCAGGATCACGGGATGCATACGGATGTTTGACTTTCGGAGGCTTCGGTTGGCCAAGTGGAGTGACCAGTGTGACTAAATTCCATGATAACAATAACCTTTCCCAATGACCCTATGTGCGTATAATGGAATGACCTCCAGGTGTATGCCTGACTCACATTACCCCCGAACTTAAGCTCAGTTCACCTATTTGGGAAGAAACTAACCCAGGAAAAGGATAGGAGCAGCACCCATTCTATTCATATCAAACACCTTAAGACTCACAAGTACCTCAAAAATGAAGACACAGTGCCAGAAGTTTAGGCCGAGTGTTCTATGGCGGGGATCCCATTGGTGACTCCCCACACCGGTTAGTTAGGGCACAGGCATTAAGTTCCCTTCAAACTTCACCGAACCTCGACCAAACTTCAAAGGCCCTGGGTTGTGGAAAAGTCATCTTCTGTCCCATGTGGTGGGCGACCAATGACTCCCGGCAGTTGGCAGGCATTGAAACTGAAGGCCCCTCGGGATTTGTGCGGAGTTCAGTTAAGTTAATAAGCATTCTGCTCCACAAGCCTCTTTTTCCTTTTCTTCTTTTCTTTTTTTTTTTTTTTTTTTTTTTTTTTTATTGTTTGGGGCTCAGTAGCAATCATCTTTTGATTGATTGTCATCGCAGATGGTTAGAATCTCCCAAGGTTTGTCGAACTTAAGTAGTTGGTCTCACCGACACTAGCCATACCGAAGGTCAGTAGTGTGTGAGTGTGATAGGATCATCGAGAAATAGTTTCTTGACTACCCGGGTTAAGTTCACTGTCTTTTTTCTTCAAGCTGTTCTGAGCATCAAACATTATATGCATTTGATCATCCATGTTAATCATGAATTCGGGTCAGTGATCTTGATTTTCAGCAGCACCTGAACCGCATAATTACTACATATAAGAATGTCCTAACACACACGCTACCTGAACTAACACATGACTCTCATCAAGCCCAAAATGGAAAAAATAAAATAAAAAAATAAACTGAGCTAATGAAACACTAATATCTTTGACAAACAAAAACACTATAACAACACTAAAAGGAAAACTTTGTATAACTAAAGTAGACACAAACAACTAAATATAGCAGCAAGCGATCACCCACACAAACACCCACCGAACAAAATGTCGGTGTCCCACGGCAATGAAACAAAGAAGTAGAGGTAAAAGGGGACTCCCGATGATCTTCTATGGTGGCGGTGGTGGTGGCGGTGGAAGGCAAGGAGCTAAGCGATACGTACCGCGAGGACTCACATTCTTGAAGAATGATGGCCTGAGCCGGGACCGGTGTGCATATCGACCACGGACCTCCATCACAACAGAGAAGGCGAGGACTGGGTGCTCCACAGGTCCTGTCCCGGGAGAATCGTCGAGCGCTGCGGCAGTGAGGAGCCGTAGGGTCCTCGAGGATCGGGTGAGGGCGGATGGGGCATCACGAGGGGCATTTTGTAAAGGGTGATGGTGGAGGAATTGGGTGGGACCAGGTGACCAGTGCTCACTGCAGGGATCGCCCAGTAACGAGGCTTTGATAGGCACCGTCATCTGGGGAGGCTCCTTGGCCCGAGATCATAGACCCCCTGGTCGCAGGACACCGGGTGTCCAGCAATAAATCTTCTAAGTGGACGGGCCTGAGTATAGTGAGGAAACTGACGTTTACCTGGCTTGAAGATAGAAGGGTACGAAGTTCATCTTTGTCCGTTGCTGGAAGTTATCTGCCGATAACGCCCATCGGTACCTATCTCATGGAAGGTGCGGCGTAGATTAACGCTGGAACACGCTTGGCGATCACTTCACACCGCGTGATCGACCGAATGAAGGGCCGTGGCGTGATGAGAAGATGGTGCCAGCGCGAGAATGAAGGCGATAACGGCGAAGTGGAGCGGCATGGCGCCGCGTGAGTTTTCCACTCTGCACCGGAGCCATTGGTGCAATACGGCCTCGTCTGGGGGTGGTGGGGTTGCTCGTAGACGTCGAGCGGCTCGAAGGAGTTCTGGCGTAACTGTGATGGGCCCCGCGCTGGTGACCGGCGCGCTGACTTCTTCAAGACGCAGGAGCTGAGGTGGCGTGAACTCGCTCCCACTCTCTATACTTCACTGGATGAGATTGGTTTGGCGCGTTAAATAATCCCTTAGCATAATGGTCTTGCTGGAGAAAAAAGTGTCAGTGAAACCCCTTCTCCTTGATGAGCGTCGGTTTTGCAGGTGGTGCCAGAAGCTGGTGGCGACTCATTACAGCGCGTGACATCGTAAGTGGGAGGTCGGTTCTCATTGGGACCGACTTTCGAAGCAGTAGGCAATTTTCCTTTACAGGTTATGACCTAGAGCCAGTGATGTGGCACCAGAAGTGGACACGCCTCACGGCTGGGCTGGCTCAAACAAACACCTGGTGAGCAACGAAGAACAGCCAAACTACTGATGTCTTTAAAAAATAACCTGTTTCGAACCGAGAAAATAAGCTAACAACCCACCGCGTGAGCACAAAGTCCTAGACCAACCGTGAATGTCGTGGTACCCTAGAGGCGATACTAGAGCTGGGAGCCGCACGGTGTGGTGGGAATGCCCGCGATGACCGGGACCCGGTGTGTGAGGAGGCTGGGGTGCAGCGGTCGGGAGGGGAGCATATGGGGCTCCGACCGGCGTGACGAGGGAGCTCGTGAAATTTGGGGGGCAGTGCGAAGAGGGCTGGGGTTTCGGGTGAGAAGTGGGTGCTGAGAGGTGAAGGCCGAAATGGCGTTCTTGGCCTTAAAGCAGGCGGCGTGGCCATGCAGATTAACGTGACGTTACAGAAAGAATTTGAAACCAGCGTCAGCGGCGTTGATGTAATGCTTGTCGCGGCGGTGACGGTAACGCTAAATGGCGTCGCGGCGTTGGATACTCGGCGTCAGCGGCGTGACGGAGACTCGCCAAAATTCCGTCGCGGCGTTGGAGATCCGCGATCGCGGCGTGACGGCAATGGGATATTAAACAACGCCGGCGTTGAGTGTCGACTCGACGTTCGAGCTCATTAAAATCCGCATTGTGGCGTTTTAAATCCGCGTCGCGACTTTCCGGAAGAAGAATCGGTGGCGTTGCGGCGTTGAATGGCGGCGTTGCTTGGCTACATCGCGGCGTGGCAATCAGCGTCGCGGCGTTCTGAGAGAAAAGGTTCCGAATTTTACACTAAGCGGCCTTGGTTGGCGAACCTCCCCACTTATGTAAATGTGATACTCTGGACTGTGTGTGCCTCAGAAGACTTAGTCTCCCGGTACTACGCGTTCGAGTCTTTGAAAATAAACAACAGGCGGAATCTGCGATTACGACGAGGCCGACCAAACTAATATTTCACTTCAAACAATCACTAAAAACTTGAAAGAAATTGTCCTCGAGGAGAAGAGAAAAGTGTAGAAACTTGGGTTGCCTCCCGAGAAGCGCTATGTTTAATGTAGTTAGCTCCCGACCACGGATCTCAGTGTGCTCGGAGCAGAACTCAAATGATGGCTTACTACCGCAAATCTGCAGTTTATCAAGGAATGATTTGCTTGTCTGTGAAACTCGCCACCATAATAGACTGTGTTTAGATTGGTGAATGTAAATGTGCCTTTAAGGATGTGTAACTCTGCCCACGTGTGAAAGACCTTGGTTCTTTTGTGAAAGGCCGGAATCCATCGGACGATTTCCCACGGAAAAGCTTTAGTAATGGGAATTGAATAGAAGAACATTGTCCGGCTGTGAACTCCTTCTTGACAATGTGTTTGTCATTTGGGGCTTTAGTCTTTTCATATAAATGCGAGGCGTTTTCATATGCTTAGTTTAGTCGTCTAGTTCAGCTGGTTGGGAGCGATTGGTTTCTGGCAAACTGTGATATGTTATCATATTAAGCATCAATTGTGATAGGCTCGATGCTCTAAATTCTCTTTGGAAGATGACACGTTTTGCATAAACAAATTCTGACGGTGACATACCCAAAGGGTTTTAAATCTTGTCGGTATGCCCCGGAGTGCATCGTCCGTCTTTTTAGACCAATCTTTCTGGGTACATTAGCGTAACACCGAGAATGTGCCAGTTTCGATTTGATACCTGCAGCATCAGTTGGTAGCGGGTGGTATGCAAGGGTAATACGATGACGTGCCCACACTTTTTGCAAGAGCAACATCAATTACCTTATTCTGCGAAATGGGTACCATTATGCGTGATCGATAACTCGAGGGTTCAGCATTGAAATATGTTGCTTGGTGTGCCACAACCTTGGCATCATTGAATGCGATGTAGGGATCGCCTCCACACTTTGGGACATATAGTCACTTGACAAATGTATAAGTTGCTATGATGCGAAGTAGATTCATGAAATCTATCCCCATAAATCAAACAATTCCACCTCGAAATGGGATGCATAGATTGTTTGATCACTAGAGATATTTCCCAGTTCGTTTGACATTTGTCACACGTGGAAACGAATTGATGAGCATCTTTAAATAAGGTAGACTAGTAAAAACCCGATTGGAGTACCTTGGCTGCTGTTCTCCATACAGAAGTGCCCACCACGGTAGAGTGAGCCGTGGTTTCTAGAATCTTGCATTCATCTTGACACCTGTGTCTCTTATCTGATCGATAGTATGCAGCCAAGATTGGCTCCTCCTGATAAGTAGTGTTTCAAGTGTCTGAAAAACCTCTTTGTAAAAAGAAGAAGCGACTTTCAGCTGATAGTTAAATTAGGACTACTTTAACCACCAAATAATTCACCTCTGCCCGAACAATAGGCGCCTCGCACTATAAATAGCTAAAGGTTTCTGCAAATGCGGAAATTCGTCATTCAACTGGGCATGGCTCCTGGCCCCTTCGTTAAGTGAAGGTAGTGCGCTACTAGGTTTACCAGATTACCTTTCTTGTCTTTGTTCACCATCAGATTCTTGCAGCAAAAGGAGCCACAATTAATCGGGTTTTGCATCTTTCTTGATGTCATTGCCAATAATGAGAATGATCGATTAACACTCAGATGTATTGCCAATCCAGTGTATAGCTCAGACTTCATAACCAAAACACAATGGCCAGCACGGGTTCCTTTTCTACTGTAGTGCATCGGTGAGCATCATTCAAGGTTCTACTAAGCATAATAGATTACGAAAGATTTTCTCTAGTTACGCCCGGCTACCCAATTAAGTATTTGGCGTCACACATAGTTCAAATGGAAAGAACCAATCTGGTGCCACTAACAATGGGCTGAAACGACTTATCCGCCGACATATGAAGGCCATGCAACATTGCGAATCAAACTCTATTGGGATCCGGACTGGAGGATGAACAGCGGGTTTTGCAATCTGCGAAAAATCCTTGAGCCTTTATAGAATCAAGGCGCTGGCACAGAAAACTTGAATCCTTTTCTTGTAGGAACAGAATAACTTTCAATTGTAAGTCTTGGCTATCACCTCTATCCCTCTTCTGAATCAAAGTGTTAGGACAATACCACTCTTGTACCATGAAATGGCACTTTTCCCGATTATTTTCAAGTTTATTCTCTTCTAATATTTGCCGATGCGACTCTCGAGGTTCTCTGCAGTTGTCAAATAATTTCCCATTACTTGAAAAACTCTGTCCATAAAGATCCACCGATTATCTTTTCCACCATATGCGAATATGGCCATCATATCGTTGAAAAATACTTTTGGTGCATTTCAGGTCAAAGGGCATCCTCACGGAATGCTAATGTACATAAGATTGAAATGATGTTGTCTTCTCACGATCTTGAACTATAGCAATTGATTGTACTTAGAATATCCATCAGCAATAGTATTATTCACCAACAAGCTAATGTTCGAGCATGCGATCTAGAAACGACAATGGGGAAATTATCTTCGAGTGTATTATTCAGTTTAGAATGTCAATCAAATCCCTCCACGATAGCATTACGAGTAAGCATTAAGATATTCATTTTTTGATCCACGATGGCCAGTTGTTTTCTCCTATGGCTTCCTGGCATTTTGGTGACGCCATTGCAACATCTGCGAAATGGGGTAAATCACCCGTATCTAGCCATTTAGAACCTCTTTCGGACTACCTCCTTCATTTGTAGTTTAACCTGCTTCTTCCCACTGGTTTATGTCCATCTTCTAGTAAAATACGATGCATGCACATAGAAGAATGATCCACTGAAGTCATTAAGGAGACATTCAGTGCATGTTTGTGATCTCGAAGGACCCTCAATAATAACTTCTCTTCCTCTAGTGCGGTCAAAGATATTTTGAGATAATCAGGGTAGCGTGGTCGACCCAGTATGCATACTTACTTCAAATGGCTGGTAGGGTTTTGTTCCATCTTGGGTGGTTGCTCGATCGATGGGACCGGCGGGTTTTTCAACCTTAGCGAATTCAAAGTATTTCCGTCTATTGTGTAGAAAGAGTCCATCCATTGTATATATATACACCTCTTCGGCTCGGGTTCTCGAGACTCATTCACTAGGCTAGTCTCGAAAGGGTCGGTGAGACCATGATGTTCTAGCCTCACTATTTGACCGTGACAAGTATCACTTCTCTTTGGGTGTCCTCACACCATGAACCGTTGAACTTTACTTTATCTTATTGTACCCTCAATTTGGGTTCTCCCCCTCTGAACATCAAATCATTTATACCTTCTAGTTGCAAGAAAGCGGTCTACCAGATTATCGGTATTTCTTTGTCTTCCTCCATGTCAAATAATAAAATGGGAAGATAAATTTGTGTCCTTGACCTTTACGAGACATCTTCTATTATCCCTCTTGGATGCTTCAAGGAATCACATGCGCAAGCTGAAGTATGTTTGTAGTCAGGCGAACTTCACACCCAATCAGCGTTTGAAAGCGGATAGGGGCATACAAGATTAATCGGCACCAGTCGCTGGGGCTCTCTCAAGATAGCATTTCAATGGTCTGAGGGATAGTGGCTTGCACGAGTCACTTCGACTTCTGTGACTTCCTCGGTATGGCCTTTGCATTCCTGGGTTAGGTCTTTGGAAGACTTAAATCAGCTAATCTTCTCTTGAATGAAGGGCTGAGAGGAGAATGCAACCATAGATTTTACATAGCGGGCGTACTCCGGGGCATGATAAAGCGAGATGATGATGTGCAACTTTTGAACACCTCCGCCAGTTTGGTGAATTGCTTATCAGTTTATGCTTCTGAGGCGGCAGGGTAGGAAGCCGATATGCTGGCCTTTGCTTCAGTAGAGTTCTCATTGGCTGTTCTCAGAGCATTCTTTCAATGTAATCTTTGCAACACGGCTGAGGCCAGGCGCTGAATCCACTTGTTCTGATGGGGTTTATGCTTGTATTTCAATTCTTTCACTTTACCGGCATATTTGCTTTAACATGCTCCATTCCATCTCTTCTTGGGTTTACTTCTGAATTGTAGCAGTAGGAACCGGTTTGTCTTCCATCGATGGTTTGCCATTTGGCCCATTTGACCTCAGGCTTTACCATTCTCTTTACTCGATTGTTCAAGCTGGGTTGCTTCTTCTTGCATATTTAACTGGTCTCATTCATGAAGGTAGAGTTACTCCCCATCTGAGCTTTATTCTAAATCCGACTTCCCATGGAAATTTATGGTTCAACAGTTTGATTCGAATAACGTATTGTTCCCGATTATGTTGCCCGTATCATGATTAATTCGACTATTAAGTTCACGATTATTACGCCACCCACTTGTGATTAAGATTACGATAAACATTTCCCATATCTTACTCTGTGATTGATTGATTAAACACGGACCGTCTTGACCTTGCTCTACTGTGGTTTCACGTGACATTAAAATCTTGTTGTCACGGTCCCATTACATAACTCCGTGGGTTGGTACCGGGATAGCGTTGCGAGTTCACTTGCTGTATTCATTCTAGCATTTGGTCGGTACGTACCCTCAATTCACAGTTGTTGGGGACCTCGTTATCACATTGCCACCCGCATTCTTGGCGTTGTAGCCTTCTCTACAGGCCAGCGATTAGTGTTGGTGTGACATCACCTAGATTCATAAGCAGTGTGGTTTCTTCATGGTGTTCTGAGTGACTCTCGATGTTCTTCTGGAGTTGCATTTCTAGACCATTATAGAAGGTGTGGACTTGCATCCATGGTGGTCCCGGTGGTGTGGGCACCATGATAGTCGCAATCATTTCCCATGCCTGCGGGTTCTCCTCTAGTTTGTCCAAAAAGTATTGATCTCTTTTCAGTTATTGCAATTTTAAAAGTCGAGAAAAACGCGGTTAGGAATTTTTGCACTAAGTCATTCAACGAGGTAATGGAATCTGGTGGCTGACTTGTGCTTGATGCTTGGCTCGAATCACTGGTGAAATTGGAAAGAAACTGACTTGGTGCCTCTCGGTAACTTCGTTCTTACTTAATGACTGCGTGAACTTCAAGGAAGTTGTTAAATATATTTAAGGTTCTCATGGGAGTGATCCGTGGAACAAGTGCGAAGCATCACATCTTGTGATGACTTCAATTCAAAATTGTTGCTTGATAAGGTGGTCGTCGATGGTATCACGACTCTTGATTGGTGGTAAGCGAGACTCATAGTAGCATGAAAGGATCAATACATTTGTATAAGCAGTGCAGGTGTGATTCCTTCAGTGATTCCATTTGGCCTCTCGTGGTTCCAATCTTGTTTCAATGCAAGATTTGTTGGTGTTTTCCATGATTATTGGATTTTCTAACCATTCATTGATTATAATTTTCGGCGCGATCTATCACGAGAAGTCTTTACGACCGGGATCGAAACGTTATTGATTGAAGCGATCTGATGTACCGCGCGTACCGCTGAAACTCAACGCGTAACGCGGGCCGGCTGCAAAACGTTGCGACGCGTAGGCGGCAATGACAAAAGATGAGAAAATTCGGAACAACATCTGTTGGCCGTTCTATATGACTAAACGTCGCGGCGACTGGCGCCGAAACCGGCGTTGAAAGCGGCGTTGTCGAAATGTGTAAATTTTTGGCGTGCCCCGTTAATCATCGTTCCGTGCGATCGCCGATCGAGCGGATTATGGCGACTCTGTTGGGTTAAACGCGATATTAACCGAAGATGATTTTGGAAGAAACGTTATAATGAAATGACCGGTTTGATTCAATATTGTAGTATTGAGATTTGGATTTTGTATTTTCTTGTGTCAGTTAAATGGATTATGTAAGGATGTATTGTTATTATGTTGCATGTTTTAGATTAGCGAGGTGATCTTACCGTATCTCTGGTATATATCTTCTCAGTAGACCAGTTTGAGTATATCTCCCATCGACTCATTCTACGAGATGTAAAATGTTCTAACGGATACTTACACCAGGATCGAATATCTTTCTATTTGCAGATTCAGCGAAGCTACTCTACGGATCCTGGATAGCTTACCTCATCTCTCGAATCTTGGGATCTCCAGGTGTGATTTATGCGATGTTGGCGAACATCCTGCCATAATTAAATCTTAGACGTAGACGGATGAAAACAAATAGATAAATACTTAGACAATATAAAGTACTAATTTTTAATCCATCAACACATGGCGGGGTTAAACAAAACCCAGATATGAATCCTAAGAACATCACGAATGATAGAATGAAAATGTTTGGTATTAAAACGTCATTCTCAATCCAAAATGAAGCGATTACAAATCGGGCACTTCTTGAAATTACGTGTACTACGCTCACGGAATTGGTGCCTTGGTTCGTGCGCCTCCGATCCCCTTTCTTGAGCCATTGTGCTGCAGCCAGTAGGTGCGGATCTGAGGCTAACGTCAGCGGCGTTGAGCGTCCGCGGCGTTTCACAGATGTTGGCCGCATTGTTATTGTGTGGCGTTGTAAATGGCGTGGGGCGTCGCGGCGGTAATGACCACTCTTGCTTTGCTCCACATTGCTCAAACGCTTCTTGGTTGCCCTTTTGTTTCGATGCATCCAAACCAATTTGCAAATAGGTGATCGAATAAAACTATGAGTATACCGATAAGCTTTGAAAATACGAAAAACGAAGCGAGTATAATAGTGTTTGAACATCATCATAACTGAATTGATTTTCAAGTGTAGTTGAATTAGAACTAGACTGAATTTGCGAGCGCATAATTGAATTGATTTGAATTGCGATATTAAATATGAAATTATATTTTGGATGATCAATGAACCATAACTGATTGTATATAAAACAATACCATATTGTATTTATATTGATCATCCATAATGGTTTGAAAGTTTTGAATTGTTAAATTATGATTTGATTTGAAAACTAGGAAGTTCTTGCCATTACTAAGCATGAAAGTAACCGCGTGATGTTTTACCAATGTGATGCAGAAGTATAGATAGTGATGAAGCGGTTGAGTGAAGGCGTCAAGTCAAGAAATTGGGTAATAAACATAGTACGTTGATTCATTCATGTTTCTTTAGAATATTGATATTTTGTAAAAAACAAATTTGAGCTCTGACATCTCCTTTTCCACAATCATTTGAAAAGGCTTGAATGCCTTCATTGTAAATGTATTTTGTTAAATGTTTATGGGATTGCCCAATTTTGTAATTGCTTGATTTGTCATCATCAAGGGTGTTTGGCTACCAAGAAAGTGCAAGAAGTGAAGGGAGAAGAAGAGAAAATCACCAACAGCAGAGGGAGAGGAAGCTTCGTGCCAAGTTTCCTTGATTGATTGATGGAATGCCAAAAAGTTGATTTGATTACAAGCAGTACTGAGCTTATATAGGTGCTCAGTATGAGGAAATTACAAAAGTGTGTTAAAGAAACAAAATTACATGAGGGCAAACTTGTATAAAACCACAGGTGGGTGAAACGCCGGAGTGGCGATGGTCGCGGGTTGCGAAAATTCGCAACTGAGAAAATTCATAACTGCTTGAAATTTCGAGGAGTTTTTCGCGACTGCGAAATTTGGGGTTGCAAACTTTGCAACCACATCCAAAATTCATGAGCTCCTTCTCTTGAGTGTTTGCTCCAAAATTCCTCTTATTTGATCATGTATCTTGAATTGACTCGGGTTCATCATGTTTAGATCGAATTGAAATATGAGGCATTGACACCGCAAACTACTAAAAATAGCTCTGAAAATGTGATCGATAATAAAGCGGGACGATGTATCAATTGAGTTATTGAAGTCGATTAGTACACAAAAGCGCATAAAACCTGCTATAAACAAGGCTGAAATTGCATATTTGGGTATAATCCTCCCCCAACCAGGGCATTTTCAGTCAGCAAGCGATGATAAAGAAGGAAGATCATCGAGGATATGTTTTGCAAAATGGTTAATACATTCAAAAAGAAAGAAGCATATGCAAATAATGCCAACCTTCAATATGACAAATTGGGACTCTTGTATAAAGGCCGGCAGGAGAAACGGAGTAATAAATACGAGGAGCAATTTCACGAAAATCTAAGTGTTTTAGGTGATCGGTTCATACCGATAAAATTTGCTAAGCTACCTCCCCATTAAACTACGCAATACCTTAGGTATTGACCAACCTAAATAGATTCAGTTCCAATTTTATTTTATACTTCTTTTGTACTATTGTATTGTAGGGTGCAATGCTGAAAAATCGACTTCGCCCAAAGTCGGTGTAGCGAGGATCATGATGACTCCCGGCCCTGACTAAGGTTTAGGGCATCGAGTTAAAGGATCTTTTGACCACAAACTCACCGGGTTTCACCGGACGAATGATTTCGAATCAACACCTACAACTCGCTAAACTCCACATCCACTCATGGAAATGAAACCTTTAAGTCGGTGACTCCCGGCCGGTGATTTAGGGCACGGGCTTTAAAGGCTTTCGCAAGTAAGCCCCTCGGCGGGCCCAGGTGCTCGAGGTTTCAAGGTCGCGGCTGTGGCTTTACTTGTCTTTTTTCTTTTCCTTTTTCTTTTGGCTTTTCTTTTTCTTTTGGAAGACACATTGGCCTTCTTTCTTAAGGAACTCTAATCTATTATGGGCCGTCAACGAAGCTAAGGCCGGTTTTGTAAAGTAAGAGGGGTATGCAGCTTCTCAACCTATTGATGAAAACTAATGTGAAATGTGTGTGGCTAGAGAATGGTGGAAGACAGGGGGTAATTACCAAGGTCTGCCACTGACCAATAACTCATTCAAGCATGGAACCATTCTAGCATTTGGCATTATCTGATTAATGACTTTTCAATTTACGGGGAAGGGCAAAACCCACGATAATATAGAGTGAAATGAGATGCAAAGTGTAGAAAAATAGATTTGTATATATCAAGATGAATTTACAAAATTTTAGGCTTTAAGCGAAAGTAAGCAATGACCTCTAGAGTATCTGAAAATGAACTGCTGGGCATGAACCACAAGTAAATCAAAGTATGAACATCACTTCAACGCTAAGCGTCAGACAAGCGAGACTAGAAAGTTAGTGAGTGAGCCACCTCCTCAATCGGTGGGCGGAGAAGGATCGTCCTCGGCACGGTCGGTGGTGGCTGGCCCCGGTGAAGTAGTGATCTTCAGCTGCTATTTGCGACACATCAGGAAATTTGTAAAGGTGGAGTGGTGGAGGGGCGATGCTCAGGGAGGGATCGGCGGGGGCTGGCGGGGGCATGCGGAGGAGCAATTTGGGAGGCCCACAGTGGCTTTGTAGGCGCATGAAGGCTGGCACGGATACGTCTTCTGGCTGGCCTCGGTGCGGGTCATCTCTCTGCGAGTGTGGCTGTGAGATTTGCAAATGAAGCTGTAGTGGCTGAGAATGTGCGGGCGAATCTCCGTAGGCCGAGAAGTCCCTAGCGAGAGGTAATGTAATGGGCGGTCTTGGGGTGCTCGGCCCAACTGTATCTGATCGAGCAGTGGCCATGGGGCCTGAAGGCTCTGGAGGGGCGGAGACATCGGGTCGGGAGTATTGATCTTTGGGTGAAGGAATTGGAGGGTGCTGGTGAAGGCCCGGTCTTGAAGGCTCCCCCCCGATGTGCTTTCATTTATAAGACGGAGTCCCCTCGAGAATTATCGTCGGTAGAGCTCGTCCTCGTCGATCCGGAGGGAAGATAAGGCTCGAGCTGGCCCTCCATCGATCAACAGTAAGGGTGGCCTCACAGTCGCGGCGACGCTCCAATCGAGGCTGGCGGGAACTGATGTCAAGCTTTTTGACATAAAAGTAGAGGAAGCGAGAAGGCGGGGACTCGGCGCGGGGCGGACTCCGGCGGTGGACTCGTCCTCCCGAAATGAAGGACGCGTCCTGTCCCGGCTCTCTTGGGTGAGACCCGGTGGCCCTCAGAAACTGGGATATAACACCTCGAGATAGCTCCTCTCCTCGAACAATATATTTGAAGTGGAAGCATATTAGACCTCGAAATGTGGTATATCGAAACCATACCATTGCGGAAGGTGCCTCTGAATAATATCGACCTGATGGCGTCCACGAGGAGAAGCGGACCATCTCCTTTGGTCGAAGGATGGGGCCATACATAGTAGTAGCGTTAGCGGACCAGCAGTAAGATGGAGAGCGGTTGTGATGTCGGAGGCCCGAAGTATCCCTGGTCGGTCGTCGATAGAAAAATGAAGAGCAGTCGGGTTGGCCTCTCGCCTAGATGTCATCGTATGATAGAACTCGATGATGACAGGGATAATAGAGCGACGGCACCATGAACGGCTCGGATGGTATCATTTGCACAGGAGCATGGAGTCACCGGGCCTCGGGTCCCACGGCAAATCTTGGGGAGGTCGTAGTAAACCTCTCATGGAAATCTCTGCCCCTACTTGGTAACATTCCCGGGATGGGGTCTCGAAATCCAGCTGATGATGGATGCAGAGATAAATCTGGGAGCTCACAGCGATAAGGTGGAGAGGGTAGCTCCCTGGATCTCGAAGTGGATGACTCTCCTGGGCCTGAAGTCAGGGCCCTCTTGGCCGGTGGGGCCCTCCGGGTTGGCCTGGGATACGAAGGAGCGGGTGGAGTGGGCCCAACCCGAGTATGATATCTCCTCTAGGCAGGGGCTACAAAGGAGGAACCCTCAGCATCACCAATGACGGGGCTGCCACGTGGCCCCGGGCGAGCGGCAGCGGGGGCGTGCATCGGGCCTTGCGCTCGGCGGCGCGGCTGCGACGAAGAGGCGCGGTAAGTGCGTTAGCGATGGGGGGCGGCAGCGGCCCGGTGGAGCACAGGTGGAGGTCCGGCCCGAGGAGTGGGGCCCCAGCGCACCGCGGCACATCAGTGACTCACCGTCTTGTCTTCGCCATTGTCGGACCTAAGGGAGAGCAAACATGAGAGGAGAAAGGTTTTGAGGCTTGGAAGGATGAAGTGTGAATTAGTAAAATGAGCGGGGGTTTATAAAGGGAGGAGGGTAGGTGGAAGATATGAAGAGTGTGGCTTTAATAAGCATTAATTGAATGGCTCAGATTATAAAATTTAGTGCGGGAGCGTGAACGGAGGGTTGCAAGAAAGCGAAGAGTTGTAGGGGAGGAAGATGAGCAGGTGTGCGCGGTAGAGATTTCGCAACTTCTTGAGAATTTCGCGAGGTGCAAAGTGCACAACACAATGAATTTTAGCGGGGATTCTGCGAATTAGTCGGAAAAATTTTGCCCCCGTCTTGGAACACACAAGAATCTGAAACCAAAAATTATGAAGTTAAGCTAGAAAAATAAACAAAATTTGAAATTAAAGGTTATTAATAAATCCCAATTTAAAGTGAAATAAAACAAAACAAAATCTAATTAAAATTTGGAGTTGTTTCGAGTTCTGCGGGAACCACTCACTGTGATCTTGATAAGAGGTCTCATGGGGGTCGAAGAAGCTCCGTGTTTGCGGTGAGGTGTGCTTTCACGGTTAGTTCAACTTCTACTCCTGGTTGTTAAACATTATGCTCTCTGGTAGTGCTGGTGGCATGACAAATGTAGGAAGAGTGACTGATGCAGTTGATCCTTCATCAACTGCTTCTTGGTTTTCTATTAATTCTTCTTGCAGTTTATGAACACTGTGTTTTCCATCACCTGTGCCACTTAGGCAGACTTCTTCTGACTTCTGCTCCTTATCCTCAGCTTGCTCATCCTTGTTACTCAAGTGAAAAATGTTGAGCTCCAAAGTCATGTTGCCAAAGGTGAGCTGCATAACCCCATTCCGGTAGTTAATTATAGCATTAGTTGTGGCCAAAAATGACCTCCCAAGTATGATGGGCACTTGGTGAGTGCTCTCTGCCATTGGCTCTATATCAAGAACCACAAAATCTACTAGATAATAGAAATTATCTACCTTAACCAAGACATCCTCAACTATCCCCTTTGGTATTTTCAGCATTGATGCGCTGGGATAGGGTGATGTTGGTTGACTTGACTCCCGAACTGGCCTTGTACGTGAGTATGGCGGTGAGTTGACAATAACTCAGGATCGGTAGTGACTTGTCTGCCACGAGGTCCCTCACAATGTTGAGGCGAGATGGTGGGGATCCCGGATCTTTATGTTCCATGAGTTTTACCTTTGGATGATAGGTGACTCGTTCAGTCGGGAAGGCCTTCTTATTAATGCCCAACCCCTTTTTGACTGTGCACAAGTCCTTTAGAAATTTAGCATAGGTTGGAACCTGTTTGATCATATCAAGCAGTGGGATGTTCACCTTGACCTGCCTCAGCACTTCCAGGATGCCTTCTTACTTAGAAGCCTTCTTTTTGCCTCTCATTGCTTAGGGAAATGGGGTGGGGGGCATGCTTTCTTTCATCGAATCCTCTTTGATGACTATGTGTTCAGACTCCTCTTCCTCCTGTTCTATGGTTTTTCTCGCAAATTTGGGCATTGGCTGCTCAATTTCCTTACCACTCCTCAAAGTGATAATGGCCTGGACTTCATCTATTCTTTTCGCAGGCTCGCTGGGAAAGCTTAGTTCATGCACTCCCTAAGTTGGGCGGTGTACGAAAGAGACCTCCTTTCTCGATTACTGTGGCTAATTTATTCGGGCTACTAATGGATGACTTCATGGTATCAATTTTTTTATTTAGGCTTTTCTGAAGCCCATCAATTCTTTTGTCCATGGAGCTTTCTACCTTTTCTATTCTTTGGTTAATCTGGGCATTGATAGTTTTCTGCTCCTCTACAAAATTCCCAACCACCTTGCTCAAATTCATGATAGCTTGCTCCATTGGCGATGAGGTTGGTGGTTCTTTCTTCTTGAGAAGGTGGATCAAATGCATTCTTTGGCAGTGTGCCTGAGGAACATATCACGGAGGTTTAGGCTTCAGGCAGTTAGAGTGGATTCTTCGATTAGGATTATAAGTGTTACCATCTTGGGCATCGGTTGGTGGCCTATTTTGGCCACAACATTTGCATTTTCAACCATCGATCCCTTCTTGAGGGGAAATTGGACGTGTACTCTCGCCCGATGGCCGGAAGATTGACAATTGAAACACGGTTGGTTAGGCATAGATGCCTCAGTCACTGCCTGTACCTCCTACTGGTTTCTGTGCTCAAGTTTTTCCATCCTTCTGTTTAGGGTGGACAGCTTAGCCTTTAATTCCACATCCTCCGTCAGCGAATAAATGCCTCCTCAAGGTTTCTTTGGTGGTTTCATTCTCTCTGCTCCCTTGGGTTCATTTCATCCACGTCCCTTGGGGTTTCGACCACGTAGTTCAAAAAGTCCATGGCTTCATCAGGATTTTTGCTAAGGAAGTCCCCTCCACACATGGTCTCTAGGAGTTGTTTCATAGAAGGGGACATTCCATCGTAGAAATGGTTCACTAGCATCCACGTATCAAAGCCATGGTGAGGGCATGCACTAATGGTTTCAAGATACCTTTCAGCCCGATAAAATCTTTCCAGCATCATGGTATTTGCAAAGGTGTAGATCTTCCTCTTGATTATTGTTAGTGCTTATGGGCAACGAAGAACTTCTTCAAAATTTAGCTGCTGACTCATTGATTCTGATGGTCCTTGCCTTAGTGAATTAAGGCAAATTTTGGCTTTATCTTTAAAGAGGCGAGAAAGGAAGGCTTTCAGCTTAAGCAAGTCCATATCAAATGCACCCTCCTTGAAAGTAGTACAAACCTCCTCGAAATTCCGAATATGTGTGTATGGATTTTCGTTTTCCATACCATGAAAAGTCGGGCTTGAGGGGCACAGTAAAGTCTCCTTTGCCGCATCCTCTGCGTGGTGCATAATGCATGAGGGTGCACTCACCCATAGTGGGTGTATGTGATCCCTCATCGATGCGGCAGGCATTAGGTTCAGATGAACCCCCTGTTAGCTGTTGTTCTAGCCGGGTGGGGTCTCCGTCGATTGGTGTCTGAGGCCCCAACTTCTGACCTTGTTCAGTGGAGCACCTAGCCTTTCCAGAAATGCGCCTACGATGTTTCTATCCCACTTTGCATAGTGCTATTAACACACCACAGACAAGAAACCAACAAAAACAAGACTAACAAAAGGTTATTGTTAGCTAAAATCAAAACAGAGGAGTGATGCGCGAGTGAAGTTTCCATGAAACTCCTGTGATGAAATTTTCAAATTCCTGTGATGACTATAAGTGGGAAAAATGACAAAGTCAAAAAGAAGTAAGTTGCACCAAAACTTGTGATGAATCACCAAGTTCAGCATTTCTTTCTCACTAGGGCACCATCCGTGACAGCGCCATTTGATTTATTTAGGCCAGAAGTAGGTGTTCGAATCAAAAGCAAAATTTATATCTAGGATTCCCTGCGGCGTGGCAAAGCTCTTTGTAGTATAGGTAGTCTAAGATTCAGACTCAGGGATGGGTTTTCTTCGTGGGAGGAGAGTTACAGTGCATTGAAAATGGTTTCTTCTTATTGGACTCGTAGGGTTTATGAGAAACAATGTATGTGAATGGTTGAAAACTGAAATAACTGAAGCAAAGAGTTAAGAGAAATCCTTGAAGTCTTGGACCACTGGGCTTAGGGTTTTAGGTTAACCGACATGTGCTCGGGTCTTTTTCCTCGCGTTGGAGAGCATGACATATAGTCATTTCCCGAACCGGATCTTCATTTAGCTTGAGAACCTAAACCTTAAGAGTTTTCCTCTTGAAAGATGGCATTTGATTAGGCATAAATGTCCCTAACAGTGAAAACATATCTCAAAAACCTACCCTACAATAACTAATAGGAGACAACTAACTAGGCATCGGTGGATCTAGTGAAAGTATCCACTGAACCCAAAAAGCTTGCTAAATACACATTAGGGAGAGCATGCCTAAGAGATTTTAACCTAAGGTGAGAAGCGAACCTGAATACCCTTAAATGCCTACATGAAGGCAGCGGAAGATGCGGCTAAGCCGTCTGACTGTGCTTCCCTTCCAAGGATCGGGGTTTTAAGTAGGGAAGCATCCTTTGATTTGTCTCATCATCAAAGGGTGTTTAGCTACCAAGAAAGTCTCGAAAATTAGGGAAGAAGAAAATCCTGTAATGAGGAGGGAGGAAGCCGTGCCAAGGATTTCCTTGATTAATTGATGGAATGCCAAAAGTTGATTTGATTACAGCGGTCTTGAGCTTATAGGTGCTCGGTATGAGGAAATTACAAAGAGATGTGTTAAAGAAACAAAATTACATGAGGGCAAACATGTAAAGGCTTCACAGGTGGAGTCAGCCGTCAAGTGAGCGGTGTTCGCGGGTGAAAGTCGCAACTGCGAAATTTACTGAGATTACAAGCTTTGCAACCCTGTCAAAATTTCAACAGGCTCCTTCTCTTCAGTGTTTTTGCTCCAAAATTCCTCTTATTTGATCATGTATCTTCGAATTCGGCTCGGGTTCATCATGTTTGAATCGAATTGAGGAAATATGAGGCATTTGACCTGCAAAACTACTAAAAATAGCTACAAAAAATGTGATCAGTAATAAAGTCGGGACCCAATGTATCAATTGAGTTATTGAAGTCGATTAGTACACAAAAAGCGCATAAAACACACTATAAACAAAGGCTGAAATTGCCTTGTTGGGTACTAATCACATAATTCAAAGGCAAAGCGGAACCTATGTCCCTGACAAATATAAACTAGAGTATACTCAACATTTGAGACATTTTATTTATTTATGCAACAAACTTGACAAAAGAGCGTTGATGAAGAAATATTGTGCCCTTGACCCACGACACAAAGCCACAGCAGGCTTCACGATGAGCATGGACAGCGCTGTCGTGACATAGACTAACAATGTCACGACAAAGATTACTATGTCACGACATAGAATAGTAATGTTGAGATAAAAAAAGGGTCATTGGGCCTGCATTAAAACCCACGTCATTTACCTTGATTTTAGACCAGCATCGATGGTCGGGCTGAAAATAGCCACAGGCATAAAAGAGGGTGACGAAGAGGAAAACAAAGGGAGCCACCATTTTAGGAGCAATAGTAATAGAGTAGAAAATTTATTTTTGTATTTCTTTTTTTCTTCATATATATTCTTATTTCTTTTCCATGAGCTAGAATAGAATCAGTTCGCAATCTGAGTGAGTGATGAATCACATTTAGTTGATTTCTGTATCTGAACTTCAAGGTTTTCTAGAAATATTCTAGAATTCCCTTTTTCTTCAGTTTCATTATAGTTTCAGTGAATTTGCTTGACCAGCTTGTCATTGATAGTTGTAGTCCAGTTATGGAAGGCTAAGATCTTGCTGTGAAGGGGCTAGGTGTTTTGGTCATGATTTGTAACATTTAAATGATTGTTTTGGATTTTGAGAACTAGATTGATTTAATCAGTATTGTTCATGTAGTGAGTTGTTCTTAATATTAGTAACTTATACCCAGAAAAGGATTGTATCTTGCTCTAATTTTCAGGAAGCCCTCTGAGTGACACAAAGATGGAGATTCCTGAGAGTATGGAGCAGTTACTTGGGGGTAAGATGTTATGGAACTAATGAACTCTAAATGATTACTCTGATAAATCACTAATTTACCCATGGTGTGAGGATTAGTTGGATGATGTATCAGTTTAAAGTTTAGAGGTGTCGCCTCAGTTTGGCAGAACAATCTCGATCCCATGTTAGCTAAGATTCTAATCAAGGAAAAGGAGAATTCTGCTCAACTTGCATATTGGGGTATCGATTACTTTGAAGGAGGCCTGTTTAGTTTTTCATACCAAACTTATCCATTCTCTCTCAAATAAATCTTGATTTGTGCAAGTCTTGGAGAATAGTATTTTTCAAGTCTTCCATTCAATACATAATATGTGGAACCTAAGGTATGTTTCCATTTTTTTTTTTTTTTTTTTTTACATTTGTGCAATTTAATAACTAATTTAAATTTATATTTAGATTAAGATTTAATTTAAGTTTATATTTAAATTAAGATTATGAATATGAAATATAAACATATATTATTTACAACTTTAGACTTAGATTTTGAACATGAATATGAAATATAATAAATTGTTAATTAAAGTAAAAACACATTTTCTTTAACTTATAGTAATTAATGCAACAATATTTGGAATTGAGATTATAAATATGAAATATAAAAAATTTGTCAATTAATGTATGAAATATGAATATATATTATGTATATTTAGATATTTAATATAACTTTAGACTTAGATTATAAACATGAATATGAAATATAATAAATTGTTAATTAATGTAAAAAACATATTTTCTTTAACTTATGATAATTAATGCAACTTCATATTTAGATAAAGATTATGAATATGAAATATAAAAATTTGTTAATTAATGTATGAAATATGAACATATATTATGTCTATTAAGATATTTAATATAACTTTAGACTTAGAATATGATTATAAATATGAAATATAATAAATTGTTAGTAATATAAAAAACACATTTTCTTTAACTTACTTGATATTAATGCAACTTTATATTTAGATTGAGATTATAAGACCCTGAAAATATAAAAATTTGTTAATTAATGTATGAAATATGAACATATATTATGTATATTTAGATATTTAATATAACTTTAAACTTAGATTATGATTATGAATATGAAATATAAGAAATTGTTAATTAATGTAAAAACACATTTTCTTTAACTTATGATAATTAATACAACTTTATATTTAGATTGAGATTATGAATATGAAATATAAAAATTTGTTAATTAATGTATGAAATATGAACATATATTATGTCAATTAAGATATTTAATATAACTTTAGACTTAGAATATGATTATAAATATGAAATATAATAAATTGTTAATTAATGTAAAAACACATTTTCTTTAACTTATGATAATTAATGCAACTTTATATTTAGATTGAGATTGTGAGTATGAAATATAAAAATTTGTTAATTAATCATATGAAATGTAGACATATATTATGTATATTTAGATATTTAATATAACTTTAAACTTAGATTACAATTATAAATATGAATTATAATAAATTGTTAATTAATGTAAAAACACATTTTCTTTAGCTTATGATAATTAATACAAAATTATATTTAAAATGAGATTATGAATATGAAATATAAAAATTTGTTAATTAAAGTATGAAATATGAACATATAGTATGTATATTTATATATTTAATATAACTTTAGACTTAGATTATGATTATGAATATGAAATATAATAAATTGTTAATTAATGTAAAATCACATTTTCTTTAACTCATGATAATTAATGCAACTTTATATTTACATTGAGATTATAAATATGAAATATAAAAATTTGTTAATTAATATATGAAATATGAACATATATTATGTCTATTTAGATATTTAATATAACTTTAGACTTAGATTATGATATTGAATGAAATATAATAGAGGTAGTACGTAAAGAAACACATTTTCTTTAACTTATGATAATTAATGCAACTTTATATTTAAATTGTTATATGAATATGAAATATAAGAATTTGTTAATTAATTTATGAAATATGAACATATATTATGTATATTTAAATATTTAATATAACTTTATACTTAGATTATGATTATGAATATGAAATATAATAAATTGTCAATTAATGTAAAAGCACATTTTCTTTAACTTATGATAATTAATGCAACTTTATATTTAGATTGAGATTATGAATATGAAATATAAAAATTTGTTAATAAATTTGATGCCCCAAATTCTAGGGTGTCCCGTTGACCACCGTCAACCTGTGGAATACCTGTGTCTCACATCATGAGACTCATACATGAGTAAAATAGCCACATTGGCCCATACATCCATGCTCACTAAAAAAACATCAACTATATTACCATAGTTCAAGAGTTAATGCATCACTCTTAATACATGTTTCAATTGTAAATATTTATACATGTTTTACAAAAATGAAATCAAAGCCACATGTCATCTTTCTTCTCAAAAGCGGCCTCTAATGAGCGTCGTCTTCCTGAACACTTCTTGTACCTGAAATAATGATCCCTCGACAGGGTGAGCAATGCCCAGTAGTGATAATCTCCTACATGGGTTACTCCCCACCTAAGTGCACATATAATAGCAACCAAACACACTCAAGCAAATACATGATCCTACTTGAATGTCTACATGCCCAATCTCATGTCTCGAGTCTCATAAACTCTTCACATACTAAGCCAAATCTGAGAAAAATACAGTTTTCAAAACAAAAGGTTTTTGTTCTCGAAAACATACTACCGAGTTTCGATAAAATCTATTGGACAACCCTCCAAGGCGAATTTGTTGGATAACTCTCCGAAACAATTCATGGGCTCCTCCGACGTGAATTATATGACAATCTCCCAACTCAATTCTCCGGAAAATCTCCAGTGAAATTCTGCAACCATTTCTTACCT
This sequence comes from Tetrastigma voinierianum, assembly GCA_016808115.1. Classification (NCBI taxonomy): domain Eukaryota; kingdom Viridiplantae; phylum Streptophyta; class Magnoliopsida; order Vitales; family Vitaceae; genus Tetrastigma; species Tetrastigma voinierianum. The sequence goes on along the minus strand of JAEQBH010001333.1, from coordinate 688,255 downwards.
TTTATTTCATGTCATGCACTCACACTATCGTTCTAGGGTGCCGGTGCATATGGGATGCGTATGCCATTTCAAAGAGGAATTCATGTTAATATATAAGTATGCATATACTAATGATTTTAACTCAAACATCTGTTATTTATTCATGATGGGGTTTTGAAATAATAGGTCTGTGAGGCCCAGTATGGCTTAAGCGGGATTAAAAACGGGCTTAGTACTAGCAATAGGCCCTTAATGACATCCCAGTAAGCTAATAAGGCCAATTCCTTTAAAAATTGGCATTGAGAATCCATATTGAAGCTTGCAATCTCCACCAATCGGAAAGTAAGGTGTTCCCGATTATTGTCCGTGATTATCCCTTATTGGTGGTTTACAATAAGAAGAAAGAATCCTACCCGGTGGGGAGAAATGTTATATCATCCTCAACAGAAACATACTATTCAGTGTCATCATCCAACAAGGAAACATACTATTCAGTGTCATCATCCAACTAGGAGACATACTATTAAGTGTCATTATCCAATTAGGAAAGTTGTCATGATCATCCATTATAAATACCAGGCCACCCCATCAGTGAAAGGTACGCAGACATATGCACAAAACTTCATTCCCTAAGCAGTTGATATTCTCGCTGGGAAAGAAGCCGGCTTAGGCATCGGAGCGACAACGGGCGAGCCCCCGCCGATACTTTTTGTTTCTTGTTTTTGCAGAGGAGTCCAACGCTCAGAGCCGGCGGACTGCCCGACAAATCCCGACACGCTCCTAGCCCGATTCCGTTGAAAAAGCATCATCGGTTTGCGTAGTACGTAGGAGCAGCCGGTTCCTTTACAAATGGTGACCTCATTGACTGATGGTATCATCGAAACCTGGCGGGAACGCGCCAATCCTCAAGGATCGCAGACGAAATTTAGAGTAGGGTGGACGGCCGACCTCCCCGAAATGGCGTTAAAGACAATACAAGCCAGCGAGGGCGAGGTGGGCGCTCCAGCGTCATAACCAACACTTGCTGAAGGATTGAACAACACGAGAGCGTGCGAAGCCCTAGGAGCCTGACATGCGAAAGACCCAACCATTGCAAGGAAAGTAGCGCCGACCCTCGTCGAGAAGTGGATGAAACTAGCTACGCTGAGGAGCATGATCGCCTGCTTGAGGATATGGCGAGGAGAGGTCGGTAGAGCAAAGGTTCGAGGGACATCCGACAAGAGAATGCGACCACATGAAGATAGCGGTAAAGAAAGTAGAACCGATCCATAGACGCCTTAGTGCAATGGCCAGGAGTCTCCATTCACTTGTAGGGGTGTTGCACTTCCCCCTTCGACAAAGTTAGAATCTTGGTAGATGAGGGCGTTGATGGGCGAAAGACCCATGTAGACGCACCTTAATACATACAAGTAAAATGGAGCGCGCGGATGTAGGAGCCCGATGCTTCGGTTTCTGCGTAACCGCTCAAACAGGCGGCCCGTATAGCCACAGGCCCAGTAACAAGTTCATGGGCGTAACACTTTCTGTGCCACGGGAATAAATGCTTCGAGCCAGCCCGGCTGATTCGAACAAGCCATGTAGCCCGCGGGCAAGTAGCTCGGTTATTGGCGTAACCGCTCAAGCGAGCCATGCTTAGCCCGCGGGCAATGCTTCGAGCCAACGGCTTCGATTCGAGCGAGGTCGTAGCGCTTCACGGGCCAATGCTTTCGGTTCATGACGTAACGGCTCAAGCGAGGCCATGTAGCCCACGCGTCACGTGCTTTCGGTTCGCAAGCGTGGCCCGCTCAGGCGCAAACCATGTAGCCCACGGGGCCGAAATGGCCGGTTCGCGAGCATAACAGCTCGAAGCGAGCCGGCGCCAGCCCGCGAGCCGTAGCTGGGAGCCAGTGCTTTCGATTCGTGGCCCGCGGCGACTAAAACAAGCCATGCGCCGCGAAGCCAAGTAGCTAAGGAGCCTAGGCGCCGAGTTGCGAGCTTAACATTTCGGGGAAGGCCTCGGCGCCTAAGGGCACAGTAGCTCGGTTGCGAGGAAGCTTAACGGCTCGCCAAGGTACCGAGGCGCCCGGGAGCCCGATGGCTCAATTTGCGAGCAACGGCTCAAAAGGCCTCGTTTGGCCGGGGCCCGATAGCTCGGTTGCAGAAACGCTTTATTTCGGGAAGGCCTCGGTGCCCGGGGAGCCCGATGGCTCGGTTGCGAGCTTAAAGCTCGGGGGAAGGCCTCTCAGGCGCCCGGGGGCCCGGTTGCTCGGGTTGTAGAGCTTAACGGCTCAAGAAGGCCTCAGTGCCCAAGAGCCCAGAAGCTCAATTTGCAGAGCTTAATAGCTCAAAAAGGCCAAGTAACCATGGAGTCATGCTTCGATGCTTCGGTTGCAATGTAACATTTCAAGGCTAAGTAGCCATGGAGCCATGTGGCTCGAGGAGCCCGAGCTCGGTTTGTAGAAACGCGACTCAAGGCCAAGTAGCCCACAGGCCATGGCTGGGACTCGGTTGCGGGCGTAGCGGCAAAGGCCCGAAATAACCCGCAGGCCATGTGGCCAAGGCCCGATAGCTCGGTCGGTAGAGCTAATGCCTTGAAGGGGGAGATCTTAGCGCCCCGGAGCCAGTGCGCTGGCTGTAGAGCTCAGCGGCGTGGGGAGGGTCTTGGCGCCGAAGCCCAATGGCTCGGCACGTGAGGCTCAACGGCGCGGGGAGGGTCTTGGCGCCTACAGAGCCCCGTGGCTCGGCACAGCCAAAGCAGCAGCTGGGAGGGTCTTGGCGCCGGGCATAGTAGCTCGGTTTGCGGGGGAGGGTCTTAGGCCCCGGAGCCTGTGTGGCTCGACTGCGGAGCTTAGCAGCCTCAGTGGGTCTTGGCGCCTGAGGCCCAGTAGCTGTTTTGTAGAGCTCAACATAGCGGGGAGGTCTTAGCTGAGAGCCACAGTAGCTCGATTCTCGGAGGAGGTGCCAGCGCCCAAGGCGATAGCTGGGTTGAGCTTAACGGCTCAAGAAGACCTCGGCGCCAGTGCCCAGGCTGATTTGACCAACAACTCGAAAAGGACTTCGGTGCACAGAAGCCTAGTAGCTCGGTTTGCGGAGACCTTAAGCTGAAGGCCTCGCGCCCGAGGAGCGGCTTGCTCGGTTCTGGCTTAATGGCTCAGAGGCCTCGCCGCCACGAGGGCCCGGGGCTCGGTTGCGAGAGCAACGGCTCGGAAGGCCTCACGCCCGGGCGGTGGCTCGGTTTTAGGCATAGCGGTCGAAGGGTCTTGGAACCCCGAGCCCTAGCGGCTCGGCTTTGAGCATAGCATTTCGAAAGGGTCTTGGAGCCATGTAGCTCAGGAGCCCAGTAGCTTAGATTACAGAGCATAACTGCTCAAGGAAGGCTAAGTAGCCACAGACCCATGTAGCACAAGAGCCTAAGCAGCTCAATTTTTCAGAGCTTCATTGCTCAAAAAGGCAGAATAGCCTAGAAGGCTAAGTAGCCACGAAGCCATGTAGCTGGGATTTGATAGCTCAGTTACGAGCAAAGCGCTCAAGAGGCCAGGGCGGGAGCCATGTGGCTCGGTTCAGGAGTGCCATGTAGCTTAGGTTAGGGAGGCAACACAGCTTAATTTCGGGAGAGCCTTGCGTTTCCCGGTTTCAAGATATGTAGCCCGGTTTCGAAGGTAAAGTAGCCGAGGAGCCGCCTGGCTCGGGGCAGTAGTGAGTTTTAAAGGCCTTGCGGCTCGGGTTAAGAGCATAAACAGCTCGGGAGGTGGCCAAGAGCCAAGTAGCTCGGGTTCGAGAGGCGTGCTTGTGAGAACAATGACTCAATTTTTCATAGCTTGGTAACCAAAGGTAGAATAGCGGGGCAGTAGCTCGGTTTAGTATGTGACCCGAGCCAAGCAACTCAAATTGGTAAGACAATAAAAGAAGCGTCAAAACTAATCAAACCCTTCCTAAGTATACGTGGATATCACGCTGACGAAGCTATCGACCCTTGCACATGCTCGCTTAGTCAAAGGTGATGACTGATGGGGTTTGAAATAATGGTCATAGCAGGCCCAAGGCATGAAGCCCAAACGGGATTAAACGGGCTCGATTACTAGCAATGGGCCCTTGTTGACATCCCCGAATGAGCTGAACAAGGGCCCAATTCTTACCTTTAAAAATTTGCTTGACCCGAGGAATGCATATTAAAGGAGAAAGCAACGTCTCGCGATCGGGAAAGTAAGATGTTTTAATTATTGCATTGATTATCCTTATTAATTGGTTTGCAATAAGGAAAGAAAATCTCCTACCCAGTGGGAGAAATATTGTATCATCCTCCACCAAGGAAACATACTATTCAGTGTCATCATCTAACAAGGAAACATACTATTCAGTGTCATCATCCAACTAGGAAACATACTATTAAGTGTCATCATCCAATTAGAAAAGTTGTCATGATCATCAATTATAAATGCAGGCCACCTTGATGAAAGATCTGCGGACATATGCCTGAAAACTTCATTTCCTAAGCGGTTGATATTCTCTTCCGGGAAAGAACAGCTTAGGCATCAGACGACAGGGCGAGCCAAGTCGGTAGCTGTTTTTTAGCACATTTTTGCGAGAGGAGTCAGCCTTTAGGCGGGGCCCGGACCGGCCTAGTAAATCCAGCACGCTCTAGCCCAGTTCTGGTTGAAAAAGCATTATCAATTCATATCAATAACATCTAAATTAACTCATAGAGCTGTCAAGCAATCGATTTAATTCCAATGGCTCTCACACAATTATATTTTATATAATTCAATCACTCATGTGTTAACAATTATATTTTATATAATTCAATCACTCATGTTAACACACTAAGTTTTCATGCATTAACAATTTCTTTCCATACACACTCCAAGTCATTCGTCTTAAGCAATATTTTGCTTACAACACACATGGACCATTTCGGTCATGACAAGCCAGGGGCCCATTTTTACTTGAGTCCGTCTGTGCGATGGGTTGTCGGTGGGTAGCCCTCTCACACCCAAGGCATCGGTTCCGCCGTGGGCAGAAATCCATAACCATTTCGATGACAACACCTAAACCATAATTTATTTATAAATTATATTTAAGCCACACCCAAACAGTCCGTGGACTGTCAACGTGTCCAATTTCCAGCAATTCGGTCCCGAGTTTGGGCGATCAAATGGCCTGGCGGCCTCATATCATCGAAAGCATTAACAAAGCTCTTAAAGGATTAATTCAAGTAGGAGAAAACCCCTACCTCCGGGTTGTGAAACTCTACAAAAGCGGTACCCCAGCTTATATGCTGCAGAGTGTAGAACAACTTTGGCTTCTTGGCAGACGAGAGCCCAAGCAGTCAGAACATCGGAAATGCAGAGAAAAGTTGGAGAACCTGCAAAATCGATTTTTTTTTCTCTCCTTGCACATACCAATGAAATGGAGAAGTTAACTAACTTTTATTTTATTCCTCTTTTTGTCCCTCACTTGCCATGTCCAAGCCATCATTGGCTTATTTAGTTCTTATCGAAACTGTCCCGCTCTGTCTGATGTCTCCCGAATTAAGAGATCTGCACATGTACATGGGCCCCACATGAGCTCAAGTTGACTCATTCCCACCTGACACGTGACACAGAGCCACTCAAAATGTGCCAAGTGTCCGTACTGCTCGTTGCTTGAAACGTGCAAATTTCGACTATCTCGAATTGACAAAGTCGACGTGGTAAATTTAGATTTGGCGAGCGATTAAATGATGAAGTCCGTTTCGTCATCCGAGATCTAGAAAAATTCTGGATTTTGACCGAAATTACCATTTTGCCCTTTTTAAAAAAAAATAGATTTTTTCGAGGTTTCACAATTAATGTATGAAATATGAACATATATTATGTCTATTTAGATATTTAATATAACTTTAGACCTAGATTATGAATATGAATATGAAATATTATAAATTGTTAATTAATGTAAAAGCACATTTTCTTTAACTTATGATAATTAATACAACTTGATATTTAGATTGAGTTATGAGTATGAAATAAAAATTTACGGTAATTAATGTATCAAATATAAGCTTATGGAGTATGTATTTTAGATAATTAATATAACTTTAGATTTAGATTATGATTATGATTATGAAATATAAGAAATTCTTAATTAATGTAAAAACACATTTTCTTTAACTTATGATAATTAATGCAACTTTATATTTAGATTGAGATTATGAATATGAAATATAAAAATGTATTAGTAATGTATGAAATATGAACATATATTATGTATATTTAGATATTTAATATAACTTTAGACTTAGATCATTAACATAAATATGAAATATAATAAATTGTTAATTAATGTAAAAACACATTTTCTTTATCTTATGATAATTAATGCAACTTTACATTTAGATTGGGATTATAAATATGAAATATAAAAAATTGTTAATTAATGTATGAAATATGAGCATATATTATGTATATTTGGATATTTAATATAACTTTATACTTAGATTATGATTATGAATATGAAATATAATAAATTGTTAATTAATGTAAAAACACATTTTCGTTAACTCATGAACTTTATATTTTGATTGAGATTATGAATATGAAATATAAAAATTTGTTAATTAATGTATGAAATATGAATATATATTATGTATATTTAGATATTATTATAACATACTTGAATTATGATTATAGATATGAAATATAATAAATTGATGGTAATGTAAACACATTTTCTTTAACTTATGATAATTAATGCAACTTTATATTAGGTGGAGATTATGAATATGAAGGCATAAAAAAATTTGTTAATTAATGTATGAAATATATAGAACATATAATGTATAGTTAGATATTTAATATAACTTTATACTTAGATTATGATTATGAATATGAAATATAATAAATTGTTAATTAATGTAAAAACACATTTTCTTTAACTTATGATAATTAATGCAACTTTATATTTAGATTGAGATTTTGAATATGAAATATAAAAATTTGTTAATTAATGTATAAAATATGAATATATATTATGTATATTTAGATATTTAATATAACTTTAAACTTATATTACAATCATGAATATGAAATATAATAAATTGTTAATTAATGTAGAAACACATTTTCTTTAACTTATGATAATTAATGCAACTTTATATTTAAATTGAGATTATGAATATGAATTGATTACAATTATTGAAGTTTATAGGATGGATAATTAAGGATTGGAAGCACTCTTTGGAGGATTTGTGATCCTTGCTTGGAAATATTGTCTGCGTATTGAAGGAACATAAATGGCCTCATATCTGATTTTGGCGGTATGGTGATTCACATTATTCGGAATTATGGTTTTAAATTTCATATCACATACATATACCTCCGTGAAAAGTGTCATAATATGCCTCCTGAAGTGAAAAAAGAAATGACACAACTATTGGTTGAAACTAGAAAAATGAAGTGAAGAAAATTTTTAAATATTGAAAGAAATTAGAGCTAAGCGCAGTGATGGGAGTAGCCGTAGACATGTCTTTTATGATGGTGATAATGATGATGATGATGAGGGAGGGAGGAGGAGGGGAGGGAGGATGTCTATATGTATCCATTGACACTTGAACCCTTACGAGCAAGCGACTATCGGCGGCATATGGGTGCATCAAGCTAGTGAAATAAGATAAACATGAAGGGTTTATGAGAGGCAAAAAAAAAATTGATTAATATTTTAACTTAAATTCATTATTATAGCATTGTAAAGCGGATTTACAAACATTTCATATATATAATTGCAATAGGTGAGCATGCAATCACATCAAGCGATCAGTAAAGGCGCATGCAAAGATCTCAAAGTGTGAGACAATCGAATCCATAACCACCTCTTGCTTCATCATTATACAAATCTTTTGCAGCAAGACAAAAGAGTATTAAAAATCTTTTTAAAGAAGGTGCAATCAAAGAAACGATTGGCCGATTAATCAGTAAATTCTACATATATAGGCTGTGCGCCTCCTGGCAGGCACTCCTGCTTCAAAAACATGATTGTTTGTACACAACAAGTTGGTATGTGAAAATGGTTTCAATTTCTAATAACATTATTATCTTATATTATGATTTTAAACCATATAATTATTTACTTTAACTTGTAGGCATAGAATAGAGCCACCCTCTCCATATGAAATCAAAACAAATATTTGGATATGGAATATAAAGACATGGAAGATTATGTGAATCTCCCGAGGGAGAAATGGAAGACTGTAGGTACTGAGGTATGTGTGATGGATGGACCGATCCCACGAAATTAAGCATCAATAATTTCATGGTATATTTTAAAATAAGTACAATTTTTCTTAAGTCTATTGATGCATCAGATAATATCAAAGACAACAAATACATTTATGGATTGTTGAAGCAAATGTTGTGCAAAATGCTATAGACAATGGATCGGCATTTGTGAAGGCTAGGAAATTGTTAATGAAGAAGTACAATTTATATTGGACTCCATGTGCAGCACATTGCATCGACATTATGTTTGAAGATATTGGTAAAAGAGAAAGTGTTTTCGACTTGGTTACCAATGCACGAAAGATCACCAACTTCATCTACAATCATGGTTGGTTGCTTACAACAATGAGAAAGGTTTGTGGTGGAGATATTGTGCATCCAGGGGCAACAAGATTTGCGACAATTTACATCGCCCTAGCAAGCCTTCTGAAAAAGAGGGATGATTTGAAGAATATCTTTATTAGTTATGAATGGGCTTCTCATAAGGTTAATCGGACGACTGTTGGACGCCAGGTTGAAGGACTCATGTTTAATCATCCATATTGAGATAAGGTCTCTAATTTGTCAAACTATATACAGTTCTTCACATTACTAATTCTGAAATCGTTCCAACAATGTTATCTGTGTATGAGTTGATTCGAGTAATGAAGCAAAATTTACATGCACTCAAAGCTAAAGATTGGGTCAAAAAAATCATCGCAGATCATTGGGATAAAACCCTCGAACATCCTCTTCATACAGAAAGTAAATATTCAATATCATAATCTCTTTTAATGCATATTATTTTCCTTTTATAATGTGAAACCCCGAGAAAATCTAATTTTTTGAAATAGGGCAAAATGGTAATTTCGGTCAAAATCTGGAATTTTTCTAGATCTTGAATGATGAAACGGACTTCACCGTTGGAATCATCTCGCGAAATTTAGCCACCACATCGAATTTCGTCGAATTAGGGAGCAGTAGAATTTGCACTTTTGAGACAGCGTAATGCGGGACATAGCACATTTTGGTGGCTCTGTGTTTCACGTGTCAGGTCAGAATGGAGTCAGCAGGCTCAAGTGTGGGGCCCACATGGACATGTGGCATCTCTAATTGGAGGAAAATCCAATAGTGGGTGGATAAAGTGGATAAGGAAATCAATGAGCCAATGGTGGCTTGACAAGTGGCAGGTGAGGAGGAATAAAACAAAAGGAGAAAGAGACACTTCTCTGATTTTGGCTGGAGCAATGGTGGAGAAAGGAAAATCATATTCTAGAGAGAAAGTGTCAACTTCTCTCTAGATTTCACGACTTTCGGGCCAGATCGGTTCGGTAATAGGGGCAAGCAAAGTTCTACGCTTCAAGGGCTACGTGTGGACACCGGTTTTGTGGAGTTTCGACAACTCCGATAGGTAGGGGTCTTCTCCTACTCAGTTATTTTCAGTTTTAAGAGCCTTGTAAATGGTTAAGAGTGTTTGAGGCCGTAAATGGCCGTTTGGTCGGTCCCAAAACTTGGGACTAAATTGTTGGAATTTTGGGACCTCGCTTTTGGCAATCCCGTGACGTATTGGCGAACTGTTATTATCCATGTGTTATAATTGATGCACAAATTATGGTTTTGTGTTTTTGGGGCTGAAATGACATAGATTTCGGTTCCACAAAGTGAACCGATGTTAGTGAGAGGGTCGCCCACCAGACGCACCCATCGCTGTTGGGACCGTTAAAAACAAATTCCTTGCCAGATGATTGGACCAAAAATTTCCATGTGTTATTTACATGAAATCGCATTAGAAATGATGAATGGTTTGAAATTGTGTGGAAAGAAATTATTAATGCATGAAAATTTAGTGTGTTAACATGAGTGGTTGAATTATATAAAAATATAATTGTGTGAGAGCCATTGGAATTAAATTGGATTGTTGATTAGCTCAAGTGAGCTAATTTTGATGTTATTGCTAAGAATTGAATAACATGATATTGTGAGTTAATTTATGTTAATATATGCATAATTGATGTATTGGCATGTGTGGTTTGGAAATGGCAATGCATTTCAGATGCACCAGGGCAACCTAGAAAATTAGGTGTGAGTGCATGACATGAAAGAAAAGAAAAAAATGGAAAATGGTTGTGAAAGGAATTTCAAGGGATCGGAAAATTACCCCACACCCGCCCTCGAGGTTAGTCCTATATATTTATCTAAACCTCGGTAGTATCGCTGAACAAAACCTTTGTTTTGAAAATGATGTTTTCTCACATTTGGCTTGCCACGTGAGGAAAAGTTAGCGAGGGCTCGAGAAGTGGGAAAGGGTGAGCTCGCATTCATCCATGTCACTTATATAGACATTCAAGTAGGATCATGTATTTGCTTGAATGTGTTTATGCTTTGAATCATTGCATGTGCACTTAGGTGGGGAGTAACCCATGTAGGATAATTCAACTACTGAGCATTGCTCACCCTGTCGAGGGAACATTATTTCAGGTACAGAGAGTGTTCGGGAAGACGACGCTCATTAGAGGCCGTTTTGAGAAGAAAGCCAACATGTGGCTTTGATTTCACTTTTGTAAAACATGTATTAGAATTTTAAATTTTAATATATGTTGTATTAAGAGTGATGTGATCAACTCTTAAACTATTGTAATATAGTTGGTTAGATTTTTTGTGAGTATTGATGTATGGGCCCAAGTAGCCATTTTTACTCATGCATGGGTCTCATAATATGAGATACAGGTATTCCGCGGTCGACGGGAAAGATTGTCAACCCGACTCCCCGAATCAAGGCCACATATTACATAACAATTAATTCAATCACTTTGTAGCATATTGTCTTAATCCAAGATTTCAATATGCACCGAGTTAGTAGTGACCCTCTAGCCACCCAAGTTGTTCATGAAGTATTTGGAAAATTATCTTCTACTATTGTAGGTCTTGGTAATATTGGAAATGAGATACATCAATAGGCTATATTTCTAATTAATTCATTCAATTTATTTGGTTACACTTACACATATATTGATTTGACAAGTTCATTTTGAATTAACATCTTATAATGTTTCGAGACGCCAAAAAGGGATTCAGGGATCAAGCAACAATAACATCAAGAGATTTAATGGTTCTTGGTGATTTTTGTTTCTCATTAAAAGTTTAAAAGTAAAGTTCATTACCATGTTATTATTAGATTTTGAATGTTAGTAATTTTCATTGCAACTGAATTGTGGTTTATGTATGGAAACCACACTCACACATTGAGGAATTTGACCCTTAAAGTTCTTTCCCAAACTGCATCATCTTCAACATGTGAGAGAAATTGAGCCACGCATTATGATCCACACAAAATAAAGAAATCGTAAAAGGTTGTTTACTATCGGTCTAACAATTAGTTTTTTGTTACTACAACATGAAACTAAAGATACGAGATATGCAAGCAGAGACTGATAAAGTTGCTGAAAAAGATTACCTTGATTTACTTGACATTTCAGCCGAGTTTGGCGAAGAAGAGGATAACAAATTATTCTTGGAAAACCCAGGAAAAATACAATTTTTCTAAAAAATGGAAAAACAGTAATTTGTCACTGTAGTACAAGTTGAAAACCTGAAATTTTCTAGATCTCGGATGATGAAACGGACTTTACCGTTGGAATCGTCTCGCAAAATCTAGCTGCTCAGTCGAATTTTGTTGGATTCTAAGACAAACGGAATTTCACGTATTTCGAGCCACATGTGTCAGATTACACATGGAGTGGTACCACATGGCATGACCAATGTGCATGCCACTTGGCAAGATTAGAGGAGGGCACATGGCATGATAGCCATGTGGTGTGGCATTTTCCACCTAGTGCATGTGTCCATGTGACACATGGCTGATGAGTATCTTAAATACTCATTTTATCCCTATGCTTTAGTTAGTTTTTCTAGTGTTTTTATGTTAAATAAGTGCCCTAATGCTCTAAAAAGTTCATATGTAATACGCCTGCGATCAGGTCATCCATTTGATGGAATTGTGCAAAATTGGTGGAAAAACTACTACAGAAGCAGCTACTGTATTTTGATGTTTTCAGATATCATATGAGCTCCAATTGCATCAAGCCATACATGGATGGATTCTACACTTCAAGAGCTTTCCAACGGTACCAAGAACACTCAAATCTGAGTTCGGATGACAAAGTTATGGTCTTACGAAGTTGGAGAAAAAACAGGAAAGCTGCAGCAACGTCGCGACGTTCCAACGTCACGATGTTGCAGAGAGCTGTAGAAACGCAGCATCCGACGTCGCGACGTTGCAACGACGCCGCGACAGCAAATGACTGCCATGACACAGAAGCGCACACTTGACGGTAGGATGCCCAGCCTGGCTGGAAGCCCACATACGGAGATGCAGTCAAACAAAACCTCCTCCCTCCTCCTCCTCCTTCCTCCTCCTCCTCCTCCTCCTCCTCCTCCTCCCCTCCTCTTCTCTTCTTCTTTCTTCCTCTTCTCTTTCTTCTTCCTTTTTTCAGTGACCTATAGCGATGACCATCTGGGAAAACTGTTTTTCCGATCGTTTTGAGGGAGAACAAGCTCCTCATGGAAAACACCTAGACCTGTTCGAGAGATTTAGGTCTCTGCCTCGAAAGAGGAAATAGAACACTCGAGGAAGAAGAAGATAATGGAGGAGAAAAAGGGAGCTTCACCACCAAATTTGTTTTCTCCTTCCTTTTCCATTTTTCTTTGTTGTATTTACTTCTTTCCACTTATGTTTTAGTTTTCTTGTGGTTTAGATGTAGCCAAAGACATATTTGTATGAATCTCTCCTAATTTATATTGATTGATGCTTTATTTCATTTATGTTGAGTATTTCCTTACTTAGATCTTAATGCTTATGGATATTTACAATATTATTATATTACAGATACATGAATTGTGGTTTGATTCAAAATCTGAGAAGTGAGATAAAATTAGACCACTTCCACCATGGATGATTTACCATCCAATTATCATGAGATATAGAGATACATGTTTTCTTTAGATTAAAGTGTGGTGTGGTATTAGATTTATAGGCTTTCTTCAACAACGCTCGAGAGATTAGTTATGATGGTTCGGGAGGCAGATGCAAAGATAACCTTTCGTTTTATGGTAGTGCTAATGTCGCCTCGAGAGAGATTCGAATATACATTAGTTAAATCAGCCATCTTCATGATGAAATTGACCAAACCACGATTAATCGCAACATGGGTTAGGAGGTTCATACATCATTGTTTAAAGTGAAACTATACCTAAGGCTTTTTAGTCTTCTTATACGTCATTCTTGTGCCGCCCTAGATTAGTGTCTTTGAATTTTTTCATAGATTTTCCAACATCCAAATAGAGCATAGGCTAGATTAGTCAGACTAGTAACCCAATCCGTGAACATACTCACTTTTGCTCCCTTCTATCATTATATTACTTGCCATTTTTCTTTTCTTCTATCGCTGCACTCGCGCATTGCAGGCATATATATACGCATCAACGCTTTTGGCTTATCAAGTTTTTGGTTTCGTCGGAATCGTGCTTTATATATATTAATATTGATTTGAAATAGTTTTTACCTACTTTCGGGATATATATAGTTAGTCTTGTTTTATTTTTTCCTTTCATTCACTCTTACTTGAATTTTATTTTTTCTTTCTTTCTTTCTTTTGTTTTATAAAGATTTCAATCGCAATGATCCTTATCTCGAGTTGGATAAATGCATTGGTCGACCTTGAGCAAAGAACTAAGAATGCGGTAATTGGCTGATGAGCATCAAAGAAGAGTGACAACTCAAGTGCAAAGTCAAGTGTGGTAACCATATGCGTCAATGGATTATTCTCAATATGGAGGTACCCTATACTTGAGCAATCATAATTTTGATGGAGCCAACACCCAAACACCTCATGAATACAAGCTATAACACTCTTCAATCTCCACAAGTCCAAAGATCAAGCCTAGAAGAAGCTATGGATGAATTAAGAAGAACTCAAACTGCATTTACCATGGCCCAACCTGAATTTTCAAGATAAATGGCTGAAATGGACTACTCTCAAGTTGGGTTGCCTCAGTTTTTTTATCCAAATGAGATAAGTCAACCTCCACATGAGAGAATGACAAAAAGAGAGTATGCAGGCAGCATTATTGAAATGAAAAGAGTTCATGTTGAATGTAAAAGCAGGTGGTGTGATGCAGACATCTCAAGTTCAATTCATGGAATTGACAAGGGCTAATGTTCAAATTCAGCATACACCATTCGATAACTTGAAAGAAGAGATGGCTCCAATGGCCACTTCTGGTACTCAACTTACATTTGAGAAAGAACAACCTAAAGAAGAGGAGAGTATGAGTATAGAAGAACTAGTGGCAAAATATATGAATGAACAAGAGAATATACTACAATGTCCTTGAAGGGACAAATACTTCTTCTCGAGTTCACCATCTACTCTTGGGGTGAATAGAGAAGAAGAAAACTGGAGCTATAATGAAGAAATCACTTCAAGAGGTAATGAAGAACTTGAGACGCTTCAAAAATTGGGGGAGGATGATGCAGAAACTTCGAAAGACTTAGTTGAAAATGAGGAAAAAGAGTCAACTTCTCCGGAATCACATGAAAAGACAAATGATGAAGTTGGAAAGACTATGCCAGAGATGACTTTATGGGGTGAGATGCATGAGGAATTGTATAATGAGAAGATGACCCCAACTTTTGAGGTGGATGAGTACATCATTCAATTGAACAATGAAATGATAGGAACCTTTGTGAAGAAAAAAATAAAAAAAAAAATAGAAAATATAAAAAAAAATAAAGATCTTGGAAGACTTTGTGTTCAAGTTGCTAATTGAGCACAACTTACTGCTTTCTTAGAACGATGGAGGAGGGCATCATCAATATTTCCGTAGTTCTATGAGTCAAGCTGACTCTAGAAAAAAACTAAGCGTTTTCGGGAGGCAACCTAAGTTTACTGCTTCTTTTCCTCTTTTCTTTTTTAGTTACTTTTGAGTTTGTTTTTCTTCCTTCTCTAAATAAATTTTCAGTCTCATCTTGTGTTTTTTGTTTTTAGGTTTTGGATTTCAGGTTTTTGAAGATTCAAAGTTGGTCTTAGGAAGCTAAAAGGTTGAAATCTTGAAGTTCAATTATTTTGGGAGGCTTAAAGAACAAAAGAAGAAACCATATCTTCGCTATCCCCTTCATTTGGAACTAAGGTCTAACCCTTCTTTACACCTTTGCCTCCAAAGCGAGACATATTCATTGGAGCAACTTCCGGAGACTTGATCAACCTCAAGGGGAGTACTCATTATCCATTCTTTCTTTTGTTTCACATTGAGGACAATGTTCATTTCAAGTTTGGGGGTGAATTCGTCAATTATTAAGAAACAAAAACAAAAACAATCCAAAAATCCAACTTTTGTATCTCCTTACCTGTTTTAGTTATTTGGTTGTTAGTTGTAATGTGCTTTTCATTCTTTATTTTATATTTATTTTGTGTCTCATATGAGTGAGTTTGATGTCTTAGTTTTAAGTTGGTTAGTAAGGTCATTTTGAACACAACTATTCAAAAATGTCAAGTGTAAAAGTGAATATGACCCCTTAGGTTTTTAAATGATCTAGAATTGTGTATCATTGGTATAAGTGACTTAGCTTAGTCACCTCCATTGTGCTATAAGAAGTGCTATTTCTCAAGTAGAATCTATCACACACACACACTTTTGGTCTCCTCAGATACCTGTCCCGGACCCTTGCCTTGAATTCAACTAACCTTGGGGATTCTAGCAACCTAAGTGATGTGGACACCCAAACAAAAAGATTGCCATTGAGCCCCAACATAAAAAAAATAATAAAACAATAGAAAAAGTGAAAAAGAAGAAAAAAAAAAAAAGGCTTTTGAATTAGAATAAGCGGATCATCCGCAATCGGAACTCTAGTACATCCGAGGCCTTCAAAGCCTAATGTGCCCTAAGTCAACCGAAGGTCGGAGTCATTGACTTCACGCCTCGCTACATGGGATGTGTAAAATGATCATTCCCACAACCTAGGGCCTTTGAGTTTGGGCTGAGTGTTCAAGTTTTCTTTTGAAGTTTGAAGGAATCTAATGTCCCAGCGCCTAACCAATCATGGAGTCACCAATGGATCCCCCGCCACAGTGAACACTCATCTACAACTTCTCGCACTAGTTCTCCCTTCACTTTTTAGGTATTTAGAAATTTTTAGGGTATTTTGACATATGAAAAGGTCGCCATCAAAAAGGGTGCCTCTTATCCTTTCTTAGTTAGCTTCTTCCAAATAGGTGAGTCGAAATTAAGCTCGGGGCAGTGCTAGGACCTTGCACTAATCGAAGATCATGCTATCACCTACACTTAGTTTCCTTGTAGGTCACCGAGACTCAGTTGGATTCGTTTCCTCGCTACCATGCTTTGCTTTTGCCATAAAAAAGCCTCCTTAGAAAGTTTTCTCTTCTAAAAGTTTAAGGCGATCCCAAATTTTTGGTTGAAAATACAATATTGCTAAATTGTGTGTTCATATTGATTCTTCCATTTGGAATCATGTTATCATACTCATCTCATTATTTTTGGCTTCATGTCATTTTCACTCCCTTTTGTTTTGTTTTGAGCTGTCTCTCGTCAGGGACAAGCACTTAAGTTTCCTCTCTGGGTGCGACGAGTATCTTAAATACTCATTTTATCCCTATGCTTTAGTTAGTTTTTCAGTGTCTTTATGTTTAATAAGTGCCCCAATGCTCTAAAAGTTCATACTTATGATCAGGGTCATCCATTTGATGGAAATTATGCAAAATTGGTGGAAAACTACGCTTTTAAGAAGCTACTGTATTTTTGACGTTTTCAGATATCATATGAGCTCCAATTGAAGAAAGCTTCTTATGTGCATGAATTCCTAAACTTCAAGATCTTTCCAAGGATACCAAGAACAATAAAAAATTGAGTTCGAACAAAGAAGTTAGCGTGCAAGTTCCAAAACTCAAGAAAATCAGCAAACATCGCAGCACCTTCACAGAGAGGCTACCTATTTTGATGTTTTCGCATTATCATATGAGCTCCTATTTGCATCAAGCCATACATGGATGGATTCTACACTTCAAGAATTTCCAACAAACATCAAGAACACCCAAATCGAGTTCGATGACAAAAGTTAAGTGGTCTTACGTAAGTTGGAGAAAAACAGAAAAGTCGCAGCGAACGCCGAGACATTGCAGAGTTACGAACGTAAGAAAGCATCCCCATCGCCGCGACGCTATTGAAACGCACGTCATATAATGCGCTAGGGTCGATTTTGATGGATTTTTAGCCCATTTTGAGCCCATAATGGAGGATTTTTAAAGCTCAAAACCGTAGTATCGAGGCGAGGACCATTCGAATCCGTTTTTCGGACGCTTTATGGAGAACAACTCCTTTCGGGTGGAAACACCTAGGACTGTTCGGAGATTTCTGTGGTCTGCTCTTGGAAGAGGAAGAACACTTAAGGAAGAAGAAGATAATGGAGGAGGAGAAAAAGGGAAGTCTTCAACGCAAATTTGTTTCTTTCTTTTCCTTTTTTCCGTTTTTTCTTTCTTCTTTTTTATGGTTGTATTTCTTACTTTTCCACTTATGTTTTAGTTAGTTTTCTTAGGGTTTAGATGTAGCCAAAGACATATTTGTATGAATCTCTCCTAATTTATATTGATTGATGTTTTATTTCATATTTATGTTGAGTATTTCCTATTTAGATCTTAATATGTTAGGATATTTTGGCCAATATTTACATGAATTGTGGTTTGATTCAAAATCTGAGAAGTGAGAGTTAAAATTAGACCATGGATGATTTACCATCTAATTATCATGAGATAGAGATATAAGTGAGATTAGGTGTGGTATTAAGATTTATAGGGTTCAATGCTCGAGAGATTAGTTATGATGGTTTGAGGCAGAGATGCAGTATAACCTTTTCTAAGGGTAGTGTGCGAATGCTCGAGAGAGATTCGAATATACATTAGTTAAATCGCCATCTTCATGATGAAATTGACCATCATTAATTGGGTTAGAGGTTCATACATCATTGCTTAGGTGAAATCTATACCTTAAGGCTTTTAGTCTTTATACAGTCATTCTTGCATGCCTAGATTAGTGTCTTTGAATTTTTCTACAGATTTTCCAACATCCAAATAAAGCATGCTAGATTAGAGTTGGTACTTTTAGTGCATAACCCACCTCCGTGGGAACGATACTCACTTATCATTATATTACTTGAGGCGACGCGTGCACTTGCGCACATAGGCGTACATATATACACATCACGTTTTCGGCTTATCAATGGCACATGAAAAATGGAGTCCAAATGTGAGGAAAGTGAGATGAAGTTTCCTCTTGTTGGATCAAACAAAAAAAAAAAAACAATTCGGTGAAAGAAAGGAAACGAATGAGAAAAGGAGAAAAAGGAAACGAAAAGGAAAGAAAGAAGAAAAAGAAAGGAAAGGAGAAAAAGAAAAGAAATGAGAAAAAAAAAAAAGGAAAGGAAGAAAGGATAGAAAATGAGGAAAACAAAAGGGACGAGGAAAATTTGTGCGTGGAGGAGAAAGGAAAAAAATAAAGAAAATGGCTCCGATTCCCAGTGTTCCGACAATCAGAAGTCGTTAGTCCGAGAATTAAAGTTAACCTACTAGACAAGAGCTACGAGTAGGTACCAAAAACAAAAGAGGTAAGGTTTTCTCCCACACCGTTCCTCTCCGTTCTCTCTTTCTTTCTCACCCAAGGGTCGAAATGGCCATGTGGTTCAGCCCTTAACTACGGGAGTGAGTTTTCTGACATTGCATTGTTTTTCGACGCTGAAATGAAGCTTGAGGATGCTTCATGGCTGAAATTGCAGCCGTTAATGATAGTCTTGAAATTTGTTAAAAAAATAATAATAAATAAATAAAACAAAAGCTAGAATTTCTGAACCGAGTCTAGATTATTTTCAAGGCCGGGTATGGTCGGATTTATGGTCGTGAATGGCTAGTTTGTGTGGACTATTTTTGTGTGTTATTGTTGGAAATTTTATAACATACTGAATGTGTTGTAAACATGTTGATATATTGGTGTTATATATATTAACATGAATGGATGTGAATTATATGCTTTCGACATAATTATCAATGGTACTTGGCATAAAGGACGGGTTATAAATTGTTCCATGTAGTGTTCATTATACATGTAACATGAGATAACATGCAATGGCATTTTGCATTGCATATGCACGGGAAACATCGCATTTCATGGGTGAGCGCATGGTTGGTAAATCAACATTGTGTTTGGTGTTTGATTGGGTGGGCTCGATAAATGGGACAACGTCCAACAGAGTCGCACGGTTGCATGAAACAAAAAATATGTGTCGGGTATCAGTAAGAAGGGATAGATCCCCCCTCGGATGAAAAACCCGCCAATTATGGTCAGACATAGTCCCTAGTGGTGAAAGGCCGTAAAAGTGTCTTGGTTTACGGAGCCCACGGTGAGACACCAAAAATCCGCTACCCATAAAAAGGCTCATAGATTTTGAATATAAAATTATCATTATGATGTATCATCCAAAAAGCTTTTAGTTTATAAACAAATGAAATTGGTTTTGAATGTCATCCAGAATGACGGTTTTTCACACTTGGCATAAGCATGTGTGAGGGAGTCGATGAGGACTCGGGACATGGGGCATGAGTCTCATCTCGTTTCATAGCATGTAGGATTCCATGTAGAATTGGCATATTCTTCATTGGAATGTTGATGTGTGTATTATTGTGTGAACATGGCATTGCATGTGCATTAGGTGGGGAGTAGCCCTTGTAAGAGTTATCCTTACTGGGCATTACTCACCCCGTCAGGACCCTTTCAAAAAGTGTTATTTACGTGCGACCGACTCCTCATTCGAGACCACAGTGAAGAAGCCGACATCAGAAGAACCCTTTTTGTAAAAAAAACTAGATTTTACATGTAATATTTTGAATATAAGAGAGTTGTAAATCGAACTCTTATGAACTTTTTTGATAAATTTGTATATTTTTCTAAAATATATAGGTGCATGAATGATCCCCAGTGGAATGGGACGCACATAGTGATATCAAGATATACGATACCCGTGCATTATTCCGCGGCGCCGACGGAGTCACAACGAGACACCCAATTTCTAGGGTGTCACAGCTTGGTATTAGAGTGTGATGCCCCAAAACCCGGGGGTCACATTGACAACCCATCAACCAAAGATAATTCCCGTGGGATTGGTAACTCCGACATCACGTAATCGTTGTGTCCCATTTATCGGATCCATATTACAAAAATCATGTAGTCTCCTTGTTCGAGGAGCTCTACCCAATATACAACCTATATAACAATATATCCATGACCTATCCAGGGTCTCAACATAAGTAGTAATGACCACACATGGTCCATCTATCCATATCCACAATATACAACTATATCACTATAGTCCATAAGAGTTTATTACAACACTGTTATACATAACATATATTAAAACTAGCTTGTTCTAATATAGTTTACAAAAATATTTATCAAAGTCATATCCTGGCTTCCTTCAAAATCACGAGAAGGTCGTCCTCCTATGTACCACCCGCACCGGAATATTGTCCCACGACGGGGGTGAGCAAATGCCCAAGTAGAGAATACTCTACAAGGGCTACTCCCCACCTAAGTGCACATGCAATGCCATTTCACACATTTAAGTAAAAACATACACATTCCTACTCAAATGTCTACATGACATGGATGAGAATGTGACTCGCCTTATACCATGTCCCTGAGTCTCTCACCGACTTCTCACACATGCATGCTAAGTGTGGAAACCGTTATTTATGTTCCATCAATGACCATTTTTCCAAAGCAAAAGCTTTTTGTTTTATAAATCAAAATTCGTTGGACAAACTCCGATATTCACTTGTTTTTACCAAGTCCCATGTGTTTTTGTGGGTAGCAAATTTTCGGGGTCTCACCGCAGGCTTCATACGCCTTCCGACACTTTTGCAAATTTTCATCGCTTGATACATATGTCTAACCAAGAATTCTGGGTTTTTCACCCGAGGGGGTATCTATCCCTCCTTGTTATACCCAACACAAGTATTTTTCATTTCCTTTTTCTTTTATGCAACCATGAGACTCATTTTGGACGTTGTCCCATTTTACCGAGCCCACCATCGAACACCAAACACAGTTTCAATCTACCATATACTCACGACATACCATCGAACACCAAATACAGTGTCGATCTCTACCATGCACTCATAACCATGTCATGCGATGTCCCGTGCTTAAATGCAATGCCATTACATGTATCTCATGCTACATGCACAATGAATGCCACATGCAACAATTCAAAATCATACTTCATACCAAGTATCATGGATAATCATATTTAATACATGTAATTTACATCCATTCAATTCAATATGCTTATCACACATATTTCAACATGCTTCCATACAATCAACATATGATTCATTCTTCATGCACTACAAGCATACATCACACCAAGCATCAATCATATACGAAAAGATAACTTGGTATCCTTTACCAATTGTGGCATAAACAATGCCCACAATAATCCACACAGCTCTTTGAAAAGAGCAGGAAACACCTGAAACTGTTAGAACCGTATGCCATTCACTGGAATATGGTTAAATTCTAGACTTAAAGATCTTTTCATATAGTTCAAGAACGCGCAAATCGGAGTTTGGACGAGAAAGTTATGGTCGTCCGAAGCCGAAGTTGCCAATTCGCATGGGTGTGCGAAAATTGTTCAGACCTCAAAACCAAGCACTACACCCACACGCCAACACTCTACAAATTTCAAACCACAACAGCTCCCGGGTTCACCCCGAGGACTGATCATCCATAGCTACGGGTAGGTTGGATGCCCAGCCACACCCAATTGTAACCAAGGCTACACACGGGTTGCCAAGAGGTCTAGAATTTCGCCTCAAATACTGGATTCAAGACTTCGAATCACAATAAACACGCCCATAAGATTAAAGTTGAACCAGGTCCCCATGGCCAATAAAAAGTAAAGAATAACTTAGTTGTAGAGTAGAAAAGCCCTAATTTGAATGTGACGAACCCTCACTGTACCCATGCGAGGATCTCGCCGAGGATCAACTTTTGTTTCTCGTCGACATTACTGATCGCCCAGTTAGCCTGAGATCGAAGTGGTATGCTCTCATTCTTTTCTTTTTTCTCCCTTGCTTTTTCCTTTCCAAATTAATTTTTTTTATTTCCTTCATCGAAATTTTTTTCGCTTCACTGAAAAAGTTTCCTCCCTTCTCTTTCTTTCTCTCTCTCGCGGGTCACGCAGTATAACATGGTCTCATCAATCACGCGTCGCCAGTGGTCACCTTGTGAACCATGTGCCACGTGCCAAGTGTGTCGCTACGGACACATGCTTAGGTGGCACCTTTACCACCCTTCACATGGCTTGCGCCATGTGTCCTTCTCCCATGGTGCCACGCGGGCAGCCCCTGTCGAGGTGCCATGGCACCACCCCATGTGTTACTCGACGCCGCTGCCTCAAAAACGGCGAAATTCACCATCTCTAATTCAATTAAATTGACTGTAACTAGATTTTGTGTGAGACTAATCTTCAACTGGGAAGTCTTACCTTATCAACCGAAGACCCGGGTACTTTCGCATTTTCCACTTCGGTGACTTATAAATGCAAGAATTACCGTGGTTACTTTTTCAAAAATTGAATTTTTTTTCCAGTTTTACACAAAGCTTTTAGGTATAATGAAAATCTAGGGCTTCTGAGGGCATGCCTAGGCTAGAAATTTTTATGCAGCAATCTGGGGAGATACCAACGCCACACGTAGTATTAGAGCCTAGTTATACTAATGCCTAGGTGGGGTAAAGGGCTTTTAGTAGACACGTATTATAAGATGCAGCTTGAAGCTTAAGACACTCAGGGGCCTGGGTGGAAGTGTCCGGAGCACGCATTCGCTGCTCAAAGGTATTCATCAGGTACTCTTATGAATCGCTGTGATGATTTGTGTTGTATATATTGTGGATTATATGCATGATAGGTTGTATATAGAAAACAAAGAACACTAAGGTTAGAGAACATAACCTTAGGGGTTCGAAAAATAAATGAGAATGATAGTTCAGGAACTAATCATTACTAGTGTTTGGCATTATCCACTACTAAGGAAAGAATCATTGTAGGTCGAGACCTTAAAGGAAAAGTCGTTGCACAAGCCTCCCCAGAACTAGGTCATGTTGATCTTATATGTCAATTGTGGAGCCAGAGATCTCCAGATCCTACCATTAGGACCTCGGTCATGGACACGTTGGAGTTTCGATGTCAACTTCCCCAGATAGATCAGTTGATCGCACACCAGTCGCCACGATTGTGATCGTAGGAGAGTTACGCCATTGCACATCTTCCGATGGTGTTCAGGGTCAGAGCCTTAGTGGAGATACAAGGGTGTTTTACCCCACACCGCCAGACACTCAAAAAGACAAATGATGCTCAAGCCAAAAGCTCCACCCCTATGACAAAAGGGAGGCAGAGATAAGGTCGCTTCAGCTCCTGTACCCTCCCTCCCTATAGCTTGGCAGACCCGAGGATGTCTCTTCTTCAGATTAAGATTTGGGATTACCCCGTAGAGGATGACTCCTTACAAATCGAGCAAAATCCCCGTATCACACCGCTTCTGCACCGCGATAGAATGGTGCCATGCGCTTGAGTCAAGCAGTGGAACTCATGGTTCAGATATATAGAATTTTGATATGGAGTCCCACAGCCCCAGCACTCACCTCATGCTGTCCGACTCGTTTTGCCAAGAAAATGACAAGATCCCTTCACTATGCATTGACTACCGACCAAAGAACAAGGTTATAATCAAGAATCAGATTCCGCAATGGTGAATCAAATGATGACGACTGACCAATCGAGAGGCACGTCTACTTTTAAGATGATCTCGCACCCGCTATCATCGCCAGAGAGTTAGGAGGTCGACATCCCTAAGACAACGTCAGACGCACACGGGCATTTCGAAGTTCACAATGATGCCTTTCGACGACGAACGCACTGCCAGCATTCACGATCTCATGCAATGCGGCGTTCGCACCCTTATTCATCGCTGTAGGTGCAAAATTCTATAGCTAACGCCCATCTTGATCTTACTCCAAGATAGAGGAGGACATGGATGGTGGATCATTTCGAGCATTGTTCTCTGTGCCCTCAAAGAACATCACATAGAATGCTGCTTAGTATGCAAGTTTCTCAGCTTACGTGAGGTGAAATTCGGGACATGTAGCGTGGTTAGCTTCAAAGTGTATCGGTAAATGGACCAGAGAAGGTAGAGGCGCTTATGAGTTTTTCGGGGAGAGGCCCCTGGCCATCGGATACACGCTGATTGGCGGTGGTACTACTAGTGAGATCATTTGGCTGGAGATTTCTCCCGACTAGTTGCACTTTCTATGAAAATGACTAAAAGGGGTCGGCTCCTCGGAATGACCAAGCAGGAAAGGCATTCCGTGAATTAAAAAATGAGACTTACGCACTTATCCCGTGGAATCTCCGTAAAGGACATATGTACATGTAAAGGGTACACAGAATATATCTAAAATACCCTAGTATTTATATATATATATATATATATATATAGAGATATATATATATATATATATATATATAGTGTATATATATATATATATATATATATATATATATATATATTTTATTATATGTTTAGGTATAAAATGTAATTAATGAAATTTTTTCCGTAATTTTAAATTCCTTCATAACGCGAAAAAAGATATGCAACCTAAAATTTTGCGTAAAACCACCAAATTGATAAAAAATGTCAAAATGGGGAATCTATGGTTCAAATGAGAAGTATGCAAAAGTGTAATGAAATGAAATGAAATAAATAAATTGAAATGAAAGTGAAATGAAGTGTTGTGAAATGGCAAAAATGAGAAATGGATTGTAGCCGAAGCCAAACAAGTGCCTCAAGTGGGTCAGAGACATAAAGACATATTTTCGTCGAGGAGACATCCTCTCATTAAGGTGCATTTTCGTTTTTTGAGAAAAAGGGAGAGAGGTAGGGCTTTTGAATGGGAGATTTGTGAATTGCCCAGCTGAAAATCAAAGGGGCTAAAGTGATCAAAAACAAGAAGGAACTCCTTGAGCATTGAAGTTTGAAAGAGATTTGAGGTAAGACCTTTCACACAAACCTTCTATATACCCTTTTATTTGTGTTTCGAGTTGGGAAAACCCCAAATATGGATGTTATTTTTGTTTTGCTGTAAATGAGTTTTGGGGTTGTATTGGGTTGAGTTTGAAGATATATTTTTGGTTGGTATTGGTTTGATTGTTTGAGGAGTGGGTTGTAAAAAAACAGTAAATGTTTATTTTAAAGGAATGTTGTCAAAATTTGTTAGAACCCCTTATTCTTGTTTTGGCTATAGATTAAGTTGCACTCATCCAAAAAGTGGTAGGATCGTACACTGGTAAAGAACTATATGAGATAGAGCTTTCTCAAGCAAATTTATAAAAGGTAATTAAGAGAAACAAAGCAACTTCAAGGCTCTTGAATATGTGGGCTTCTTTAAAGCTGGGAAAGTCTGTGTAGTGTAGCTCAAGGTATGCCCTGTTTTGGTTTATTTCGGTGGAGGTTTCAACATAAACAGCTTCACTCATCCCATTTGAGTGATTCAAAATTATTGGGTAACTAGATTCTAGAACACCCCATCAGGAAGGTAGCGTGCTGCAAAATTGTACCCCATAGCGCCCTAAATCACAAAAGTGGAGCTATGTGCAGATTCTATTGATGTAAAATGCAATAACTTGAGTTTTGGTGATCCAAATTGAGTGATTCCAATTGGAGAAGAAACCTTAAAACCATAGATTCAAATGAGTGAAGGAACCATTACCAATTTATGGAGTTAAGACCCCAAAAATTGAGAATAACAGTAGGTGATCCAGTGAGCTAACCAATTTGGCATTAAAATGTCGTAACTTGAGTTTGGGACTGTTTTGGCTAAGTGTGTTTTGGAATTTATGAAAATAGATTGTTGGGATGATTAAAGGTCTTGGGAAGGAATATATGTCTTGTAAATATTAACTTTTTTGCTGGACAGATTTATTTGGGAATTTATTTGATTTTAGAAAGTGTTTTGTTACAAGCAGTCAAAGTGGACAGGTTAGGGTTTTGGGATGTTAAAGATAAAAACTGGACCAATTGGTTTATAATCTGATTTTAGGTACTTGGGGGTTGGTTAGACCTTGGTCTAAGCTAATCAAATCAATGTTTGAAGTTAATTTTGGACAACATTAGGATTGGTTTTGGTAAGATGTTTTAAAGGTACTACTGTCTGGAAAAAAAAACAGTATGTTTTGCCCTGTTTGTGTTACGTGGTTGAGGGCCTTAGAGAAGAAATTTTAAATTGAAAATTTTCAGAGATGTCATTGGATATATAAAGGACTAAACTGGAGAGTTTCATAATTTTTGAAGACCGTTTGAATAATTTTTGGGTAATAAAGTCCAAAGAGTACAAAACTGGAAAATAACGGTCCTTGCATGTAGTGTTAATGTCTGTTTGAGGTTTTTGACTTAATCTTCCTTTGGGGATGGTAATTGATCAAGAGTACTGTTGGAAAATGATTAAAAGGCAGGGTGAAATTTTAGTATTTTGGTTATGTGATGGATTAAAGTTGGGAAACTAACAACCATACCGGGCTTTTATCTTGCCCTTATTTGCTAATGAGATTAAGAATACGATATTAAGCTCTGAAAATCAACCCTAACAAAAATCACTAATACGCAGGAATAATATTGTTCTTTAATTGTATTGGAATAAGGGCTGACAAGGAGGAAAGCCAGGCGAGATCGAGATTCAGTTGGAATCAAGTGCAAAGCTTTTGGGTTTGTTACACCTTTCTCTCATTATTTGAATCTCTATCTCCAAAATGTTTGAATTGCATATTCAATTGTTTAAATTGATTTGATGCAAATAAATTGTGAAATGAATTGCAAGTTGATTTAAGTTGAAATTTGAAATTGATTGATTGCGAAATGAATGACATGAAAATTGCATAGATATTGAAATGGTTGTTTTGTATAAATACATATTATATTGTATTTTCCTATAAATGATTTGAATGCCCTTAATAGAATGTACCGTTAAATTCGAGTTAAGGATGGATTGGTATACCAATAGGAGTCGAACAAACGTACTATTGTGACATACCGGTCGTAGCCAACGGGGCCGGTATCGGTAGTGTACCTGCAAGGTACATATTTTATAAAACCATGTTTACACCGGCCTACAGCCCAGTGGGACCGTGCCAGTGATTCGTTATCCTATGCACCGAAAGCATAAGTTAAATTCGATAAGGGCTAAAATGCAAAATGATAATGAGAATGAAAAAGTGCATGATTTATGATCTGAATGATTTGTTGCACATGAAAATGCATAGTTTGAGATGACCAATAAATTGTAATTGATTAAATGAAATATATCTTTATGTATGTGTTATCTTGCATTGGTCATTTAAGAAAGTATGAAGCATTGTCTTATGGTGCCTACAGTTGATTTAAACTAAAATAAAGAGGGCATTATGGGAACCACTAAGCATAAAATGCTTAGCGCGTAGTTTTTATCTATGCGCGGTCTGAGTGAACGAGGAAGGACAAGATCGAGCGTAGAAGTCATCAAAGCTAAGGAGTAAAAGTATATACTCCGTCATATGCATCCATCCTACTTTTGAACAATTGATGTTTTGTAATCAAAAAAGTCAAACTCTTAAAGGATTTTGTATATTATTTTGAATGGGCATAGAATGCCTTCATTGTAAATGCATTTTGTTAAATGTAACTGTTTATGGGCCTACCGAATTGAAATTGCTTCCACACATATTTGAAAGTGTTTATATGAAATGGAATGTTGGCCTAAACGGTTATTTTGTTTTTATATATGTTTTGGTAAATGAACTCGGCTAGCAACCTGGACTCAATTCAGATCCACCAATCGGGTCGAGCCGAGAATGGGGTGCTACAACTGCGATGCTTCCAAGGACGGACTGGGATGTGTTTTGATGCAATTCGAGAGGGTTGTAGCTTATGGTTCTCGGCAGTTGAAGAACCACGAGTAGAGTTACCCCACACATGACATGGAGTTGGCAACTATAGTCTTTGCCTTGAAGATCTGGCGCCACTATCTCTGTGGTGAACAATTCGAAGTATTCTCAAACCACAAAAGTCTGAAGTATATCTTTACACAGTGGGACCTCAACATGAGGCAACGTAGAAGGATGGAGTATCTGGAGGATTATGACTTCACTTTGCATTACCATCCTGGTACGGAAAATGTGGTGGCTAATGCGCTCAGTCGGAATTCATGGGGAGTACTGGCTAGTGTAGCTTTCCGGGAATGGCAGATGCTCAAAGTTGTGGGATAATTTAGACTACAGTACAGTGATCAGGCTTAGGGTGTTTTAGGGAGTTTAGTGGCTACACCTTCTATACTGAGTAGAGTGATTGAGTCCCAATGACGGAATGCGGAGAGATATCGTCCATGTCGAGGGACCGAATACCGGTCAGTACGGGTGATGAAAGGTACGGGCGTTTAGCGATGATAACCTTGATTATAAAGGAATGGGTTGTGGTTCCTCGGTTGATAGATTTGAGAAAGGATATCATCAAGGAGTTCCATTGCTCTCGTTTTTCTGTGCATCTAGGTGGCATGGAGATGTACCATGATCTTCATTTCCAGTATTATTGGAGTGGGATGAAGAAACACGACGGAGATTTCATTTGTCGATGTCTCATGTGTTAGAGTGAAGGTTGAGCATTAGAGGCCAACAGGATTACTCTAGCCTTTGGAGGTGGCTGAGTGGAAGTAGGAACATGTCACGATGAACTTTGTGACTCACTTGCCACTGACATCGTGAGGGCATGAAGCAGTGTGGGTGATCGTGGACCGGCTTACTAAGTCGGCACTCTTTCTAGTTGTGCGGATGACCTTCACATTGGAGGATTTCGAAAGGTTGTATATACGGGAGATAGTCCGGTTACATGGAGTGCCAGTATCCATAGTATCGGATAGGGATCCCAGGTTTACGGCTCTTTTTAGGGGAGTTTCCAACAAGCCATGGGAACACAGTTGATGATGAGCACTGCTTTTCATCCTCAAGCGGACAGTCAGTCAGAGAGGACCATCTAGATTTTAGAGGACATGCTACGAGCATGCGTCTTGGATCTTAAGGGTAGCTGGGAAGAGCATTTACCCTTAATGGAATTCGCCTATAACAACAGTTGTCAAGAGAGTATACAGATGACACCCTATGAGGCACTATATGGGAGGCCACGTCGATCTTCAGTTTGTTGGAGGGAGGTGGGGGAGAGACCCTCTACGGGTTTGGATTTGATTAGAGACACCTATGAGAGGTGGACTTGATACGGAAGCATCTTCTCATGGCTCAAAGCCGATAGAAGAGCTATGCCGACAGACGGTGGCGACCTCTAGAGTTTGATGTGGGGGATCGTGTCTTCTTGAAGGTGATGCCTAAGAGATGGGTGGTCAGGTTTGGCAAGCGGGGAAAAAATTTATCGAACCCTTCGAGGTACTTGAGAGGGTAGGTACAGTTGTTTACTGGTTGGCGTTACCTCAAACTTATCAGATTAAACTCATCACGTGTTCCATGTCTCCATGCTCGGTATACTCGGATCAGGCTCATGTAGTGGATTAGGGCGAGCTGTTGTTGATGCAGGATGGGACAACCGAGGAGGGACGGTGCGGCTATCATGGATCGCGAGATCAGGTTTGCGAAGCAAGACCGTGAGGTTAGTGAAGGTGTTATGGCAACACCGAGGAGTAGATAAGGCAACATGGGAATGCGAAGACACTATCAGTGCAAATTATCCTTTCCTATTTGAGGATGAAGGTATGCTTTTAGTAATTTGGTATTAAATGACGGTTACATATGCTTGTGATTTGGAATGTGTATGTGTGTGTGAATTTCGGGGACAAAATTCTTCTAAGGGGGAAAGAATGTAAAACCCAGGAAAAATGCAATTTTTCTGAAAAATGGCAAAATGGTAATTTACCACTCTAGTACAGGTTGAAAACCTGAAATTTTATAGATCTCGGATGACAAAATGGACTTCACTGTTGGAATCGTCTCGTCAAATTTAGTTACCTAGTCGAATTTCATTGGATTCCGAGACAGTCGGAATTTCACGTATTTTGATGCACGAGTGTCGAATTACACATGGAGTGGTGTCACATGGCATGACCATGTCGATGCCACTTGGAAAGCTTAGAGGAGGGCACATGGCATGAGAGCTATGTGGTGTGGCATTTGTCACCTAGTGCATGTATCCATGTGACACATGGCACATGGAAAATGGAGTCAAAATGTGAGAAAAGTACGAGAAAGTTTCCTCTTGTTGGATCAAACAAAAAAAACAATTTGGTGAAAGAAAAGGAAAAGAAAGAGAAAATGAGAAAATGAGAAAAAGGAAACGAAAAGAAAAGAAAGGAGAAAAAGAAAGGAAAGGAGAAAAACAAAAGAAAGGAGAAAAAAAAAGAAAAGGAAAGAAAATGAGGAAAACAAAAGGGGGGAGGAAAATCCATGCATGGAGGAGAAAGGAAAAAAAAAAAAAAAACTCCGATTTCCGGTGTTCCAACGGTCGGATGTCGTTAGTTCGAGAATTAAAGTTGGTCTACTCAACGAGAGCTAAAAGTAGGTGCTAAAAACAAAAGATATAGGGTTTTCTCCTACATTGGTTCCTCTTAATCTAAGGGTCATAAATGGCCGTGTGGTTCAGCCCCAACCATGGGACTGAGTTTTCGAACGTTGGGACTGTTCTTCGGGATAGTTTTCGGGCCGAGTTTAAGGACCGCTTCGTGGCTGAAATTATAGTCGTTAATGACAGTCTTGAAATTTGTTAAAAAAATAATAATAAATAAAATGAAATTTTAAGATTTGAGTCTAGATTATTGAGGCCCGAGGTATGGATTTATGGCGAGGGATGGCTAGTTTGTGTGGACTATTTTTGTGTGTTATTACTGGAAATTTCATAACTAGCTTAATGTGTTATAAACATGTTGATATATTGGTGTTATATATATTAGCATGAATGGATGTGAATTATATGCTTTTGATATAATTATCCATGGTACTTGGCATAAAGTACGGGTTATAAATTGTTTTATGTAGTGTTCATTATACATGTAACATGAGATAACATGCAGTGGCATTTTGCATTGCATATGCATGGGAAACATCGCATTTCATGGGTGTGAGTGCATGGTTGGTAAATCGACATTGCATTTGGTGTTTAATTGGGTGGGCTCAATAAATGGGACAACGTCCAACAGAGTTGCCCGGTTGCATGAAACGGAAAATATGTGCCGAGTATTAGTAAGAAGGGATAAATCCCTCCTCGGGTGAAAAACCCGCCAATTATGGTCAAACATAGTCCCCAGCGGTGAAAGGCCGTAAAAGTGTCTAGGTTTGTGGAGCCTGCAGTGAGACACAAAAATCCGCTACCCACAAAAAGGCTCATGGATTTTAGAATATAAAATTATCATTGTGATGTATTATCGAAAAAAATCTTTTGGTTTATAAGCGAATGAAATTGGTTTGAAAATGATCATTGGATGTCATCGAGAATGGCCAGTTTTCACACTTTGCATAAGCATGTGTGAGGAGTCGATGAACTGAGACATAGGAACATGATAGGTCGTCTCGTTTCATGACATGTATGATTCCATGTAAATTGACATGTCCCCGTTGGAATGTTGATGTGTGTATTATTGTGTGAACATGGCATTGCATGTGCACTTAGGTGGAGAGTAACCCTTGTAGGAGTTATCCTTACTGAGCATTGCTCACCCCATCATGGGACCCCCTTTCAAGTGCAAGTTATGTATAGGCGACTGACCCTCATCCAGGACCGCAGGTGTGAAGAAAGCCGAACTATGGCTTTGAGAAACCTTTTTGTAAAAAAAACTAGATTTTACATGTAATATTTTGTATATGAGTTGTAACTCGAACTCTTATTAACTATTTTGATAAATTTGTATATTTTTTTAAAACATATAGGCATTAATGGATCTCGATGAATGGGACACGATATGATGGTATTGAGATATGCGATACCCAGGTATTCCGTGCGTTGATGGGTTGTCAACGGGACCCCCGGGTTTTGGGGTATCACAATTCCAATAGGTTAGACCTCTACATTTAGATGATGAAAATGGAAATCATGATCCACGAATTTCTATACATGTTAGAGAAGCAAGTGTTGATGTTGAGCGGGTTTTATCTGAAGAAGTTCATAGTTAAAGTTTCAGTCAAGACACTAGAGACTCATTTTAGCCCATTGTCACTTCATGACCCTCTTTTGATTCAAGTGTTAAACATAGTAGTAGACCTAGCTTGCCAGTACTTCTACTACAGGCTATGGTGGCTCAATAGGAGAGGGGACTAATGATAATAGTAATATTAGAAATGATGGTGGGGATAATACAGATCTACAACAAAGTGAATATTCATTGAGTCCATTCACTGGTGAAGATGATTTCACACATTCTACACAAGATGAAGACCACGGGTCTAGGAGAATTCTACACAAGATGAAGACCACGGGTCTAGGAAATTTGAGATCTGAGTGGCCAAGACCATTGGAAAGTCATATAAATTAGACAAGAAGGATGGCCTCTTAGTGATTCGTTTTGACTAGTTTTGAGTCAGCGAGCATTGATCTTGTCACGAGTGGTCGTCGATGATGTCAGACGCTTTTCCTCCTTAGGCGATGAGTTATATGGTGCAGTAACCATATCATGGTTGTTATGAATATGAAATGATTAATTATCCTCGTGATCTACAAAAAAAAAAAAAACAAGCCTTGTTCCCATACCTAAATTTTCCTTTTAATTTTCCTTTCATTTTTGGTAATCAAATATAACCTAAATGTCAAAGAGTTGAGTTCATCGAACCTAGGCATTTAATATCTGTCAGTTTTTCAAGAGTACTAGTCTTCCAAACTCAAGTACCCATCTGGAGTACACTTACTGGTCCCATCATACGCTATATTTGTACATGATTTAATGCGCTATTAGGCTTTTACACCTACAAACAAAAAAGGAACTGAGAAATATTTATGCAAATCTGCCAATCGTCCTTTCGCACGATAAAAGGAAATTATATTGCTTGGGTCGGTGGTTAATTGAAATCCAATTTAAATTAAGAAATAATCAATCAATGTTTATCTAATTTAATCTCATTTTTCTAAATTCAAATTGAATTTAGTGCTTTAATTAGAATCAAGTTCCAAATATATTTACAATATAATTATAAATTATTTTCTTAGAAAATACATAGGATAATATATCTTATAAGTTTTATAAAATTAAATTTGGGTTTGAGTTATGTTTAGGTTTCACGAATTTTGATTTAAAGCTAATCAAAATTATGATCATATGTATTGAATTGTTGATAAGACATAAATTATCAATAAAACATAATTCAAATGATTAAGAACTCAAAGAGATATAAGAAAATGAGGAATGGTTTGTGTCAATGACAAATTTATGAAAAATATAATATTATAATATTGTAATTTCAAGTGAATATATATAAAAACCTAAATATTTTTATTAAAAAAAAGATAAAAATAAACTGAATTCAAACTCAATTCAAGTATCAAGAAAGACCATTTAAACATCAACTTGACTTTGTTTAAAAGAAAAAATTTCATATTCAAACAAATCAACCCTTTTAATTATACCCCAAAATATTATAAGCAAGATTAATTTTGACACAGAAAAGGGAGTTGGGGAGGGTGGGTAAGTTTTTCTTTCTTTTTTTTTTTTTTTTTTACTTTTATTTCCTTTATAATATATTTGTTGTTGTACTTTTTTATGATCGTGGGACCTTTCATAATCCCATCTTGCCCTTTATTACTTGAGCCAGTCAATAACGAGTAAAAACACACAATTGAAGTCCCAACTTCCCAACCAAAACGAACGAGCAAAAACACACAATTAAAGTCCCAACCTCCCAACCAAAACGAATGTGGTGACCTTAAAGGCCATTTTGTAGTATTTAAGAAGGAAGATTTAATGTGTCATGTGGCGGTTGAATTCCCCTGCAATGCAGTAACTAAGTACCGAAGAAAAAGCTGAGTGCCCTAATTGACACCATGTGGACTAGGGTTATGGGTGCTTGGCATTAACGGCTCTCTTCTCTTCTTGGTCAATGCTATGACAAGAGTCACATGAAATTTTTTTTCCTTTTTGGCGAGGCTTTTTCAGAATAATTTAATAGAATGAACATCATTTTCAAAATAATTTAGAGATTAATTTTTTATCTTTGATAGTTTATTTTTCAATCATTCTTCATAGGAAAATAATTGAAAAGTGTTAAAAATATGTTTGTTTCCAAAGCACACTTTTTTTTGTCATATTTAGTCACTTTGTATATATTATTATAATATTATATTCTTATAAGGATTGGTGAAACCTCTGGATCCATATCTCACCTCTTTATCACTTGAGTCTGGTCTCAAGGACAATTCCCTAGAAGCGTTAAAGAAAGAAAAAAATAGAAAGATTCTGTTTGGAATCCGAAAAATACTAGAGAAAGAAAAAAAATATTAAATAAAATAATTTTCTCATATTTGATTCACCGGAAAATATAAAACAAAATCAAATATAATAAAAAAATTCCTTAAAATTTTACATATTTTAAATTTTAGTCCTTATATAATATAGAGAAACAAATAAAATTAATTTGAATAAATATATATAATTAATTTATTAAATTTAAACATTTTGTTATTTTCCTCACAATTTTTTTTCTTTCCACTTTTCCTCTTTATTATTCTCTCTATTTTTTTTAGTACTTTTTGGGTTTCAAACAAAGCCTAAGAAAAATAATTTTTTTATATTTAATTGTCTAATGAAAATTAAAAAAAAATCAAATATAAATAAAATTACTTAGAAACTTACGTATTCTTAAACTATTTAATCTTTGCATTGATGAGTTAAAATAAATAACATTAGTTTGAACTAACAAATAAAAATAATATTTTAGATCTAACTCTATTTTAATTTTTAAAAAAATTTTCTTTTATTCTACTTTTCCTTCCTATTTTCCCTTATTTGCATTTTTCCTAAAACTTTTCCAATAACCAAATATAGCCTAATTAAATTGTTGTTTAGTTTGTATATCTCATCAAATATAAGTAAAATAAACTTTATCATATTGTTTTTATGTGTTTTATTCTTTAGCAAATAAAAAATATTTATCTTATTTTTTTCTTAATTTATACTTATTCTCTAATTATTTAAAAATATGATCATAAATAATTCAAAATATAGCAACTAAAATTTAGTCTCAAAAAACAAAGAGTTATTTACACTTGGTAATTAAATTTGTATAAAATATTAAATAGAAATTATATAGAAAGTTTTTTTAAAAATTTTATGCACGAAAAACATTAATTTTAAAGATGGAATGATGTACAATTAGGATTTTTTTTAAATGAAGAATTAAAACCATCATCAATAACTATAATTTTAAGCTTTAAACAGAAAGCTAACAACCACATTCCTTAACAGTTGTTTGAGTTAGTGGGTGGAGAGGCCCGAATATAGACAAGGAAAACTAGTTTTTTAACTTATTTATCTTTTCCAAAAACATCTTTGTTGTCTTTTAGATTCTCAGAGTCATCGGATCGTCGAGGTACTAACTTAACGGTAATGACCTGCAAAACAAATAAGGCATCGGCGGTGGTGTGTCGGTCGCCTCTCCGATGCTTAAATCAAACATAACCATAGGGAGAGTAAATATGTCCATTTTCTTAGTAGGGTATCCCTTCCTTCTTCCTGTTGCGATTCCTTCCTTATTTATAAAAAAGGAGGATGGTCCATTTTTATGGGTTTGTGGAAATGGAAAGGGGCGGGGCGCTTGTTGTGCATCGGGGCACATTCTTTGCTTTTTATATAGCCAAGTTATCCGAATCTTTCGCCTCAAGAATCGTTTGATTATCCTAAGGGCGGGTACGTACGCGATTCATGAGATGATGTGTTTTTGAGCTACGAGTGATCAGCCGGGAAATTATTGGTTGGTCATCTTTTTAGAGACGGCAGCCAGCTAGGAGAGGATGTATCTGAGCAATAAATCCCGCAAGCCTTCGCTGTGATTGGATAGTTCACGAGTCGGGATTCGGGTCGTGGTCGGATCCGTGTTTATGTGATGATACTTAGGCCTGAAGGTTGGGTCTAGTATGTAGGCTTTAATCTGTCTAGGCTTTTTGAATAGGAGTGCTTGAACTAATTTTATCATCATTGTCATTATTCATGATATATTCTTATATAAATTTTTTTAAATAAATAATAAAACATAAAAAAACTCAACTTATCCTTAAAAATCACATCTTCCTAAAAATAATACATAACCTTAATAATATTCAAGTCTTTCATTGGTGTTATGGATTGATCTTAATCAAGCTAAGATGAATATTATAAGTGACAATCTCACCGCCTTTAAAAGTTAATTTCTAACTAAAACAAAGTTTGTTCACTTTGTGTTCTTGATATTTGGTGTTAACGCGACATTTGAAGTTGAAGAATATTTACGAGATTTTATATATGAATAAAGTCAATTTTGCTTGAAGTTTGTCGATTTGTTTATAACTTAAGATAAAAATGTGAAATTGCTTGTCCAAAAGTATCTTTAGCCGTAAGAACCTCAACCTCTTTTTTTCTCAACTTTTTTTCTACTAACCTCTTTTCTTTAAGTAAACATGGGTGATTTTTTTGTCATTTTTAAAATGAAATTACTCATCTATACTTCTTTTCATCTTTTTCTTCTTCAATAAAGTTGGTTTTTGTCATCATGATACGGTGTTAATTTTTATGTTTAGGTGATTCAGATAAGCAAAGTATATATAACGAGAGACAAAAATTCAAATCGATAGTTGTTAATATGCTGCAGAATTTGAGTCATATGTATTCTAGTCACAATAGTAATATCAAATGTGTAGGCTCAACTATAAAATATATAGACTTTGAGTCGATTCATTATACTCTTAACCTGGATGATGTTTCATCATTTATAGTTTATAACGATTTTGATTATATGTTTCTATCGATATATTGTTGGTTTGAATCAATTAAATTATTTTTCTCTTAAAAAAAAAAGATAAAAATATGAAATTATATTTTCACTTATTATGGTTATTGATACACTTTATGTCTATTTTAGTTGATTTATGGTAACCCTTTTAAGATATAATTAGAGTTTGCAATATGGATTAAGCTCGATGGGTCAGTCCACTTTAACCCGAGTATTTGGAGGATTGGATTGCAAAATTTAAAGCTCAAATAAAACCGGGTCAAATTGGCTCGACCCGTTTTGGCCAGTGGCCTATGTGGGTTTAGTTCGGGTTGGCCCGATTAACTCAATTGGCATGAAATCTTTATTTATTTATTTTTAAGTAAATAGCTTAGTAATTTAGATTTTCAAAAATTCACCTACAAAATTCGATATTTTGGCTATTGACATGGAGTCAAATATCCGCTTTTGTAGCATAGAGGTTTTAAAAATAATTATTATTATAATATATGATTAATATATTAAACTTTTTTATTTTAACTATTTTATTTTTATTTTTAAATGTATCTTTTTAATATAATTTATATGATAATTTAATATTTAAAAAATCTTGCATGAAAAATTAGGAAATGCATTTGAATTAAATAAATTATAGTTTTAATATTGAATATATTTTCATTTATCTCATTAATCCTATTTTAAATATTTAAAATTTTATTTTTTGTATTCATCCTTTAAATTTTATTTAATCATATATGATTTTTTTTATAAAAACGAAGTTACACTAGTTTATAAATTAAATTAAATTTAATAACTAAATTATCAGTATATTTTAAATAATTTTATTATTTAAACTAATGTTAGTAACAAATTGATACACTCTAGTTTCACAGAAACCGTTCCACTATGACTTGAACCCCGGGACCTCCTTCCTGTATGCCCTTATAAATGTTGACCGTGGTCGCTCACTTCTGGAGACAGATACCTCAGATGTCTCCAGCTCGGTCCTGTTTAACTAACCACAACTCAGTAAATACTACCTGAGGGCTGCATACCTAAGCTTTGATAATAAACTAAGATTAAAATACTTGGTGGGAACAGTAACTTTAAGAACACATCGAGTCCATTTCACTAGATCCATCCTGATCTATATTTAAGTTAAAATGATCAATGTACTTAAAATAGTCCATAATAGTTCAATCACGACTCTCTTACCTATTATTACACATCACGTATTTAACAAAAGCTTTATTAAAGGGATTCATCAAAGCCATATGTTTGTCTTCTTCACTTATAACTTAATGAAAGCCCATCCCACCTTGTGGTACACCCCGCACCCGAAATGTTTTCCCATAAGGGGTGAGCCACGCCAAGAGAATATTTCCTACAAAGGCTACTCCCCACTCCAAGGCACTTGTACGGTCATGTTCCAAATTCACATTCACATCTCCAAAATAAAAATATGCAATTTCTACAATGAAATCCTATATGTCATGTTATGAAATGAGATGAGACTCAATCATGTACCATGTCTCGAGTCCTTACCGATCCCATCACACCCAAGTCTTTACTAACTCCTATCACACAATGCCAAAGCCCATGCG
The DNA here is from genome assembly GCA_016808115.1 of Tetrastigma voinierianum. Lineage (NCBI taxonomy): Eukaryota > Viridiplantae > Streptophyta > Magnoliopsida > Vitales > Vitaceae > Tetrastigma > Tetrastigma voinierianum. The sequence continues at coordinate 649,385 of JAEQBH010001333.1, read as the reverse complement.
TGATAAAATCCATCATTTCTGGATTACATCCAATGATCATTTTACAAAACAAATTCATTTGTTTTCAAACCAAAATCTTTTTGGATGTTACACCTCAATGATCGGCTTAGCAGGCAGAAACCCATGTCTTTTTGTAGTATAAATCAATTCGTTGTGTCACACCGCAGTTTCTCTACGCCTAAACACTCACGGCTTTCATCGCTGGAATTATGTCTAACGCCAATTACCGGTATTTTACCTAAGTAGTATCTATCCTGCCGCTATTACCCGGCACATATTTCTTTTCTTTACCATTTTATTCAATCCGTAACTCGCTGATGCCGTCTAACTGTGACCGAACCCATCCAATCGTTCACCAAATGGCAAAGGTTGATTATAACTATGCACTCACACCTATCTAATGCGATGTCCATGTGTATGGTGCAACAAACAAGGCGCCATTGAATGTTATATCATGTCACATGTATAATGAATGCTACATGGACAACACAATCCCCACCACTCACCGGGTGTCATGGACAAATCTCATCACTTGCATATGATTTCCATACTACATTTCATTCATATCAATATATTATGCACGCATATATCAACATCAACATACAATATGTCATTCTATGTTCAAGCAATGACACAAACACAATCAAGCCATGTAATGACCATTTGCACATAGAAATTCATCACATGTCAATACATTAGAACACACATATTAACATCCAAACATGTCACTCCTTAGTCAAGCAATGACACTCTCAAACAAGTCATATAATAGCCCCGAAGCAAGCCACATCAATCACAACCCAAAGCAAACCAACTCCAAACAAAGCCATAAACACGTGCCTCAACCTAGCTCACAAGGTCACTGAGCGTAGCCCACCACTCAGGGTGAGAGTTCCCCAGCAGCAAAGCCTCGCCTAGGTGAATCAAACTCCCCATTTCTGGCACTCCTGCCCGCCTAGATGAACACTCCCGCTCTAGGCGACCCTTCGCTTTAGGCAAACACCCCTCGCCTGGCGAAAGACACCTTTCTTCTGGGGTGGAAGCCCCTTGTCCCCGCCGAAGCGGCCACGCCTTTCTGCCGAAGGATCGCCCAGCCAAGAACTCGAACATCCGATCATTTTCAACCCAAAAATGGAAAACAAACCAAAGTAGTAGAATCCCTACCTCTAGTGTTTACAGAAGAAACCCATGAACTCGTGACACTCCCAAACCGTAAACCCTACTTCGAACCCTCAATCTGGATTACGGGAAAAAATCTCGCGTACCTTACACCTCGTCGATGAGATGAACTTTGCTCTGAGTTCGAATTAATCAAATCAAGGGTTCTGACCGCAGAGAGAAGCTTGGGTGCCTCTATTTCCTTCTCTCTTTCTCTCATTAATGAAGATCGTAAAAATGATTTTTCTACCAAGTTCTTTGTTTAGACTGTTTGGCCCAACAAGCAGCTACTGGTTCCACTTAGTCTGGGCTTAATTTTTGTCTGGTTATCCATTCCGTCCCGCCTTAAGTTCAAATTATTTTCTATGAACTTAATTCAGTTATTTTCTTCAATCTGGAGAAATAGAAAATCCGCCCAGAGTCACTGACACCTGTCACCCCGAAATGAAAATCCAACTATCTCGAATTCAACAAATTCGCTTGCACTAGATTTCATGAGACAACTTAACGACGAGGTCTGCTTTCACTATCCTGTATTTATAAAAACTCAGTTTGTAAATCTCAGACTATTTCTAGCAATTTGTCGCTCAAGCCATTTTTCATAAAAATTTAATTTTTCCTAGGTTTTACAATAATGATGATAACCCAACCAATAATATGTGCACTTTCTGCTCTGTAGAGCCACATGTTATTACAGATATAATATAGATGATGATGAAGATTGGTATATGTATAAGATTTTATTCTATACATTAATTTTTTCTGAGATAGATATAAGTTGTTACTTTATTGTTTTTGTATTATTTAGTTAAGGTTTGAGTAATTATTTATATGAGTGTCAACATTATTTATTTATTTAAGTTTATTTACTATTATTATATTTTTAGATCTAACTATTTCATATTAATTATTATTATATATTTATATATTATTTATTTTTATTTGAGGAATGATAGAATTTGTAAAATTAATTTTTTAGCATTTTTAAGGTTTTGTCTCGTTTGGCCCAAGAACTCACATGGGTCAAAATGTGGCTAGGCTGACGTGCTAAACCCAAATATGTCGGGCCAAATTAACCCCGCCTGACCAGCACCAAATAGGTTGGGATTTCATCACAATGTTCTCAGATATAACTAACATTCCATTATTGAAAAGGATAAAACTGTCTTAAATCATGCATGAACTTTTATCTAGACAACATAATCATACTCAAAATGGTTGAAGGGGTAGAAATTTCAATTTAAAGGAAAGAGTTAGGTGTTTCAATTTCTTAAAAAAAATCAATAGTTTGATATTTTGTAAAAGTCTTTGCTACAGTATGCAAGTATCAACGCATCATAATAAGAATCCGTTTTAGTAAATTATTTCAATTATCTAATTGTCATACTCTTTTCATAATATCAGAGTTGGAAAAGAGAAGGGTCGACTTTTTTTTATATCTATTCACTTTAGATATTATGTTTCAGTAACTTGTTCTTATATGGATTGAAACTTCGATCTCCCGTAACCCCTTCCTACCTATTTATCACTTGAGTTAGGCCTCAAAGACTAGACATAATAGGCTCAACTTCACTCTTCTTTAAAAGTTATTAAGTGCTATACAAGACTCAACTTCACCTCACAAAATATGTCTTTCTAAAAAAGTAACCTAAATATTCAAGCCTAAATTAAATCAGCCCCTTCAGTTCATGGCATTGGTATTCTCTATCATATCTCAAGTAGAGAAAAACTTCTTAAAGAAATTAAGGATGGTGATGAAAATAAAAGTCCTATTTGTAATAATAGTTATGGATAAAAATGATAGATTTTTCACTTTTATGAGAGTTTTTTTAACCATGAAAGAAGATGTTTTGTGTATGATCCTTGGTGTTAATATAGTATATGAGATTGAAGAATATTTTAAAAACTTTAAAAATATATGTGACAATATCCTCTCATTCAAAATCAATTTCGAACCAAATCAAAATTTATTAATTGATCATTTATAACAAATGATAAAGATATGAAATTTTTTTCCCACTTCCTATGGTACACTTTTTTTTTAATCCAATTCAGGGTAGCACTTCAAGGACATAAAAAATCACTTAATAACAAAAAGGAAGAAACAAAACTTTCTTAAAATATGCATGGGGTTTTATTTGGACAACCTAATCATAATCAAAATGGTTGATGAGATAAAATTTTCAATTTTAGGAAAAGAGGTTTGACTCTTTTTAAAATCACAATTATTAACAACAATAATAATAATTTGATATTCTTATCAAATTCTTATTGATAGATGTCTTCACTATGGATCGAGAGAAGTTAAATGACACAAGACATAAGATGCATCACATAATCAAATATATAATGATAAGAATTCACTTTAATCATATTTCGTTAAGTTAAGAGTAATAACATATTAATAATACTTTAGTTTCTTAATTTAAGAAATAATTTTTTTTTAATTAAATTTATAATATTTGTCATTCCTTTTTATAAATAATTCACAACTTCTACAAATTTACAAAAAATAATTCTGGTCCTTCTTTTCAAAAAAAGAAACATATCCTAGTTCTTCATCAAAGTTGACCTATACATGGCAACTAAAACATTTTTACAATATAATATAAATGATATTTCAGTCTATTTGGTATTATATTTATTAAAAAAAATTTACCTTAGCGAATATTTACCTCTTTGAAGAAAACCAACCATGGCTTGAAGACTCAACTAGTGGTAATAAGTTAGGGCATCCCTCATCTAACATCTAGAGATGTTGATAAAGTCCAAGCAATGCTTGAACTTTTTTATTGTAACAGGCTTTGTCAATATGTCTAATGCATTCTCAGAAGTATGACTCTTCTCAAGCAATAACTCACCATAAGAGACCAACTCCCTGATCTTGTGAAATCTCACATTTATGTGTTTGGTCCTTGCATGATACACTTGGTTATTTGTCAAAAAGATTCCACTTTGATTGTGACAATGCAACTAAACTCCACCTTACTGAATGCCCAACTCCTTGACCATTCTTGCAAGCCACAATGCTTCCTTGGAAGCTTCAGCTACTAACATATACTTTGAGTCAGTGGTAGATAATGCAACTGGGACTATACCATAGACTTCCAAAAATAAATGCTCGCTAAGAGAACACGAACCTGTGGTAGACTCCCTAGTCATCCGAATCCCTTTGCATAATCTTATCTACGCATATCCCAACCTGGCTGAACACTTCTCATTGCCTAATCGAAAATGATGACATAGTCTATAGTCCCCCTAAAGTATCTGAATATCCATTTGACTGCATCCCAATCCGATCGTCCTAGACTCGATAGAAACTTACTTACCGCACTAATAGCTTGTGCCAAATCTAGTCTTGTACAAACCATAGCATACATCAAGCACCCCACTACACTTACATATGGGACATTTGACATGTCCTGTACATCATCATCTGTCTTTGGGAACTATGTAGTAGACAATCTGAAATGGTTTGCCAAAGGTGTACTTATTGGTTTTGCATCTCTGCGTCGAACCTCCGATTCGTGCCACAAAGCATGTGATCCAAATCAACAAATTTATCCTAAATTCCTCTCCCAATGTCAGAAAGCAAAGCTTTACTCAGAGCAACTGCTCTGGTATTGCCTAACACATGATGCTTTTCTTCTGCATAAAATGATTTACAAAGAGGTTCAAAATGGTGAATTTCAATTTGGACTGCCTGAAGGAAAACAAAGGAGGGTTGGTTTGCTGGCAAAGGTTGGAAATAAATAAGAAAAATAAAATAGGAACTCCCTTTGCAGCACCATCAAGTTGATTTCTAGGCAACCGAGGGTTCCTTTGTGGTCCTTTCTTTGTCATGATGGCATATCATTTCCGAACCGATCTTCATTTTGCTTTAAAACCTAACCCCTTTAATAATAACTTGAAAATCTGGGTGATCCACCGGCCATCAATGCCTGGATTAAAACGCAAATCACCTTAACTCACCTCACAATGGATCATAAATGATAACTAACAAACATCAATGGATCTAACATTAAGCATCTAATGAGCCCAAAAGATTACCAAGTAATAACCATTCAAGGAGACTAAAAAGGATGAAACCCTAATGTTAAAAGGAACACAGATGGCGCTGGACTCACCGCGTGAAACAGGACCTCCAAGAGCCTCTAGATCCCGCACCCAGCCAGCCCTTCTCGTCAAGGAGGAAGGGTTTTAGCCGCTCATCCTCCGTTGTCATCCTCGAGGGTGTTTGGCAACCAAGAAAGGGAGAGGAAAATGAGAAAGTTGAGAGAAAGTGGTAAAAAGCGAGAGTCGAAGATTCCCTTCGCCACTTTATCGATTGAAGCCGATTGACAAGCGGTACAACCGAGGCTTATATATGCTCGTAGAGCCAAGTGTAAATTACAAAAAAACTGTGAAACTAAAACCTATTACAAGGACAAAATGGGAAGAACAAAAATTACAACAAAAACAACAAAAGCGTGGAAATGCGTGAGAACAGGTCGGAGGCATGAATGAAGGTCGCAGTGAGTGCCATTCCCGGCAGCGGGTCCATCGGTTTCACTTTTTGCTTTTCTTTCCTTCTAAGATATGATCTGTAACGATGAGTTCAACTCGAATTCTTCGGGCTTGGATCGACTCAACAATTTTGGCATAATTAGTTCACAAAAACTACAAAATTAGCCATAAAATATGATCAGTAGTACAATAGGACCCGAATATACAATTGGTTAATTAGAATGATTATACACAAAAAGCATTCAAACCTATAATAAACAGGTTCAAAAATAAGATTTCTTTCACCAATCACACCCCCCAACCTACACATTGCTAGTCCCTTAGCAATGAAAGAAAGAAAGAAAGAAAGAAAGAGCGTACAAAACGAAATCAAAATTATGTTCACAAAAAATATATATTTCAAATAGGTTGTGAATGAGCGTAATGCCTAACCCTAATTAAGAATCATCAAAACCTTGCCTAATAACTATCTTGAGATAATGAATGCCATACAAAATTGAGTATCAAAAGAGCCTCCATCTCGGTGAATCAACCAGAAACTTCCACCAAAATCTAAGTGTTTGTTTGATTAGTTCTCAACAATAAACTGTCAAACTGCACTCTCCCCCCAACCTAGCAAGCTAACCAACTTAAATAGATCAGGACCCACTCTTATTCCACAACTCTTTTTGTGTTGTAGGGGTGCAATGCTGAGGAATCGACCTCATCAAAGTCCATGTAACGGATCTACCGATGACTCCCAACCAATTAAGCTTAGGGCACCAAGTCATAAGGATCTTTCGACCACTAACTCTTCGTGTTTCACTCGACTCGACGATTTCAAAATCTGTTGATCTACAACTCGCTAACCTCACCGATTCAACTGCAGCGAGCACTAAGTCGGTGGCTCCCAAACTGAACAGCTTAGGGTACCGCCAGTTGAATAGCCAGATGCCCACGCGAATCGCGCCAGAGTTTTTAGCGTAAAGCTACGTAATTCTTTCTTTCTTTCTTTTTCTTTCTTTGTTTTAAGACATCCACGCCCCTACCCATGGCCTGACCTATTGCATGCGTATCGACCAAATCAGGGCAGAACATCAACAGAGGCGCGCTTCGTTATCGAATAACCCACGCCAATCGGCAGGGAAGACAACGCGGAACGAAACGTCGAACAAGAATCAATCGAATCATCACCACGAGGCGGAACCAACGAAGATCATCGGCAACGACAGTTCGAACTTTTTCAAACCACGCGCAAGAAACGCGCGCGCCGCGGCGAGAGGGCACCGGTCGGATACAACATCCAGCGAACCAGCCGGTCATCATTGACTTCGCTACCAACGGCGGTACACAACACGAAAAACATAACGTTACTTCCTTCCATTTAATCTTCCACTTCAGAATAACTCCCGGAATATGTTCACGTCTGGTATTGGGCATTTAAAGAAGATCCAGTATCACCGTTAGTTAAACGCAGTCGGCGGAAACGAGTTATATCCGTGGAAACGGCGCGATTGAATGATCGTAAACGTGGGGTCATCCAAAGATAGATCAAGCCAGCATACTATGCGATTCGTTTCAAAGAAAATAAGAAGTCATCGCAATAAGAACGCGTATCTTTTTATAAGAAAACCAAAACCGTCAGAACGCGTACCGAAGTCGCATCAGCGTTCAACAATCCGGATTTTAAAGACCATGTTCGGTCCCATTCAAGAGGAACCATGGTACGGAGGTGTTACAAAGAGAGGTTATGTTAAAAACATTTGAATATCAAAGATCGCGCGTCGGCGCACGGAAAACGTCTGACGCGGAACTTCGCGGTTGATGTAATCGTTTCGATAATATGAATCACCAAACGAGGTTTCGCCAGGTCATTCAGAATCCGGGTCTGGTCGGCGGCGCGGTAAAACCGGCGACAGTACGTCGATAAAAGCGAACTTTCCTCGTGACGGATCCATGGTTTATCTCGTTGTTGATGAGTTAGGTCAATCCCAATCATCCATCAGCGATTTGTTTAAAAATCGAATCATGTTAATCGGTTTCGGAAGCGAACTGATATACGCTTTAAAGATATAACGAAGATAACGACGCGCCAGATCCACGCATCGAAACTGATTAGATTTGATAGAACGATCATGAACGCAGCCACAAAATGAGAAAACATACGATTCAATTTTTCAAGAGATCGCACCAATAATTAACTAACCAAGAACCAAGTCCCATCTATTCTTGATTAACAAACGCAACAACCGAGTTTAATCGGCAACTTTGGTTCGTTTTCCGCTAAACGCTTTTATTTAACGTAAAATCTCATTTATCCACTGATTTGATCCAGCAACAAATAGACTCGCGAGAACCAAACGGTTAGCACTCGCCAAATCCGATCCCATTTAGCCCGGGTAATCTACCGGGCGGGAAATACTTATAAGCGTTAAGCGGATTCTGATTCCAGCTTGAAATATTGTATGAAGGTCCGGTTGTTTACTTAAATTTGAGTCTTGCCCACTGGGTGATTCCAGTTGGAATAGAACCCTACACTTAGCTTTAAAGGAATACAAAGATACGGTGCCAATATTTGAGACAAGGTATCGGGAAATAACATTTTAACAACTCAAGAAATCTGTAAAACTACTAGTTGGCATGAAACGCTATAATCTCAGCTTTGTAAGGATCCGAATGGGGTGATTCCAACTCTTGGTAAAGTAGATTCATAGAAGAATAAGAATTCCATGAATATGATTACACATGCATCATACTCTTACCAAGATAAGGGAAGGGACGATCTGGTTATGAAATACCTAAGGGGCTAAGAATGCCCTATTAAAAGATAGTAAGTTATCACCTCATAATTGTAAACCATCTAAGACCGCTTATTAAATGACACAGCACTACTGTCCTAAATAGTACTTCTAGATCTCGTTAGTGCTTCGCACTCCTGGTCCCGACCAAGACTTCTGCAGATCTCCGACATAGCTCTAAGACTCGACTAGTACTTCTATGATTTCCCGACAAGGTTCTAAGACTGATTAGTACTTAAGATTTTGATTAGTGCTAATAAGACTCCCGTTCCGATTAGTGCTACGGCACTCCCGTCTCCGTTAAGTGCTAAGGCACTCCTTGCTCGAATTAATACTACGACATTCGGGATCGCGTAGTATCTTCTGGGTACTTATTGTGGTCAGTATTGGTCCTACCATTCCTGTGACATCGGGTCTAGGAAGTCAAAATAATTATATGATAAGATTCCGAATACAGAATAAGAATAAAGATCCAATGTACCCTAGACTGCTCCGTAGCGACTCTACTCGTAATTCCTCAGATCCGGTAAATGTTCTCAGTACCTACGTACTCCCAGATTTAAACAGTTCCGCTCGTCTGATGAGTTCAGAGTACCTGCGTGGTACTCCGTCTCGATTAACTCTCGCCTCCGATTAAGTCCCGTAGTACCCCACGTACCCCGACCGAGTTAAGTTCAGGTACCTACTTCGCAATTTCGCATCCGAAAAGTCTGCCTCAGATCTCGACAAGTTCCGTGAGTACCGCCGTACCTTTGCATTTGATTTAGTTCCTCGTAGTACCACGGTACTTGCCTTTTGGATTTAAGTCCCAGAGTACCTACTGTACCCGTGATCTCGATAAGTCTTTGTCTCTCGAATAAGTCCCGTAGTACCCATGGGTACTCACCAGAGGTTATGTAGGTACTCACGTACTCCCGACCATAAGTTCCAGAGTACCTACGTACTCCTCAGATCCGAGTAAGCCTGGCTTTCAGGATCCGACTGGTTCCTCGCAGTACCTACGGGGTACTTCAGATTTGATTTAGTTCGTAGTACGACGTACTCCTGCCTTTGAATAAGTCCTGTGAGTACCTAGCGTACTCCCGTAGATCCGATAAGTCCTGTGATTCGATAAGTCTTTGCTTCGACAAGTCCCGTGAGTACCTACGGGTACTCCTGCCCCTGATAAGTTATGTAGTACCTACGTACTCCAAGACCAATAAGTTCCGATTCCTGATTAACTCCTCAGACTGGTAATGTTATGTAGTACCTAAGGGTACCCTTCGTATTTGATTAAGATCTCATTTATGTCTCTAATTTAGTTCCAGAGTACCTACGGTACTCCCCGTACTGGTCAAGTTCCGTCTCCGATTAAGTTCCGTCTCTCGCTTAAGTTCAGAGGCACCTACACGTACCCAGACTCGATTAAGTCTCAGAGTACCTATGGGCACTCGTGCATTTCATCATTCTGTAGCATCAGGTACTCCCGTGATTCGACACTTATGGTACCTACTTCGTACCCCCGTGATTGATAATTCAGAAAACTCAAGGGTAATTTCTCTTGCCTAGTAACGTAGCATAAGTTCCAGACACTACTTCGCAATTCCCGTATTTGACAAGTCCCGTCTCGAATAAGTCTCCTCGTAGTACCCACGTACTCCCGTCTGACAAGCCCCTGTGAAAGTACCCACTACCCGTGACTGAAAATGTCTGCAGCACTCAGGGTACCCCAGATGACTAAGTCTCCGTCTCGGCCTCCGATGGTTCCCGTAGCACTCCACGGGTTCCTGCCTCCGAATGTGCTCCCGTCCGATAGAGCCCAGCACCTACAAGACTTCGCATTCGAAAGTAAGTCCTTAGTACCTACGTACTACGCATCTAATAAGTCCTCAGATTCGAATTGAAGTCCCAGAAGACTCCACGTACCCTCATATCCGATAAGTCCCGTATCCGATTAAGTTCCCCAGAGTACCTAATGGTACTCCCCGCATTGGATTAAGTTCCGTCCGCTCTCATTGTTCCGTAGCACTCCACGTACCTCGTATTTCATCAAGCTTTGTGAGTACCCAGCACTCCTCGTGATTCACAACTCAGCATCTACGCAATTCCCCAGATCGGTGAAAACAAGATAAGTCCGAAGAGTACCTATGGCACTCTCGCATCCGTGAAATGAGTATATGTATCCGCTTCCGACCAGACCGCCTCGACTAATGTCCATACTCGATATGTATCCGTATGCCCGACGAACTCCTCGTAGGTGATACGACAGATTAGTTCGACTCATTGTACCTACGGTACCCGCACAAGTATAAGATCTGTAAGACAATTATAAATTCTGTATCATATAAAGTGAGATCCAAATACATGTATAAGTTCAGAATAATACACGATAAGATCCGAATACCGTATGTGCCTGTAAATACCGCATATGTTCCGTAAGAATGTTCTTTAAATTCCTACGGAGTCCCGCGCAGATGAATATGGCCTGATAAGCATAAGTACTTATATAAGTCCATGGCTAAGGAATGTATGAAATTTCTCGATTAAGTATGGTTATACACTTATTATACCAGGTATATGCATGTGTTTCAGATAAGAATGCGTTTCCCACTGCTTAAAAGCTTAGCACTGCTTTTAATCCGTGTAGGTATTGTGAGAAGACATCGCAAACATCCGCATACACCGGGCCAACACACTTGTAAGGGTTCACTACATGTAGGTTTCCAGGTTCCGATTTGTACGTAAAGTTCGCCTTTTGTATAAATGGACTCGCTTATATGTGTCTAGATTTTGATGGACACCACTCCTAAGTGGTCGCTCTTTGATTTATATATATTATTTTGATTTTGTTATAAGATAAGCTATACCCACAAAAGCGCTTGGCTTTTTTAAAAAAAAAAAAAAAAAAACTGTGCAAAGAGTCCCAGCCTGAGCTCACTGACCGTCGATCCGCCAACCTGCCTGACCGGATTCGGGGTGTGAACTCCCTCCCCCTCCCCCAACCAAATGTCCTACTGTCCGCAATGGGCTCGACCGGGAAAGTTAGAGAAGGAAGTACTTCCTTGATGAGATGTACTGCTTTGGATAGGAGACTTACAAGCTTCCATCGACACCTTATTCAATTCGCCAGGGCTTCAAATAAACAAAGCCAGAAAGAAGAAAAGAGAGGAAAAAGTGACTAGTTGGAGCATTTTGAAAATTACACCTTCATAATAATTTCAAAAGTATTCTTCCTACTATATTTAGATTCCACTCTCTAAGCTTTCCAACTGAAATTAAAACACCTAAAACTATGTCTGAATGAAAAAGTTATGAGTTTAAACAAAATGGAGGTGACGCAGGTTGCGAAAATTCGCAACCTGCGAAATTTTATTTTTATTTTTTTCAATTTTTTTTAATATATATATATATATATATATATATATATATATATATATATATATATATATATATATATAGTGGTATATATAAATAATAATAATATATATCATATAAGCAAAATAGTACAAGGCAAGAGAAAACAAGAACTCGCGGCACTGCTGTAATGCGAAAATTGCAAGTCGAAATTCTTCTGGGACTTCGCTACAAATCCCGACTAAAACTGGCAAAATAAACACAAAAATTTAAAAAAATATATAAATGAAAAATTAATCTAAAAAACAAAGATTAACTAAAAATTAGAAGAACGAAGAAAATTAAAGAAATCAAAATAAACTAAAATAAAACAAAATAAAATAAGAAAATCAACAAAAATGAGGAACTTTGTTCACTTAAACCACTTGCCTGGCCTCATTCAGCAGCGAGGAACTGGTGGAGCTTAGAAATACCGAGGTTCGGGTGCTCCAAATCCGAACTAGCACCCGAACCATCTACTATGTCATGCAACGGAGTGGTCGCTAATTAGGTTCTGATGGTGGCAAAGGCTTGGACTACGGCCACTAACTTCCTAAAATTGTGCACAGGCAATGCAGATGGTTACCGCTACCGCTTCTCTCGTGTAAACTGCTGCGTGGCAAGCAAAGAGGCGCAATGGTTCAGGATAGAGTGCTACCTGCAAGGTCAGAGGGTTCGCATTAGCAAGGTTTGATTATGTGGGAAATGGTCTTGAGAACATGCTTTTGTGCCTTCCACTGCTTCCTTTCCCTCTACCTCCCGCTTCCCCATCAAGTACCAGACTACCGGTTCCCCGCATTAATTCCTCCTGAACCTGCTGCAGGATGTCAAATTTTCATCAATTTCGCTCCAAACTCATCCACCTCGCTTAGGAGCCCCACTATGTCAATTTCCCGATCGGGTCTTTACATCCATTGCCCTCGCCTCCTCTTTCGAAATTATCCACTAATAGTTTGCTCAAGTTCGCATTGCTTTCTCAACTAGAGAAATTAACTGTACGAGGAGTTGAGGTAAAATGGAGAAGCAGGAGGTGCATAAGCTGAGGGAAAACTATAGACTGCACTCATCCATCGGGTTCATAATCCTCACGACCTACATGGTCGATTTTCCTCCTACAGGTTGGGCTTTTGGTGGAAGGTTTCTTTATAATCCCTCATTGATATATGCCCAGGTTTCTCCGATCAGATGTTCATGTGGGGGTTCCATTTGCTCACAATTCAAACCCACTGAACATGGATTCTCAGTAAAGAAAAACAGATAAAGCACAAAACAATCCCGCAGCAATTTTTTTTTTTTGAACCAAAAAAAATGACAAGAAATAAAGGAATTCACCAAAGATTTCTGTGATGAGGATCACAAGGTCACAGCTTTCACTTGTACTTCAAGGCACCATCCCTAACGGCGCCTATTTCACTCGTGTACACAAAGAGGGGCAGATCCGAAATCAACAAAATTTGTATCCAAATTCTCCACTGCCATAGCAAAGCTATCATAAGATAATGGCTCTTGTGGTCGAACACGTGGATGGGCTTTCTTCGCATAAAATGATTTACGTGAGGTTCAAAAATGGTGAATTTCAATTTGGATTTTGAAGGTTTGATGAAAATGAGGGTTGGTTGTTTGCAAAGGAAATAAATAAGAAAAATGTAAAATAGAACCCTTGAAGTGTTAGACCACCGTTGGATTTCTAGGCAATCGAGGGTTCCGTGGTCCTTTCTCGCTGGGGAGGATGACATAGTCATTTCTCGAACCGGATCTTTATTTAGCTTTAAAACCTAACCCTTAATAATAATCCTTTGAAACCAGATCCATCGGCCACGCTGTTTCCTTTGGCCATTAAAACACAAATCACTCGACTCACCCACAATGGATCATAAATGATAACAATAAACATCAATGGATCTAACATTAAGCATCCAATGAGCCCAAAAGATTTTCGGGCAATGAACCATTCAAGGAGACTAAAAAAGACAAAAACCTAATGTTAAAAGGAGAACACAGACGATATGACTAATTCGTGAAAACAGGGACCTCCAAGATTCTAGATCCTACACCCAAGAACTTCCGTCCGCGAGGAAGGGTTTTAGCCGCTCATCCTCCAAGTTGTCATCCTTGGAGGGTGTTTGGAAACCAAGAAAGGGAGAGAAAATGAGAGAAAGTGGAGAGAAAGTGCAAAAAGTGAGAGAGCTGGAAGCTTCTCCCGTCACTTTATTGATTGAAGTTGATTGATCGTTTTGTACAAACTGAGGCTTATATATGCTCAGAGCCAAGGGAAATTACAAAAAAAAACTGAAACTAAAAGCTATTACAAGGACAAAATGGGAAGAAACAAAAAATTGCAACAAAAACAACAAAAGCTTGAGTCAGAGAACAGGTGGGTCAGTAGGATGAACAAGGCGCCAGAGGCATGAATGGTGCTCGCAGGAAAAGCATTCCTCAGAAGGGTCCATCGTTTCCATTCGCTTTTCTTTCCTTCTAGGATATGATCTGTAATGATGAGTTCAACTCGAATTCTTCGTGCTTGGATCGACTCAACAATTTTGGCATGATTGGCTCGCAAAAACTACAAAATTAGCCATAAAATATGATCAGTAGTATAATAGGGACCCGAACATGTCAATCAAGACTGTGAATGAGATTAGTACAAAGCACCAAACCTATAATGTTAGGGTCTAAAATAACACTTTTGGGCAATTGAATCAACTTTCTCTTCAACACCTTCCTAACATAGCCACTCAGAGACAACCATAACCTTCCTAGAGCTCTTTCTCTACAAATCTCCATCCCAAGAATCTTCTTGGCGACACCCAAATCCTTCATGTCAAATCTCTACTCAACAAGATCTTCAATTTATTGACCTCACTCATACTCTTTGCAGCAATCAACATATCATCCACATAAAGCAATAGAAAAATAGATGAACCATCATCAAGACTCTTCACATAAACACAATAGTCATACTCACACTTTGTAGCCAATTCGTATCATATAGAGTTTGAATCTCTTATACCATCAAGTTTCAGACCGCCAATCCATAGTGATTTTTAACCACAGCTAAGTGTTACTGTCCATGTTAAGTGAACCCTTATAGGCGTACCATGTAAACAGTCTCCTCTAACTCACCATAAAGGAAAGTTGGCTTTACATCCATCTACTCCAACTCCATATCAAAATACGCTACCAAACTCAACACCATCCTGATAGAGGTATGTCTCTGAATGCATAAGGAAAACTTCATCATAGTTATCTCTGCCTGGAGTAACTCACATTAAAAGAAGCCTTGAACTTTTCACCCTCCTTTTCCTCGAAACTGCTCAGATGTTCCCACTTGCACCTTATATCCCACTTCCCTTTAGGAATCTCCACCAACCCCCAGCATTTGCTCTTATGCAGCATCGCACTCCCTGTAGCACTCATCCGCCTACCTTCTCGATATGTACTCGCTCCTAAAAGTTAGTGGAATCTCCCCTACTACTAGTGGATCAAGGTATAAGAAACCAAACTTTAAACCACTGTAAGATCTTTACGGTGTTGGCCTGCCTGTGGGCATACTCATAGGATCACGATCTTTATACTAACTCTCTCTGCATTCTGAGTATCATCCTTTACATTATGAGTCTCTAGCTCCACCTGTATCACATACTCATCACTATAATGATTTTTCGGAGTTATCATCTTATCTTTCTAAGTATTCTTCAACATGGTTTTTTCATTAAAAATCACATCTCTACTTATCACCACCTTGTTTGCCTTCGGATCCCACAGCTTGAAGTGTTTTACCCCTTTTTTATATCCCAACAAAATGCACTGTCTAGAATTAGCATCAAACTTTGATCTCTCATCTCCAGCAATGTGTGTATAGGTTGGACATTTGAACACTTTTAACCTCGAGTAGTTTACCTCATTAACTGTCCATACCTCCTCTACAACTTTCCCATCTAATGATGCCCTTGGTGACCTATTAATCAAGTAGCATGCCATACTCACTGTCTTTGCCCAAAACTTCTTTTCTAGCCCTACCTTCAATCTGATACATCGAGCTTTTCCAACTATAGATCTATTCATCCTCTCTACCACACCATTATGTTGTGGAGTCTTCCGGACTGTGAAGTGCCTCTTAATCTCATACTCCTTACACAACTCTATGAATCTTGAGTCTATGTACTCTATACCATTCTCTGATCAGAGGCATTTGTTATTCCTACCTATTTGGTTTTCCACTTTAGTTTTCCATAACTTGAATTTGTCAAATGTTTCTGACTTGTGCCGCATGAAGTACACCCAAACTTTCCGTGAGTGGTCATCAATAAAACACACAAAATATACACTATCTCTCAACGATGTTGTCTGTACTAGCCCCCAAACATTTGTATGAACATAATCAAGAATCCTTTCTGTCTTGTGTGTGCCTATCTTAAACTGCACCTTATTTTGTTTCCCAAAAACATAATATTTGCATAACAAGCTTCAGCGTGTTTTATCTTTGTGCCACCTAAATCCAGGCACGGAGTGTCAGCTTGAGGAATATCTATTTTTACAAAACTTATAACATTTAAGCTTGTTCATTCATATAATATTAAACATTTAGCATATATATTGCGACGGATTACAAAATATATACAAGCTCCATATATGGAAGTGTTCAACATTTACAATATTTACATTATTTACATTATTTACAAAAACAAAACATATACAAAAATATATCAAAAGTTCTTTAGTGGGCACCTAGTAGTGTGTTAGCCTTGGTTGCTGATGTGGAGAGTCCAGACTTTTCGTTTCTGCTTCTCCTGTACCTACACGGATGAAACACCTGTGCTAAGCTTATATCTTAATGGGAATAAACTCGTGGACGACCACTAACACGAATCATCACACTTCTATACACATGCATATACATCTAACATATCATATCATTTAAACATGCTTATACATATCTCATATTTACTTATCATATCATTTTACATTTCTAATCAACGTTCATATACATTTTGTATGTCATATTGATTCGTGCCACAGTAGGGTGATCTGGAATCAACAAAATTTGTATCCTAAGTTCCTCCTACTGTCGTAGTAGAAACTCTGCAGTGATACTATGGCAGTCTAAGTTCAGACACAGGGATGGGTTTTCTTCGTACAAATGATTTGGTGAAGGAAATCAAAGAAATGGTGAATTAAATTTGGATTTCAGTTTTGTCAAAACAGGGGGTGTGGTTGGTTGCAAACTGAAACTAAAACAAGAAAAAAAATGTAAAATAGAACCCCTTGAAGTGTTAGGCCGGTTTTAGGGTTTCAAGGTAACCACATGTCCCGGTGTTTTCCTGGCGTTGGGGGCATGACTGTGATCATTTCAGAGCGGATCTTCATTTAGCTTTAAAAACTAAACCTATGATTTTCCCTTTTGAAACACTAGCATTTAAATGGGCATAAATGTTCCCTATGGGTGGCATCTCAAAACCTAATCCACGATAAGCTAGCAAGAGACAACTAAGCGAGCCTCCAATGGATCACAGTGAAAGTATCCATTGAACGAAAAAGCTTGCGAATACATTAAATAGAGCATGCTTAGAGATTTTAACTAAGTGAGAAGCCGAGGGCTTAAACAACTGAAAAATAATGCGTTAAGCAGGGGACCGTGCGATTACCTCTAAACCAGCCAGCAGTACTCCTCTTTAAGGAGGAAGAGGTCTAGCCGAACATCCTCTGGAGTTATTAAATACATCGGAGAAGTGTTTGGCAGTGAAAAATGGAAAGAAAGGAAAGAAAAGGGAAAAGAAGCTGCGAGAGCCTCAGCTTCTTTACTGTCATCAAAATTCAAGTCTTTTGATTTATCTGGCTGAGACTTATATAGATGCTCGGTGTAAGGAAGTTACAAAAAAAAACCAAAATCGGAAGGTTATTACGGGGTAAAAATGGAAAAGAGCAAAGCAAAGCAGCAGAGGTGTAGCGTGAAGCGAGACGGGTAGCGGGGAGGAACGGTGTTGGGGCGGGAGCAGTGCTCGCGGAGAAGCTCTCTGGGTGGTGTTTTCTTAACATTTTGCTCTTCTTTCCTTCGATCTTTGATGCAATGTTGAGGTTACCTTGAATTCTTAGTGCTTGGATTCGACTCGAAGCAAATTTGGCATAATTAGCTACTTAAAGCGCAAAATTTGCCACAAAATCAGTTCAGCCAAATAGTAGGGACCTTAATGTGCAAATGGGTTAATTAGCATGATTAGTACACAAAAGCACTCAAAACACATAATAAATGAGGTTTCAAAAATAGCACTTTTTTTTTGGGCACTAATCACATATTCAAAATATTTATTTATGTTTCATGCATAACCTTAGAATTGAATAAAGGAAACTATAAGGGCCCCAGTGTGGTACCCACTATCTGAAGCAGTGGTCTATAAGGGCTCGAGGCGGCTGTAATGACAGTGAGACGGTCTGTGTTGGGTATCTTGCCAAAAGCTTGTTTTTTCCACAATAGGCATGACCATCATCCACCACCGGGTTCTAAACAAAACGTGCATATTATGCTTTATGTTCCATTACATATCTCATATTCCCAGAATAATTATTGTCATGAGTGATATATCGATATTTACAATCATTATTAGTATCTTTGCATTTTCCCTCATTATATACACATAGATAAATGTTTTAATATGTGCTTATGAGCTGTGATATCATTCAGTTTAATCATTATATGTGGATGGATTCTGGGACTCAGGTTCTTTCAGTAGGTGATCAAGGCGACCGGGCGGGTCAAAGCGGAGAGGAGAGTGTTATTAAGAGAGTTGGAAGGCACCTGATGGGTGACCAAACATAACCATGGACCCCTACAGTTTTTTTCATGGTTTCTGGACCCTAATATGAGTTCCAACTTCATCAAGCTATATATGGATGAATTCTATGCCAAGGCTTTCCATGAGTCGAGAACATCCTAAGCAGTTCGAACAAAGGAAATTATGATATCGAAGTTGGATGCTTTCCCATGAGCAGTGACTACAGCGGAACCGAGCGGGCCTACTTTTCGTGCTTTGGACCTAATATGGGTTGTCTTATCAATTCTATGGATGGATTCTAGACTCAAGGCTTTCCCTTTAGTCAAGATTTATTCGAAGCAGTCGGACGAAGAAATTATAGTATCATCAGTTGGAGAAATTTTGGCGGCATCTCACTTAAAACCCAAATATTTCCTTAATACAAATATTCCTCAGGTCGAGGATTACAATCTTTCAAACCCAAGTCAAGTATGATATTATACCAAGTAGGGTTCTTTTAAGACCCAAATTCATCAAAAAAAATGGGTTTATGGATTCTTCTTCATGAACAATTCCATACAAAGTCCCAAAAGTCCGATAAATCATACGAAATCATAGTTTCCATACCAAAACTTAATAAATTCCATAACTTTCTTTGGCTTTCTTCTCATGTATTCTTCTTCTTCCTTCTTATTGCCCCTCTCTCTGCTTCTACACATTATGAATTCTCTAAAAATGAGAGACCAGATTTGGTCTCACCCCTTTGACCTTTAATTCTCCTTTTATTGCATGTATAAAAACTCTCCTATAATTTGCAAAATCAAGTTATGTCATTTTATATAATAATACATCTATTATATATTATCTTTTGTGTCCCATTTGACAAGTTACAAATTTGCCATATCTTGTACAAATTAAGGTTTAATTTTCTCATTGGCGAAATAATAATTGAAGGCTGATACTGATAATAATATACCATAAACATATTACTAAGCATTATGAAATATTTTGGATGCCAACTCTGCTGCAAGGTACATGAGTGCACCTGTAGTGAAGAGTTACGGATACTGCGCTTTCATAGTTAGCCATTCTGATGCTTCTTTCCTACCATGGTGTTGCAGTCCTTTCCATAACGGTACTTATTCCTTATTGTTTCACCTCTGAGGCGAATAACTTTCGGCTCTTCATCATGAATGCGCGCATCCTGCTTGGTGGTATGTCAGCTCATCGAAGAAGCGATATCTAGAAGCATCGACATGGAAACACATTGTGTAATGTTGGCGATTATGGAGGAAGTGCCAAGCAAATAAATCACGGGGCAAATTCGTTTCCCGAAACCTCATGGCTACAATGGACATATCGGATAATTTTCCCTTTTACAAGCGTAGAATTTTCCTCCACGAGCGATACTTTCAAGAAGACCTTGTCCTCCCACTTCATATGCAATGTCTCTCCTCTTCAAATAAGAGCATAAGATTTTTGTAGTCTCGCCTTTAACCTTTTAAAATAACTGCATTTTCCCATACGTATCTTTCATGTGCACGGACAAATACTTTATGCTCATTTAACCGTTCAACACACACTGAGTTCTATATATTTCGACCATACAAAGCCTCGTATGCTACTATATAATAACGATTGAAAACTATTGTTATAGGCAAATTCCATCAATGAAATATACCTATCTAACTTCTGAAAATTCCATGACACAACCTCGTTTCATCTTTAGTGCTTGGATCAACCTACGTCCATCACGTTTTGAGGGATGGAATGTTGTACTGAACTTCAGCTTAGTGCCCAAAGCTTCTTGTAATTCCTTTGAACCTTGATGTAAGCGCGAATCTACATATGACCTGATAAGATAGCAGTCTGACGTACGATCATCTGATCTATATATATTCAAACTAGTTGAAGTCATGAATAGTCCATCTGACCCCGGTATAAAATGGGCCGACTTTGTGAGCTTGTCAACAATTACCCGAGATAGAGTCATGCCACATTTGTGTGAGGCTGACTTCCGTCATAGTAATGTTATCCCACTTCCATTAGAGGTGGAAAGTTGTAACTAACCTGTTAGCACCCAGTATTCGGCTTTGACTTCTTTTGTGCGTCAAGCACTTAAGACATACTGGTCCCATCTCTTTTCATTCCTTTCCATATCAAAAATTGTTTCAAGTCGGTATCTCCTTATTGCCTTGAGGATGCATGGTAATAAGTATTATGAACCTCGAGTAGCAACTTTTTCTTTGGCTCTTTATCATCGGCACACATAATGCATTGCGGAAATCTGACTTCAGGCTTCTTTCATTGGCTTCCGGTCTGCATCCCACTATCTACAACCATCAGTAACTTTTCCTGTAGCTCTTCATCATTTTTCTGTGCAT
Source organism: Tetrastigma voinierianum (assembly GCA_016808115.1). Classification (NCBI taxonomy): domain Eukaryota; kingdom Viridiplantae; phylum Streptophyta; class Magnoliopsida; order Vitales; family Vitaceae; genus Tetrastigma; species Tetrastigma voinierianum. The sequence continues at coordinate 628,439 of JAEQBH010001333.1, read as the reverse complement.
CTATAATCATTTGCTTTAAAATGGGTTGTGCTTCTAGTTGAGTTAACATAGCTCCATATACGCGCTGGTGCTCAATCCTTTATCTTTGTAGTGGCATTCTTTGTATCTTCAAATAAAAAGTATAGACTACTTCATTAACACTAAGTGATAGTCTATGATGCGATCATAATCCTTGAATAACTCTAACCACCACCCTTGTCTCAAATTTAACTCTTGCGTTGTAGTACTTTAGACTCTTATGATGGATGTAAATTCACACTTTCCGTATAAGTAGTGTATGCAATAGCCACCAAGCAAAACCTGTACAATAACTCTGGTGTGGTAGGATAAATTTTGGTTGCGTGTAACTGGATTCAAGCGTAAGACGCATAAGCCACCCTTTATCCCATCTTGCATTAACATGCATCCCCGAGCCAATGCTTGAAGCATCACTATCTGAAGTTATACTCTTTTTCTGAAGTAGGTTGCGTAATCTTGGTGCTTCAACCAGCATCCCCTTTCAAGCTGTTCAAAACTATTCGACATTTGTTTGTCACTCAAACTTCCATTCCTTTCACTGAAGTAACTTGGTAGGCGGAAGAAGCTATAATGAAGCCTCTCACAAAATCTTTCTATAATAACACTGACGAAGCTGCTGGTTTACATTTCGAGGTGACTCGTCTACCTCGACATAATATGAAGCCCAGGAAACTTCCTTTGATCAAAATCACATTTGTTGAGCAGCATATAACTGCTTTTCTCTTAAGCGTCTCTGGGTTATTTTCGGATGTTGTTCATGTTCCTATGCATCCCACCAGATACGAAGTCATCGACAAAAGACCACTTTACAAACTAATCCACACATAGAGATTCGGAATACCACTGACTAGGCAAATCCATGAATGCGGTAGTGCATTAGTCGACAATGGCATTACCAAAAACTCATAATGCCATACTTGAGGTTCTAATGCGATCTTAAACCTCTACTTCTTTACTCTCAATAACTAATATCTAGATGTGGTCGATCTTGAAGAACACCACTCCTTTCGATTGATCAAAAGATCTTGATTCTCGGCAGTAAGGTACTTGTTTTTCACTATCTTATTGAATACTTGCCGATAATCGATGCACATCGAGTAGAGTGCATCTTCCGTTTCTAGTAAAGCCAGGTGCACCCGAGGCGAAACAGGTCAATGGAAACCATACTAACCCAAAAGCTCTTGTAAGCTGAACCTTTAACTCCTTCACTTGGAGCCATCTGTAAGATTTATGACTTGTGTACAAGAGTACATTCGCTGGTTTCTATGGTTAAAGTCCACCTCCCTCTCAAGGGAATGCAGTAACTCTTGAGGAATGCATTTGATTCCCTTACCTCTTTGGAATCTTTTCCACATCAACTTGACCTCTCTTGGTCAGTAGCCAAGGCTAGAATGCCTCATATCCTATTCTTATAAATCTCCTCGCTTGCATGGATGAGATTACATTGGACATTACGCTGGATCTAATGCCCTGTATTATCACCTCAGACTGATCAGAGCATCTCAACACTACTGTCTTTTGTCCCTGATCTTGATGGCTCGGTGTTTAGTCAACGATCATTCCCGAATCAAGTCGAGCTCTCGGAATGGGCCAAAGGTTATCAAGTCGACAAACTCTCTTTCTTGTATAACGTGGGGCAATTTACGTATACGCTATTCACACTAGCGTTGCGCCCCCGACGGACTAGTCATATGCATATGCCTTGCTATTTTACTCTCGTTGGTACTTTTTGTCAAATACATGCTCCATACTTTTTGTATAGATAGTAGATCTAGGATCAATCAATGGTACATCTCAATATCATATAAAGTATGCGGCTATAGCTTGCCAGGGCATCGTTCCTCACGAGCCTTCATATGCTCGTCTTTAGTGCTGTATAGGCATAGGACCGATCCACTTTGTCTGCGAAACTATGCCTCCTCATCCTCACATCTTTGAGATAGGCCCGCTACGACCTACCTCGTCTCGAGTCGGTGGTGCAGCCAGATCTCCCTCTGCCACTACCTTGCAAACTCCTATTATCCCCTGACTCTCGGGGAAATTGTGCTATCAAATGCTCAAGGCTTCCACACCGAAAACACCCTCATGTCAATAACCTGCAAACACTAGAATGTCGTCTATGGAAATGAGTGCACTCTGGAGGTTTTCTGTCCAAATGAAACACCTCTACCCCACACTAGATCTTTGTTGTACCTCCTGTCTTCTACCTCTTGTAGTCGAACCATATACCGACTCGGCTTGAACATCTCTAGCTCTTTTACACCGAGAAGGGCGACTCCTTTTGAGAACTTCTTCTTTTGAGACTTTTCTTTGCTGTTGGTTCTAGTCTCTCCACTTTCATTGCAGCTTGGACCAACTGATAAAAGTTCACCTGTTGGAGAGAAGTCATAGATGCTAAGTACCTCTTGATGGAATCATGTAGTCCATCTTCAAATTGCCTACATCGAAATGCCTCGGTGAGGACCGCTTCCGGTGCATAATTGCTGAGATGGCTAAACTCTTTCTCATACTCAGCCACAAATAAGTTCCTTTGCTTCATATTTAGGAACTATTTCCACTTGGACTCCCTATACATGTTTGTAACATACTTTGCCCTGAACTCTTGGACAAAGAATTCCCATGTCATGGGATTTGGAATCCCTTGACTTTTGAGCTAATTTCCACGATCATATGCACTCGCCTACTTGATAGTGAGACTGCACATGATGTATGATCGGAGGACATCTAACCTCTTCAAATACCCTTTCTAAGCTTTTCTAACGAGTCGACTTTCTCTTACTCTTCCATACTTTCGACCCATCGAATTCCTCGCTCATGTCTTTCACTTATTGTGTCTATTAGACTTTAGAATCAAATTATCAGGGCGAGCCTGTATCCTCGATATTCTCGATGAAGGCTATGGACTCATTAGGTACAATACTTTTACGAAGGCTTTGTTGATAACACTGTTCACATGGGTTAACACTCCTGTGAAACTTCTTCATAACGATCCATCTATAAAAAACAAGGACATCCACATGGAGGATGACACATTACTTAACATATGCATATTTATCTTATAATAATCTATCTAAAAGGTTTAAACTTGTCCAAAGCTAAACCTAGAGATTAAGTACCACTAACCTTTGACACCCCATCCAGCTCCCGGTGTGCCAGTGTCATTTTTTTATAAACTTATAACTTTTAAGCTTGTTCCTTCGTATAATGCTAAACATTTAACTTTATCTTATGTGCAGCATCGGATTACAAAGCTATCTTTGCAATCTTTCATATATGGAAGTGTTCAGCATTTACAATATTTATATTGTTTACAAAAACAAAACATATCTGAAAATAAACTGAAAAGGTCTTTATTAGGCACCTAGTAGTGTGTTAGTTGCTAATATGTGTGGAGTGTCAGGACTTTACCGTTACTTCTCCTGTACCTACACGGATGAAACACTCGTGCTAAGCTTATAGCTTAGTGGGAATAAACTCATGGACGACCACTAATACGGATCATCACACTTCTATACACATGCATATACATCTAACATATCATATCATTTAAACATGCTTATACATATCTCATATTTACTTATCATATCATGTTACATTTCTTATCAACGTTCATGTCTTTAGTATGTCATATTCAAGTCATTTTGTTTTATGTTTAGTCTGCATAAAGCGCAGTGGATAAAAGAAAGCATAAGGCGAAGGCGTTGTACTCACTATGAAATAGTGAATACATAAGGGCGAAGAAGCGCCCAGTATCATTGTGCGGGACAACGACCATCTATAAGGGCTGGCGTTGTTATCATTATGCAGACAATGACCAACTATGGGAGCCGAAGGCTATAATGACCCGAACGGGGCCAAGCGTCAGAGTATGTTGCAAACTTGTTTTTCCCTAATAGGCATGCCCATCTATCCCTCTACCAGGTTCTAAGCAGACAATCCATGTGTATTTTATGTTCATTACATATCTCATATTCCCGAATAATTATTGTCATCCGGTAATCATATAATATTTACAATCATTTATTAGTATCTTTGCATTTTTCATATCATTATATGAATAACTATGGATTTACCATGTGTATGCTTATGGTATTTAATATCATTCCAATTTCATCAAGCTATATATGGATGGATTCTATACTCAAAGAGCTTTCATAGAATCAGAACATCAGAAGCGAGTTCGGACGAAAGTATAACCATCGAAGTTGGAGGCTTTGGAGGCTTTCCATGAATAAAGGACTACGAGCGTAAATCCTGGGTCAGGCCTATTGTTTTCGTGGATGTTCGACTCAGCATGAGTTCCAATATTATCAAGCTATATATGGATGGAATCTAGACTCAAATGGCTTTTCATTGAGTCTAAGAGACATCCAATGTAGTTCTACGAAGAAATTATGACCATCCGGTTGCAGAAATTTTGACAAAGATCTCCCTAAAACCCCAATATTTCCTTAATACAAATATTCCTGAATATGATTACAATCAACCAACCTATGTTCGTAAACACAACCAATATACCAAGTAATGTTCTTTTATACCCAAATTCATCCAAAAAAAATGGGTTTATGGTTTCTTCTTCATCAAACAATTCCATACAAAAGTCCAAAAGTCCAATAATCCATACCAAAATCATAGTTTCCATACAAGTTCCATACAAAACTTAACAAATTCCATACTCTCTTCGACTTTCTTTCTTCCTTTCTTCTTTCTTTCTTCTTTCTTCTTCTTTCTTTCTTCTTTCTTCCCTTCTCTCTACTTCTACCTTGCATAAGCTTTTCCGAAAAATGAGAGATCAATTTGATTCACCCCCTTTGACCTTTAATTCTCCTTTTATCAAGACTTTGTCCTCAAACTCTCCTACATTTGGTAAATCAAGTTATGCCATTTATATAATAACCCACCATCTTCTTATATTATGTCTTTTAGGTTCCATTTTGACAAGTTACAAATTTACCCTTGTATCTTGTACAAATTTAGTTTATAAAATTTTTTCACTTAGCAAAATACTAATTACAAAAATTTCCAAATGCACTTAATAATATACCCAAACATGTTATAAAACTATTAGGTATATTTCAGATATATACCCTTCAATAGTTTTCTTCTATTTAAACTTCATCATCCCACGCCACCATATGCCCTAACTCGCATATGCCAAGGGCCGTATTGACTAACTCAGCTCTACTTCGCTGTGTTTTCACCTATAATTATGGTACCCATCAATTTTTTTATATTCCCTACCAGCTTTTACCCCTTCATCACTATCAAGACACCTTTGCTCACCTTTATTACTCCATTAGCAAATTTGTAATTAAAACCATTAGCCTCTAGAGTTCCCAATGAAATCAGATTCTTCCTCAAGTTAGGAACATGTCTAACATCACACAACATTTGAATGACACTATCAAACATTTTCACTGTGTATTCCCTATTCCGACAACCCTGCATGAAGCATCACTACCCATCAGAGTAGAATCAAAATTTACTAACTTGTAAGTTTCAAACCAATCTTTATTGGGCATATGATAAGAACATGCCGAATCCATAATCCAAGAATCCGTCAGATGATCTCAATTGGATGAAACTGAAAGCATATCACCATCACCGCTCTTTAAGTCTCCTTCTTCTACTACATTCCCAGACTTTGATGAACCCTCTTTGTTTTATGTGCCCCTTTTTCCCATACTTGTAACATTGAATATCCTTCCTTCTCCTCAATTTAGATCGAGATTTGTTTCTACTCGACTCACTCCGAGACTTATTTCTCCCACACTTCTGATTACCCTTAACCACAAGCCCTTCACCCTGTGAACTCATCACTAGCTCTCTTCCTTTTATTAAAGGATAGTAGAGCACATGTGATCTCCTTCAATTCTAGGGTTTCTTTCCCCCCACAATATCATAGTGGTAACCAGATTGTCGTAAGACTCGGGTAGAGAATTCATTAAAATCAATGTCATGTCTTCCTCTTCGAACTTCACATCAACTCGATTCAAATCACTAATGATCTAATTAAACACGTTTATGTGTTGATCTAGTACTGAATTCTTTTCCAGTATTTGTATACAACTTCTTCTGCTGAAGTATTTTGTCTGGCCAATGACTGGATGCACGACTCTCCAACTTCAACTAAATTGTTGTCTGAGATTCCTTATCCAGCACATGGTAGCATCACTCCCTATCGGCCAATCACATCCTGATAGTCGATTACTGCACTGGGCTGACCTTCCACTCCATGTCATTCATTCCTTCGGGGTGTTCTCCAATCAACTCTGACCACCAAACCCTACTATGCCCAACACATCCTTAACCCTCCTCTACCACATCCAAAGTCTCGGATCCATCTGGCCTCACCGTGTTCGCAGGGAGATGCGGCGGTGCATCATACCACGCTCCGATACCTAATCAGGCCGGAGCACTCCAAAACAATGGGCGATAAGAATTGAGTATAAAGAAAAAAGTTAAAAATACACGTATTTTATGCTATTTCCTAAGAAATAAGGCCTATATTCACTCGAACGACGACTCTTGAACTGCTTATCACCAAATAGGCGCAGGCGTATTTATTATAACCTCGATAATACTTCAAATTAAAAAAAAAAATAATACCCCTATGCCCTAAATATACCATACCATACCATACCATACCACAGGGGCTTCGCCCTCGCACCCCTAACCTGATATTTCCCTCCCCCCCCCAACAAAAGACGTTATGCATTAAAGACAAATGTCAGGAAAAGTAATGTGACTACAAGATTTGCACTACTAATTTAAAATAAAGACAAAAGAATATATAAAACAAAAAATACAATGATTCGTAACATATTACGAAAAGTAATTGTACTTTTGCGCAGGCGTATCTTTCTCTAACCATCTGGCGATACCTTAAATAACTATAGTGCACTCACCTTAAATAATTGGCTAAGGCCAGACTTACACCATAAGCCTAAGACTCCACTTAAACCAATTATTTTTTTCCCCTCTATACGCTTCTCGAATCTCAGATTTCCATCTTTCATACGTTCATCACCTTTATTTCTAGATCAGCAAATAATACATACTTTTCCCTTACAAAAATCCAAATGGAAGAAGGCCCTTCCTAATTAATATCACACCCTTTCCTTATTATTCAGCTTTGAAGCAGGTCGTGAATTAGAAGTTACACATCCACCACCTCACCCATTAATAATTGATAGGTTTGAAGGGCCCAATGCTCTTCCTAAACTTGAATGTGGGACCACTTTGGTGTTAGATATTTTTGGGTATGTACATAAATTTGCTACCTTTGCTAAAGGCACTTGGCCCCGTTACTATTATTATGGCAGCTACGAGAGGTTAAAGACAGGACTGGACCACATCTTCCACAAAACTCACAAGTACTTGTGTTCATATCTGCTGAAAAGTAGGTTCCTTGTAGACCAGTGTTCAACAATTAAATGTCCCACTCAATTTATTTTATTTATTATTATTGTTGTTATTTTTTATATGAAAAAAAAAAATCAATGTAAATTGATCAGAGACAAAAAATAAAGTGAGTGGCATAAATATTTTAACTCTAAACTGGAGGTTAAAGGGTTCAAACCTCAAAATAAATATAAACATTTTTTTCCAAAATTTCAGGGGCATTAATTTGCCCTCCTAAGCCTACTATTTAGATCTGTCCTGAAATCGATAAATAATTGTCCAAATGTATAATAAGGTGAATTTACCTTCTTTATCGAAAAAAAACAATCTAGGCTGATAAAAAAATTGTACAAATATTTCATAGGGTTAATTTACCTTCTTTCAAAATAACAATACAAAATATAAAAATTATTTGATAAAGTTTTAGAATAGTGGAGTTCTCCATATTTAGCCAAAATCATACAGAAGGTGGATGAAATTAATCTTATAGTATTACAGGGAAAGGATGACAATAATGTATACAATAATAACTCTACGTATATAATAATTCCATGAGACTCGAATATAAATAATATAACTTAATATAATATATTGTATTAGTTGCAATTCATTTGACTATATTTTTACTAGTTTAAGTGTTAATAGTAAAAGTGTTTTATTTGAAAATATTTTTAGGAGAATCATTTACTATTTGTTACTTTGTAACTTTACAAATCATTTTTCTACACTACTAGTCATTATTGTAATTTTCAAAAAATGTTTACTAAATTCCAAACTATTTATTCGCATTTGATAGAATACTAATTAAATTTTATTTCACACATTCATTTTTTAAATACATAAAATTATTTGTCATTCATGTCTAGTTCATATGGTAAAATTATCAATATTTCAAAAAGGCAAGGTATAAGGAGTAAAGGGGTTTTGAGCTCAAGCCTCAATGGAAGCAGTTTATTACATTATAAGTAAAGTGTTTAGCAGTAAAAACAACTTTTTTAAATTGGTATTACATTTGGTTTGCAAATTAAATATATCGATAGATAGTAGAAGTCACCATCCTCCTATAGCATACTTCGATAAGTGAAACATAGTTGATATTTATTGATAAAACGTGATATTTTTAATTCATAATTGTTGTTATTTTGATCATCAAAACCTCGAAAGATCAACAAAGATACCGCGAACCTATAAAAGATGATTCGACGGCAAGGCGACCATTCCTCCCGATAATTGCTAACGTAAAGATGGAAAAATAGCAAAGAGGTTTAGCACAGTTTGAATGACCTTGCCTCTTGGGAGATCTTCCCGATTTATAAGGCATGGTTTGTTAATCTTTCCTTAATTTTAGGAATAAAATCTCTTAATTTTAGGGATAAAATATCTTCCTTCCTATTAAAAATTAACCTTCCGAGAAATAAGAGATTTGAAAACTGGAACTGGGCTGATGAATGTCTTCTTTATTTCGCTTTCATGTCTTATCTATAACAAACTTCTCATACGCTGATAGTGACGTCGTGGCTGCGATTTAAACTCCTGACATACCGGTTAATACGAGGAAGATATTCCCGCTTTCTTAGACGGCTTCAAGATTCTCCCGTCAGATAGTCCCACCTTGCTTAATACGACAATTGGATTCGGGGTCATTTCATATCGAGGGCCAACGCTTCTCGGGCCCGCCGAAAGTAATCGTATCTAAAAATTATGATACTCACACTGATGTAATTTTCTCATATCTTCACTCAAAATTAACTTAAATTGAATTTATATTAATAAAAATTAACTCAAATATAATTATAATATAAAAAATAATTATTCAATCTCGTCCGAACATTGATGACATCCATATTCGATAGCATCCATTTGAACCATATTATACTATTATTTTTCAATACCAATATTGGGATGTCGTTTTATAAATTATACATGACTTACTATTGAATAAATGTAATATTTAAATATAACATATTTAGTTAAAAATGGTATCCTATGATGTGCATACCATACATGCCAATGAGAACTGGTTCAATGATTAAAGAATGGGACATAAAGAAGGGATCAAGATCGAGTTTCTTTAAGAACGGAATACTACAACATTAACTTGCAAAGTGAATAGATGTCCAAAAAAATGTGCATCCAAATTATCATGCTAACCACTTGTTGAATTTATTCAAACATAATAAATTTTTAATTTTTAATAATTTAAGATTTTCATAAGATTAATATTATTGAATTAGATTGTTTAAGATTTATTAAGTAATTTTTATTTGAGATATAAACAAAAAATTAGTAAAATCAACCAAAAAAATTGTAACATTATTAACTTCAAACATTACTCTTTTTAGGGTCAAAAAGTGATATTATGAGATTAAATAGGAAGGAAAGAATCTCAGATGATATGACACTAAATTATTTTGAATTTGTTGGCGTATCATTATCGCGTAGTGCGGAGCAGAGAGACCCTGGTAGGCTTCATCGACATAATACAAGAAGGAGGTCTTCTCGAGGAGCCGTTATTTGGAGAAAGAGCACACAAGACTGGGCCAGAACCTCGGGCGAGTAGGCGTCATTTACTTGGGAGCCGGATGTTGGGGCATCAATGAACTTAGATGCGTATTGGGAAATAAGGGATTCTATTTCACCGGTTTCTATATACAATTGGGGAGAAGATTAATGGGTACCAGCCGTTTCACTCCTGGGCCCCGCCCAGCTAGGCTCGGAGTGCCTACCGAGCTAACCGCAGCCAAACGAGTTTGCACTGTTCCCTTAATCCCAGCTCGATAAACTTCTGGCCCTGGCCAGTTCTACGGTGCCTGGCCTGGCCGCCGGACCCATTCGGTCACCGAACGAGGCTTCCGCCACGGCCTCCGGGCACCCAGACCGTCTTCACCCAAGTGCGATCCCGACTCGCCACTGATGAACGTCAGGGTCATGTGTCCCGGAGAGTTGACAACTGACCCTAAGCCTCTGGCATCCAAATGACATGGATGGAAAATGCGTGAATTCAATGGCCGCGTATGAGGCGCTCGACGACAGTCACGAGCCGAAGGAATCCACTGGCTTGGGTCAGGTACCTAGATCTCCGTGACCGCTTTAGCGGAAATGGTACCCAATTTATAATGTAGAGGAAGTGTCGCGACGGTATGTTCCAGAAGGTGGATAGCGTAGTTAAGGTGCCGGCGAAAGGGACGCCTGTAGCGATACGGATGTCGGGTATGACCGTATCGTACGATCGGTCGATCCCGTGTACAAGAACTGACATGTAAATACGAGAAGATCGTACCCGCGGAACCATGTAGGTTATGGGCCAAGAGCTTGTACAAGGTTTCATCACCCAGCAGCATCGAGGGCAAAATGCAACGACCCAATCGATGCCGATCAATTCAAATTGATGAACTAGGATCCAATCTCAAATCAAATAATGGCCTTTTCGATATCGGTATCGACTTGAACCCAACGATCAGCGCTTTTGCGGCAAAGGCATCGCGCAGGTGATCGTGGGCTTCATAGAGGGAATGGGCGAGTTCTGCATCTCGACCGCGCAATGCGGCGCGTAACGCCGAGTGCACCACAACTCCGCTGGTATGAAAATTTGGGGCTGACCGCTCGACATGGTGCGTGATTCCTGATCTCCGGCCCAGCAGAGCTGTGAAGCTATGGGTCTGGAATTAATCACATGCGCAGCTGCAGAATGCGGGAGGCGCGCGGCAACTTAACCATATGTGCGTATATATCACTAAATAGTTTCAAGTTACTAATGAGCTTGATTGTATGATCTTGTTGATATATTATTTCTTTATTTAGATAATTGATTAAAACCAATCATTTGTTTATCTAAATGATTTGTGACTTGTATTCTCTTCACTCGCAATTTCTACTTGTTTTAACTTATTTCAATTTTTCGCTTGCAATGCTTCAAGAAGGGAATTCTCAAGAATCCTTAAAGGGTTCAAATGCAAGGAGTGTTTCAATGTAATCCCCAGTACATCAATGCCAAATCAACTAAGGTAAAACAAATCCATAGAAAATTATTTCCAAGACTGATGTATTTGTTATCGCGATTGACAAAAGTTAAAAAGTATATGGACTAACTTGAGGATTGATTACAATACAAACTTGTAGTAGGGCTTGATCGGGTTTCGAGTTCGAGAATGGCTCGGTCGCTTCATATGGAAAACGCAGCCTAACGAGCCTGCCGCTTTTAAAACTCGGCCAAGCTTGGAGCCGATTTTAAGCTCGCTCAAAGCTCCGGCCTGGCTCGAGCTCACCATAAATTCAACAAGCTCATATTCGAAATGTTCAAAGCCTCGTTCTACTGCCTGCTATCACTTCCTAGAGAAGATCACGATTGTGAGAAATGGGGAGCCTTTGTCCTTACTGTAATAAACTTGTAACCCGATTGATAAATAGTGAAACACCTTTATATTTATAGGTTCAAACTTCATGATTTAGGCAAATCAGACGAACCGTGTAACCAATTTCTATCACCCTCTGTGTGTATTTGTGTGTGCATATAATCTTTCATCTATCCTTTTATCTTACTACTTCGTATACTACTCCAATCATCACATTGCACATTATAAAAGGGTTAACGCCTACTGCGGATACAGCCTAACAATCGATGCAACATTTCTAGAGCACCGCCATAACAAATACTACTATATTTTTTCAATTAGTATCGAAAGCAGTCACTCTAAGATACCGAGCGGACTGCAAATGGTTTATGATTGTTTACCTCTAAATGCCGTGATGGATCTCCTCGGTATATGATTGGTTGTTCCCGCCCTCTTCGTTAATGAACCAACTATGGGTACTGGAAAGCTCACATGCGTGCATTCATCAAGTCCATGGATAAACTCACTTGGAAAGAAGTCTTGACCAGTTAGATCAAGAAACGAGGTACCCAAAAGCGAACTTAACTAGATAGAAAAAGAAAAAAAAAAGTTGTCCAGCAATTGGAAGGCCCTTAACTCCATCTTTAAGAGGGTAAGTCCTACACAATTCAAAACCATTTTAGCCACTAAGTTAGCTAAAGAAGCTTAGGACATACTATAAGTCGAGTTTGAAGGAACCGTTGCTATGCGCAAATCAAGAATAGAATTGCTTATCTCCAAATTCGAGAATCTTTGAAAGGAGGAGAATGAGACAATTAGACAATATCATGCCAGAATAAGAGATATCTCAAATGAGTCATTTATTCTGGGATAAAAGATCCCAAAAGAAAAACTCATGCGGAAGGTGGTAAGAACACTACTAGAAAGGTTCGCTTATAAGGCGGCCGCCATTAGAGAAGAAAAGAACTTTGAAACCATGAAGCTTGAGGAATTGATTGGCTCACTTCGTACCTTTGAAATGGAGCTTGAAAAAGATAAGAAACAGAGGAAAAGAACGGTGGCATTTTAGGTTAAACCTAACAAGTTTAGGAAGAAGAAGGAGATGACCTTGTTGAATCCATGGCTCTCTTAACAAAGAACTTCAACTAAGTAGCCAGAAAAATGAACAAGAGACTAAAAGGTACCTACCAAACCAAAAGCACAAATTTTGCTTCTAACCCTTTCACAACTTCCTTTAAGGGAAACAGGTTTTCTGGAGTCAACACTGAACTAGCAAATAAAAGTAAAGGGATTCGATGCAGGGAATGCCAAGGCTATGGTCACATCCAGATAGAATGTGCTAACATCCGTAAGAAAAACAAGTCCTACATAGTGACCTAAAGTGATGAAGGGTCGGAGGAACGAGAGGAGCCCTTCAACGATGTTATGGTCCTAGTCAACTTAGCCACAGTAAAAGATCCTCCTGTAGATGCCGCATCAAATGCTACATCATCTCCTGGGGCAGATACTGAAAACATTTATGATGAAGAAATTTCAGATGAATAGATGATCCATTCCTATAAGGTCATGTACAAGAAACTGGTGGAGGCTCTTAATGAGAATCAGGATCTACGAAGGCAAGTTTCCTTACTGAGCAACGAGAAAGAACTTGTCAAACAAAACAATATGCTCCAGGACAAGGTATGTCAACAAGAAGAGTCTTTATGCGAATTGGAGTAGATGAAGAAGTCTGTGTGTTTGTTGAATTTAGGCACTACAACCCTAGAGCGGATACTAGAAATGGGAAAAAAATATCTAAAGACCATTGTGAACTCGGGTTCAAGGGAGAGAACCTAGGAAACAACGTCCTAATAGAAGAAACTCAAAAGGGTAAAGATCGCCATCATGGGAGAAAGGCATCTTTCCCAACACTCAGGTGCTATTACTGCAGAAAACGGGGACATATCAAGAAGGAGTGATCTCACTTCTTGATGCTTTAAGAGATTAGGCAACAGATGCAGCACCCAAAGACAAAGTAAGTATGGATAATAAAAAGGGATGGGAGCTGCCTAATTGTCTGTACCTCTCTAAAGACAAAGGTATAAGAAAAATGGTATTTCGACAATGGTAGCTCTAAGCATATGACTGGTAACAGGGAATTTCTGATCAACCTACAACCATGCACCTTAGAATCAAGAATGCCAAAGATGGAGTAAAGGCACGCTCTGGAAGCGACTGAAAGTCCTAAGTATGCCTAAACTGAGAATGTCCTACTTGTGGATGGATCAAAGGTAAACCTCACGCATTAGCCAACTCGTGTGATGACAACTCTGTTTGCTCGCCACAAAAAGAAAGTTATCTAGTCATTAACAACTCGTGGTTCATGTGTCTTGAAAGAAGAGGTCACCTGGACAACTGCGTACTTACTAATCCCTTTCAAGGACTTGTTGTTCTACCCTGATGAATAATTCAAACATTTAGCATTGAAGACTAGGTCACATAAGTCCTAGAAGCCTAAATTTAGAAACCACACCATTAAATGCCATGGGAATTCAAAATGAAAGCTCACCTTGAAAAAGAGTGTGAATGTGTCAATCGGGGGAAGCAGTCTGATACCTACAAAGCACTCAACACATGACCACCTTAAGGATCCGAACTACTTCATGGACCTCATATCTGTGCATGTTGGAAAGCCCTGAGGGAAAAGTGTGTGCCTTTATGTTGACGACTTTTCAGATATTCATGGATACACTTCTCAAGGAAAATTAGACACTTTTGATATTTTGAAGCATTAATTTTAAGACTGATAAGCTAAAAAATCTCCAACCATAAGAAGATTGTATGAATCGAGTGGATTACTGAGAGAGTTTGAGAACTCCCACTTGACAACTTCCTCGTAATAAATACGGCATAAGGCATGAGCTCTTCAGCTCTAAGAACTTCAACATATCTGGAGGTTGAAAGGAAAACAGAAATTACAAGAGGATGGCCTATGTCATGCTCAAACCAAAAAAGGTTCCAATTCAATTTTGAGCTAAAGCACTAAACACAACGTGCTACATTCAAATTCAAGTGTATCTCCGGCTAGGAACCTCCATGATGTCTTATGAAATATGGAGAGGTAAGAAGCCCAACCTGAAGCATTTACATGAGTTTGGAAGCACATGTTTTGTGTTAAATGACAGGGAACATAGGAGCAAATTTTATCCAAAGAGTGATGAGGGTGTGTTCTTCATATACTCCCAAATAGCAGAGCCTACATGGTGATCAACAAGTGCTCAAAAACAGTTATGGAATCAGTTAATGTTGTCGTCGATGATAAGGGAACCGTCTCTACAGGCCCAAGGTCATATGAAAGCGAGACTGAAGGATCACTGCATAGATCTAGAGACGATGCCTCAACAAATGATGTAACACCAAGGAATAGTTCCAGCCTTGACACATAAGATGCTCACCTTTTATTGAATCACTTTCTCGGCCTAAAGATCTTACAACAAGCTCTGTGGGGTCCAATCGAGAAGCATCTAAACGAGTTCAAAAAGACTGCTCTACAATAGACATTATTGGAGATCCAAAGGCAGGAGTTCAAATGAGAGGCAAGCCTAATGTAAACGATAGGATGGTGGGTCATTTCTAGGAGCTTATTGAGCTCTGAATTTGAAACGAGTTTATTAGAAACTAGTCTACTTGTGGCTTTATGTGATTGAAATAAATAGGTACGGAACTCTATTTCATAGACCAAATATGCTAAGAACCTTAAAGAAGTTCGTTTAGAATTTGCCACCATCGCCACACCTTTTCGACTCATACAAAAATAATCTGGGTATCTAAAAAGCAAAGAAGAATGGGTCAACTCAATGATTGTGACAGAAGCATGATTAAGTAATTTACTTTTATCTCACAAAGAAGTACGTGCCAGATGATGCACAAAGGTTGGAATATGTGGTCACTAATAAGCCTCCCTGGGCGCTGAGAGTCATTTGATCGTTTAAAGAAAATTATCAAATATGTCGCTGAATGGTCTAATTTATGATTATGGTATTCTCATGACTCCACTACAACCAGGATGGGATACTGTGATGCTAACTGGGCTCGCAATTCCAATGATTTAAAGAGTACCTCGGGTGAGTGTATTTTTTTTTTTTTTTTGGAACAACTTGGTTTCATGGTTTAGCAAAAAACATAATATCATCTCTGTCAACAGCTAAGGCAGAATATATTACCGCCAGCAGCAATTGTTCGCAACTTATCTGGATGAAAAGCATGCTGCAAGATAATGGTGTCACAAAGGATGTTGCAGCATCCAATATGGCATTGTATTGTGACAATCTCAATGCCATCAACATCTCTAAGAATCTTATTCAACGCTCATGCACCAAGCACATCGACATTCGACATCACTTGATTCGAAGTCTTGCCAAAGACAATTATTGAGCTGAAGCATGTTCCTATAGAGCATCAACTCGTCGATATCTTCATCAAGGGACTAGATGCTTCACGATTTGAAACCCTCTGCACCTCTCTAGGGTTGTGTATCCAGTAATGGAGTAGACCGACTTCAAAGTGCATACAAAAAAAAAAAAACAAAACAAAACAAAAAACAAAAAATCAATCAATGAAATTTATCTCTACCTCATAGTGCCTTCCTAGGCCCTCTTTATCATTGTTAAGGCCTGCAAATGAAATATAGATATCTCGAAACAAACAGGACGATGGCTGATTATGTTTTCTCTTACTCTAAGGGCAAGAGATCACTACAACTAATTTGCCTTGGAGGACCAACCTTCCTCAATGATCATTATTTTCATAGCGTGAGTTTCGCAACCTTCCTTTGGAGGAAGATTTCATTCCCACTCTTCATTTTCATACTGCTCGGCTCCAAACATGGTTTTCTGCCTGGGATGAATATGAATACAAGAAGAGATCTCGATGCCCCTACATCCGGGCCTGGGCGGACTCCTGCACCTCGTTGAATATCTCGACAACAAATACTCATTGTCCCCCCCTCACCATGCTCCTAACATTCGATCCTATTTGATTGCTCTGTGAGAAATTAAGGCTGAAGGCAGGGAGGTCCGCTGTCAAAAAAGCAGTGACCCAATCTCCTCGTGGAGGCCGATTCGTCGCTTCCACCAACTCTAGCGTTGTATGGCTCTTCGCAATCCATTCAAAAGTCTCCTTAAACTGCTCTTCCTATTTCAAAGACCAATCATACTACGACATCGCCACCCAAATGCGCTCTGCCCTTGCAAATGCCTCAGTTGGCTCTCAGTCATCTTCCCGTGTTCTCTTTGCCTTTCTCGCTGAGTTATGCAATTATATGATCCAAAGATCGTTCATCCCTAAATGCATCATATCATTGGATTTCAAACCACTGTGCTACTTAATTATCAGAGTTTTCAGAATATGCTCTCGCCACAAATGATGAAGGTCTCGCCTTCTGTGAAAACAGTGGTATTCAAGTTCTACTCAAATCTAGCTAAGGGAATAGGGGACCATGCCCTTGCCTCACTTGATTCTAATGTCCTCTTATGCATTCCCCCACAGTCTTCAAATAGGTGCTTCTACTTAGCTTCACCAAGTAAGAGACATCGAATGTTTTGGATTTTTCTGATTCCAGTTTCTTAGACTTCCTTCTTCGTCTCTAAAAGGAGATAATTTGTTCTCTTTTTTCATTTCTACTTTGACACAGATGTCTCTCACTATTAAGATGGTAGTTGGTACACTACTCTCTGTAGTTCTCTTTATGCTTTCGATATGATTATTTGCATTTGTTCCCTACACATGTTTCGTTTGGCTATGGATGGTTAGTTGCTGTGTGATTATATTATTGGTAATTCACAAATTTTATTTTTGTCAAAGCATACCAAATTGGGAGATTTTTAGCGTATCATTATTGGAAAAACCCCTGTCAAAAATAAATCATAAAAGATTCAATTGCCACGCAGCAGAGAGATGTTTGCAGCTAGTTCGCTTCCTACGTGTCTAGAGCCATGTATGACCGAGCATATGAAATGTGAACTCTACCTTTTAACTGGGCCTACCAACCGCTTCGGAAAGTTTTCGGTTAATCGTAAAGAGATTCAAAAGATCTGATTTCATTCTATGAGTGCTGAGGAAGGAAGTATATAAGGAATAATTGTTCTCATTTTAAATCTTGAAAATCCCAGTTGTAGGAGATCTTACCTATAAGAGCCCAAAAAATATTCTACTACATGCATAAGGGAAGGAATCAACCATTGATGGTAAACATGTAAAATGATTTTGGAAATGAGTGGATTTGAAGAATCTCATCTTCGTGCTTAAAATGGAGTAGAAGAGACCTTTGCAAATCATCAATTAAGCCCACAAAAAGGAGGTCTTCTAGAGGAGTTGTTATTCGGAGAAAGAGTAGGTAGGTATTGCTCTAAACCTTGAAGTGAGGAGTATGTTTACCTCTACGGATGGAGTAGTCGACATCAACGAACTCAGATACAGATGGAAATAAGAGAATCTTATTTCAATGTTTTTTACGATAATTGGGTGCTAAGCACGACCATGGTGGAATTACAGCCTTGCCTCATTTAAGCCAAATTCTCAGAATCTCGATTGATAAATATTTAAACACCTATATTTCGGCTCACCATGACGTAAGTAAATTAATAACCACGTGGAACTACTAATCCGTCTCCCTTCTTATGTGTTTGTAAAATACCTTCATCTATCCTCTTATCTTACTACTTCTCGTATTACCACTCAAATCATCACATTGCACATTATAAATTAAGAATCGCCACTTATGATATCGGTTTTACCCAGTTGACGCAACATTCCTGTGACATTGTCATAACAAATAGTCACTATATTTTTCATAATCCAAAGAAAAGAAAAAAACTTATTTTTAATATCTATTCTCTATAGATTACATTGTAGTACTATTCTATTTGGGATTCGATCCTGATTCTAAGCCTCCCCTTTACATTATAGCTATTAATAGTATTATTACAGGAAATTATTCCAAATCTGCATATGTAATATTAGTGGGCTTATATATTCTTTATTAAATATCCTTAAAGCGAGTTGAGATTATTTCTATTTTTTGGTTTATTAATCTCAAAAATTGTAGAAAAGGAAAAGAAAAAGCAAAAGGAAGCAAGCATTACCTCACTGTCAAAATGGAACGAAATCAAGATCTGGAAATCTGGAAAAATATCTAAAATTTGCAGACTTTTTTGTGGGGTATTTTTCTCAGCCTAGTCATGTGGTCCTCTTTTTTCTTTGAAGCTTTGACATCAAAGAGTAAAAAAGGAAAACAAAAAAGAAAAAAAAAAAAGGAAAGGAAAGAAAGTAGATTCCTTTTTCTCAGTTGGGTTGTCAGTCTTTATCCTGAAAATGTAAGAAGAGAAAGCATTACCCTAATGGAATATTTACACAAATTGATTTCTTGAAGTGATGGCCTCTTTCTTTCTTCTAGGACATTTCTTAAATTATTATACTTCTTATCTTATGATTTTGGTCAAGTCGGTATTGGAATCTCTAAACTTTTAACCTTAATTAGATACCATAAATTTGTAGATTTTTAATTAAAAAATAGTCACTATTTTTACCTCATAGTTCAACTATTTTTCAAAAATTAAAAAAAAAATTATAATAAGTTCATTTTGATTTCTTATTAAGGATTAAAATCATAAAATTTAAACTAAAAAATAAATTTAGTAAGAAAAAATAGAGGTGCTTTTTTTTACTTTTGCAAGACTCATTTTCAAACTCGTATTTATTTTTAAATTTTTTCACGACTTATTATTACTTTTTTGCTTTAATGTAGCATACTTCAAAATATTTGGGCTTTTACTTAACGAGTATTTCTATTCCGTAAAATCGTACTCGAACTCTTAAAATAAGAGCATGAGAAAATCATACGCTTTAATCAAATTGAAACTCTCATGATTCATTTTCCCGCTAATTAAATAAAAGAACCTATGTTTTTTTTTTTCATTTAAAAAATTATTTTCTCAAATTTTAGATAAAAATTAAAAAATTGATTTCTTTTTTCTTATGGTAAGATAGGATAATTATTTTTATTTAAATTTTGATTTTCTTAAAATTTAGATAAAATTATACTTATGATAAAATATGAATTTTAAATGTTTAGTCAATGAAGGATTGAATGAGGTATTTTGTTTTAAAAATGTACTAAAAATTTTGTACTTTATTTATTGTGTTTAATTTTGGTTTTTCATAAATATGTTAAAACATTATATAAAATAATTATGATATGAATGAATAGTTAAACTGTCTATAGATAGATATTTAATTAAACTCTCTTTCTTAACACATCAAAATGTTAAGATGGTGCACTTGAAGCCTAGTTCAATTGGTAAAAGGATAATTGAATTAAACTATCTGTTTTTAACACATGAAAATGTTAAAATGGTGGCCTGGAGGTTTAGTTCAAGTAGTGAAGAGGTGAGATAGACATACATAAATCCAGATTGAACTTTGTAAAAATATAATAATCAATAATGGCTTATACGAAAAAGAATAAATACACATTTAAGATTTTTACATAAAAAAATAAACAATTAAATACTTAATATAAACATATCATTAAAAATTATAAAAATCTGTTGTTTTAAACCTTTTTCCAACATAATAAAATCAAAATAAACTAACAATCAATCAAGTATCTTTTCCAAATTTTCTAGAGAAATATAGTTTTATTGATTTAAACTAGAATACAATTATCAATGGCAAATTAGTAATCAAAACCATTAAAATCATAAAAGATTAAACATTGATCTGTTAATATTATATAAACTCCACCAAATATATATATTTATAATTTGAACCCATATATTTAATATTATTATCCTAAATGATATTTATATGTTATTGACTTATTTAAACCAATGATTTAAAACTGGATCATTTAACTATTATATATTATGCATGAAATCACTGTCAAAGAGTTAACGCTATCCAATCCATTTTGAAATCAAAGGCCTTTAGTATGCTTCCTGAGACGATCGACATCCATGGGCAATACACATTCAGTTATGAGGTCTCTGATAGGTGTACAACCCTTCACGCCAAACGCTTAAGATCAGATTAAGCTATGATTAATTAATTTTAAGACAGATCATCCTGGTCGACTTCATGAATCGTGGATTAAATTTGACATCATCTGTTATTTACATACCCAATAAATTACTGGACTTTTATCCACGCCAGACGACTCCACTTGGCGTGTGTTTGGTTTTTTTTGTTTAATGCTAATAGAAGAATTTTTAAATAATATCTAATGGGATTTTAATGAACATTTGAAGATGTTTGCTGGTTTTTAAACATTGTGTAGCGAGTAAGGATGGCAACTGACATTATTTTGATTCCGCCCCACCTCATTCTTAATGGCAAGAATGGGTTTGACTTCACTTAATCTACTTTGAATAGGTTTGATATTTTTCTAACCCATACAAGTTCATGAAACAGAAACCCAAAAATTAAATTTCAAAACTAAAATAATAAAAGAATAAATCACTATATGGTTCGTGTTTGTAAATTTCAGATTCTGATTTATTAAACTGAATCACTACTGCAGAATTCGTTCTAGAAACAAATAATCTAAAGTTTTTGCATTAATTACATAAGTGAATTTTCCGATTTTCTCACATGTTTGTCACATTCCCTGCGACAGATACTTTACTTAAAATCTTTAAAAGCTAGAAATCTGTCAAAGTAAACGCCTTGTCGAAGTAATATAGAATCATGTATCCAAAATAATAATAATAAGCCTTACTAGATTATATTTTAAAAAATACTTAAATATTTATTTATTTATATTTTAATATACATAATAATATTATTATATTGTTTTTTTAAGAATAATTTATAAAAATTGCTAATATATTTTGGATAATATATATTCTAGAATTATATATTGTTAAATTTATATTTATACTTATTATAATGTTACAATATATTAGTTATTTTTTATTTCATATTTATTATAAGTATTGATGTAATATATTAGTTAATAAATTTTTTGTTTAAATTTTGTTAACATTTAATTATTTTTTTAAAAACTATAAAATATTTTGTCCCTAGTTTAGTCCTGCAGACCCACTCCATTTGGGGGGTTTAAAAATCACAAATAACTCACTCATTCTCGTTTTTAGCCACAAATCCCCAGATCTACCAAACGCTTTCCATTTCACTAATTTTGTCCAAAATTCGTCTAATCCCCCCTCTATTCCGCACAAACATTTAAGGTCTTGGTACGTAAATCCTAACATTTCCTTTTCAGTTTATTTTTTATATTATGAATATAAATGTTAGATGCATTGCATTTATGGTATAAATGATTTCAAATTTTTATTACCAAATTAATTTTTGGAGTTACGATAATAAATTAAAGTATTTTACTAATATGTTTCAGTAAATGCCCATCCAACATAATATAAACAAATTTCTCACTATTATAATAATAATAATAATAATAAATATTAGATACATGTGGAACAAAATAACATGTTTTTATTATTTTGAAATGAATTTGTATTATGCCCATCTTCAATATTTGATATTCATTATAAATTTGTTCATACAATAAAAATATATTATTAATATATTTATGATTTACATATATATTTAGATTAACTGAAAATGATTTAAACTGCTGAACGCGAATCATAATCTTTCTCTCCAGTCCACTCGTTTAATTTTTAAACACCCGCATAGCCTGCGCTGGAAGATAAGAGTATATGTACTCTGGGCGTTAGAGTTCCGATGTTGATAAATTTATAAGATACATGATACTATGATGTATGTTAAAAAAATAATAATAAGTTCCTAACATTTTCTTCCTTTTTTTTTAAGAAGACCTAACATTTTCTTTATTCTAATTATTATGTAATTACCACTTTCCTACTAATATAAAATCAATTATTATAAAATTTCGTATTATGATATTTCTTGGTATTTGAAAACAGTTTTTTTTCTAATCGTTAACTATTGAACTAAAAAAAAGAAAATTAATAATTAATTTCACAGAAGAAACATATATATTTAATAATCAATTTTATAAATATTTTTACTATGTAAAAATAAATAAATTTAATAATTGAATGTATTCATATATTATTAAAAACAAATAACTTATAAGACTTATGTTCTGTTTATTCACATTTTAAAATACGCATTTATATTCTTGGTAGTTATTATGTGGTTGGAGGCATAAATGTGAGGTATTTTGTAAGGCCTAAAACTAACATGAGACTTAGGTTATAGGCGTTTATTGGTCACTATAGATTTGTTGCTTGTGGTGAAATTGCTTCAAGGGACGTATGCGTACTGTGATACATTGATACTAGTTTATAATCTATTTGTAGTCATTAAAGAGTTAATGACAATAAATTGGGAAGTGAAGTTAGAGTATATTTATAGAGAGCAGAATAAAGTTGTTGATTGTTTAGCATCAATGTCAATGATGCATGATCATGGTGTCCAAATTCTTTCTCGTCTGAAGAAGTTGGCTTCTTCCCAAGCATGGTCTACTCCTTCATGTCCTTAAAGGTGATTTGAATGACAAATTAGCCATGTTAACAGGACCACCATCACCTCTAGCTATAATTTTTCTATTGGTAGATGAAGTAGAGGTTTGTGATTGATTTCCCTCATGAATCAAGCTTGATGTTGTACCCCTCTGAATTTTGAAAAAATAATAATCAGTCAAACACTTTCAACAAAATGAAAAACGTATGGGATCTAAGCTGGAACATAAGTACTGATCACACAATATGTCACTAATCCATCCTTGTCATTGTAAAAGATTCCAACTCCATAACCACGTGAAGTATGCTTTGTTGATGATCTAATTTGTAACTTGCTCAATCTGGCCTTGATCTTAAAGATGAGAAAGATGTTGGTCTATATTGTCTATATTACTCCCACCAAATTCATCCCGGCGCATTCTTCCTAATAGCTATCTACATGGCCAGATAGCAATAGAGCTCTCAAATTTTATCTGACTAACTAGTGAAATATATACTATAACTAATTAATGACTTTTAACATCATGAACTACATCATTCATCCCTTTTTCCTTAGTGGTGCATAATGTCAAACACTAATACATATCAATTCCTGAACTATCATGTTCATTTTGTTTTCCGAACCCTTAAGGTTATGTTTTCTAGCCTTAGTGTTCCATATACAATCCACCATGTATATTATTAACAGAAATCACCACACATACTCACAGTCAAAGATAAGTTGGCACAAACACGCAACACACAACAACGCACGATCTGTGACTCAAGGTGGTCTGTGATACCTAAAATATGTTACCAAGTTGTGCTTATTTCAGGAATTACTTATGGATACCCACATTCGAGCTCATGTAATCGTTTACCTAACCTTTGATACCAAGCTATGACACTCCAAATCCGGGGTCCGCCATTAACTCACAACCCACGTAAATTCTCGACGTGGACCCATACCACAACGTTGTGTCTCATTCATCAATCATATTTCTAAAAAAATGGGCAAAGTCTCCTTGCTCGGTTTGTTCTACTCAACATATAACCTCCTATACTGAGCAATCATAATCATCCAAGGTCTCACAGGCAGATTGGACCCCATAGGATCCATCTGTCCCTATCCCCAATATACATCCCTTTACCATGACTCATTCATTCACATTTAAATATAAATATGAACACTAAACACTTGACTTACAAACCAAGAGTCGATCACGGCCCTCTACCATAATTACATACAAGATTATTTTAGACAATAGTTCAAAAGAATTTAGTTACAATTTTATACAAAGGAAATATCAAGGCCACAACGCTTCCTTCATAATCACGACCATCGAGTGTCGCCTCCCCATACACCCCTCGCACTGAAAGGAGTCCACTAATTTATACGAGCAAATGCCCAATGTAAAATTCCCTCCTACAATGGCTACTCCTCGCCTAAATGCACATGCTATGGCATACATAAAACATCAAACTATATTCCATATAAATAATGCACTTCTATATGGAATGTTCCATGTATTGCATGAGATGAGACTCCTCATGCCCACAACCTGAGTCCCGACCGACTCCCTCACATCTGCGACTCTAAGTGTGAAAAATCAGTCATTGGTGTTTCATCCAATGACTTAAACCATTAGACAACCCTCCAATTTTAATTTATCAACCTACAGTTAGTCATGGCCACGCCTTTGGGTCACAAATCGCAGGATCGTCCCGCTTCCAATGATTTCTGCACGGGTTTTATCGCCATGATCATGTCTTAACTGAATATAAATTTGGTCTTTCACCCCGGGGATCTACCTACATCTCTACGTCCAAACACAATGGATTTATATTTATTATTGTTTTATATAATCGCTGAAGTCTCGAATTTTGGACGTGGTCCTATTTCGAGTTCACTACACATTCACTAAGAATGGTGAATAATAGTGACATGCACCCACACCCGATCTGGGGCAGCCGCCTTGACCGCAGATATATGAAATTAATCATGTCATTTCATGCTATACTACGCTTACATGCACAAAAAGAGCTACATGCAACATTTATAAATTTCGGATAATTATATTTCCTACATATAATTTTCATTCATCACAATTTCCATGTTAATACATCACGCAAGTACATATTAACATGATTTATACACACAACAACATATTATTTATTTTTCCAACACAACACAAATGGTCTACTTTCGACCCATAAAACAGTGGCACCTTCGATCACTTCACTACCACGAACCAGTTTTGGTTCCATTCATCACCGAATCACTGTGATTTCAAAATACTCAACAAAACCCGAAGACATCGGTCCCGGGATCAAAATCAAATCTCAACATAATCTAAGACTGCCCAGAACTAATCCCAAAAATTTTCAATATTCAGTCCCAAAATCTTGTCCGGACTGTCTGAAAATAGTCCCGAAAATTCCTAAAAATTCATACACTTTGACCCAAAAATTTGGGACTGAAATTTACATCCTCTCACTGCCTCTAAGAAACCCCAAGCTGACCTTAAGGCTAGAAATAACCCAAGTAGAAAAATTCTCTACCTCTTAGACTTTGACGAAACTCCCTGATTTCGGTATTCATGCGTAGATAAACTTTGCTTCTTGCTCCAATGAAAACCGTCGGTCCAATCTCCATAGATCTTAAATATAAGTTTCTCTCTCTAATATTCTCCTCTCTCTCTCTCTCTCCCCGCTCACTCTGTCTGCTCTCTCCATTTTCTCTCCATTTCCCTCTTTTTGTTTTTCTTATTTATTCTTTTTATCCTTTTCATTCTTTTTTTTTTTTTTTAATTCGTGATACATTTTTACTATGAATACCGCGTTGCTCATCTCTTTATTCAGATCTATTTCTGTCTCGAAACAATTTACTTCTTTCGGGCTTCAAGTTACTTAAACATTTAGTCTAAGCCATTTTATTTAATTTCCGGTATTTTCGTAAAATCTCGCCCCTAGAGTCACCTGGACGACTTATCACTAAAATCGTGAAATATCCCGATTATCTCATAATTGCTTTAAACTTTTCTGCACACGGATTAGTAAAGACAAATCCAACGCGCAATCTTTTCAGCTATTCGATATCTGTAGAATTTTCACTTTCCCCTAACCATTTTCATAATTTATTATTATTATCATTTTATCACTAAAATTTCTTAATTTTTCCTGCTTATAAAATCAATGCCACAAGTGAAGAGATGGGAATAGTGTTGAGCTCAATACAGCGCTGGCTGCCCGAAATTTAGAGGGCTGCCTTAGGGTCTCGCGCCCCGAACAGTGACTTTAAGGTTGTTAGCTCACTGAATTAGCCCGCGGGCCATTCGGGTTCAGGCCGGGCCAACCCATTTGGCCCACTTTGATTTTTGCTTTAATTATACTTAAAAAGCAAGGATAAACGGTGTATTACCTTTACGATCGAAAAGATAAAACCCTAATCTACATTTCCTCTCACAAACTCATTTGGCTCTACGCCCACCACAACTTCATGCTCCACGGCCAGCCTCCTCCAAATTTCCATCCTCCAAAGAGCCCCTTCATTCCCATTTCCTGGTCTTCTCTCTTTCTTCCACACTTTGTACTTTCCAAGTCCAAGAATTGGACAAGTGTTGGTGAATGGTGATACTGTTTCATGGACATTTTGAGTTTTTTATGAGGTGTTCATTTCTTTGATAAATTATATTTTCTACTTTGTATATCTTAAGCTATGCACTCAAAGATGTGCATGGGCTCGTTTAACTTTTAACCCATATAACATTGATGAGAATAAATTTTATATATATTAATATGATTGCATGCAATTTTTTGGGTTGTTTTAGGCTTTAGACTTTAGTAAACGATAAATATTGAATTGTATGTTAAAAAAACTCTCTATATACATATTTTTGTAAGTTTGAACATTTTTAGTATTTTGGACTAGTCTATTGACCGCTTTAGCCCGAACCCATGTGGGTCTGCAGCTCACTAAAAGTGGCCCGAAAAATGGTCAATAATTAACTATTTTACCAAGTGTACTCGAGTGGGTCATTAAAATACTCTGCTAAATTCGCTTTCCCATCTCTACCAAAATAAGATGATCGATGTTGAAGAAATTAGAGATTATTAGTATTTATGAAAAGAACCTCTTTTGTTTTGATCTCAATTTGGAGAGGATTATGACAAAATCGATTTTCATTTTAGGTTAAAAAGATGGTCCCAACAACAGTTAGCTAGGTGGTAACCATGTCAACATTGTTTTAATGATCATTTGTCTAACAAACGTTCCTACGATAAGAGTGACATAATAATATAAAGAGAAACATCATGCGCATGAGCTGACCGAAAAATCATGAAAGAAATTGGGATGTACAACATAAACTCAAGGGTAAAATTAGACTTACAACATAAACTCAAGGACAAAAGTAAACTTACGATATAAACTTACGAACATTTATACACCTTTTCCTGAATTATGATGAAGCCTACGATATGATCTTGTTAGATTTTTTGGTGTCCCCCTCTTTTGAGTAAGAGCAAAATTTATTTATTGGTGGAATGTCAATGTCAGTAATAATGATAATTTGATTTCAATTAAGAATATTTTGTAGGTTGTTACCTGTTTAATAATAAATTATATTTATAATAGCTTAATCAAAGCATGGAATATTTGCCTGATTAGAAATTAAAACTATTGAATTCTAGCTAGTTTGGAAGCATATGCTTCTTTTGGATTATTCTTCAATCATAGTTGGGCCTCACATGATTGTCTTGGATGAACCAAAATTTTTTGTATATGGCTTTAAGTCTAAAGGAAAATAAATAAAGAAAGAAATTAAAAAAAAAAAGATTTTAAAATTAATATATTATTATTTATTTTGAAAGCTAATTTCATTTACTTTGGAATCGCATTAAATTTATTTATTGTTTATTTTATTTTCTTTTTTTAGTATTTTCTAAACTAGGTAGTGACATTGGACAATTTTTTTGTATGACAAAAATAATATTTGCAATCCTTATCAAAAGTATATTATAATTTGTTTACCTGTGAGTCATGGAATGATAAGGATGAGGGGAGTTGAGAAAAAAAAAAGTTTTGATAAGGATGACTCCTTTGGAAGAATTCGTTGAGATATTGATTGGATTGCTACACATTATATATTTTTCATACTTTTTGAAGGATGCGGTACTTTAAATATGAGTGTTATTTTAACCCCTTTGACCGAATTACCTTCACTGAAACTACTCATGAAATATGATGTTTATCACCTTTGATGTCGGCTCAAATGATAAAAGGGGGTTGAATGGGAGGTTCTAAGAAGATCGAGAATACTACAAGTTATATTGTAAAGTAAATAAATGTGAAAAAAAAATTTGTTCATAAAATGTCATTGCTTTATTTATTTATTTTTTTATTTCATTTGAATTATAAAAATTTTGAAAGAAAATATGTGATCTAGGATAAAATCAAAGAAAATAAGTTATATAACCATGAAGGGAGCTTAATTGATCTAAGTTTTTAGAGTTTAACCCAATAGTTAATTTCTAATTTGAGACCCCTTAAGGTCATTAAAGGTTTTAACTAATCGTTAGCTTTAGAACCTATTGAATTAATCGAGTTACACATAAGCTAACTTTGAATATACCCAATTATCAAAACAAAGTTATATATATATATAAAGTGTGGCTTAGTGCCCTTTTCCTTATGGAACTTCACTTTCCAAGGTCCTTTTTCCACATGACTGAATAAATTCTTCAATGGAATAAAGTTTTGCACACTAGTCACATCCATCAACTTAAATCACATTTGGCACTGATTGTAAAAAGTGTTTTTAGCCTCTTTTTTTTTTTTTTTTTTTTTTTTTGGTGAAAGTATTAAACATTGGAAAGTATATTTTTTAAAATTTTAAAATCACTTGTAATATTAAAAAAAAAATCATTTAATTTTTTAAAATTATTTCTTAAATGATTTTCCTAAACACGCTTAGAGAAATGTCACCATGAAAATTGTCACTGAAACATCGTCATGTCAAATTGGTTTTAAATAAATTAATTAACAATTCATTTTAAGTGATTTTAGAACGTATTTTTAGTTGAAAAGTAAAGTAAGATAAAATAAACTAAGAATCTATTTAATGGTGATTTTAGGAAGTGTTTTTATCTAAAAACATTTTTTTGAAAAAAATTAGATGTTTGATAAAAATTTAAAAATTTAAAATTCAGAAAAATGACTTGTAATGTTGTTAAAGAAACACTATACAAGTGATTATCCTTTTTTTTTTAAAGAAAATACTTCTAGTAAAAACATTCTTAAGTATTTAATAAAATTACATTTTTAGAATACTTCTAGTAAAAACATTGCTAAATACATTCTTAAGCGTTTAATGAAATTACATTTTTTAAAATCTTAAAAATCATTTATAGTGTCTTTAAGTGTGTCTGAAATTGATTTTATGAAGTGTTTCTAATAAATATTTTTAAGTGATAAAATTTAAAATTATTATTGAATGTACTCCGAGAATGTATTTCACGTAATTTCCACTCAAAGTGTTTAATGAACTATTCACTTTAGCAAAAAAAAAGAAATCACCTAAAAATACTATAAGTGATTTTTTTTTAATATTATAAATAATTTTCTTAAATTTTATCAAATTTTTATTTAAACTGTTTTTATTTTTTTTACATTTATTCCCTTTACATTTTTATAGTATAGTATTATGTTTCTCATAAATCTGTTCCATGAAATCCGAACCTGAATCTCTTCTCCTATGCTTCGTCTAAGCTTCAAAAGTGTTTCTTAGAAATGATATGAAATGCACTTTATAACGTGAAATACACTTTTCTATTCTCCTAAAAACACTATGGTTTTAAAGTATTTGGAGTTCGTTTGACAATAATTCTATTTAAAGTGTTTTCGGTTACAATATATATTTGTTAAATATATAAAATGTTTCTTTAGAAAAAAATATTACAAGTGATTCCCTAATATTAAAAATATCTGGAGTTAGTAATATGGAAAGGATTTATGATATAAACTGACTTGATATCAAACCAATTTTTATATTTAAAAAACTGTAATTATGTATATTTAATCATTTATTACTCAATCATGCGCTTTTATACTAAATTATTATAATATTGTATTACGAATATTTGCTTATCCATGATTTTAGCTTTATTATATTTTAAATTCTGTACTCTGGTTGAAAGTTGAATCAATGAAAATTATTATTTCAAAAAAAAAAATTCTTTACATTTAGTAGTGTTTTTTAAATTTTACCCAACACCTTTTTTTAAAAACAACCCTTGATAAATATAACAATACTTCTTACATTTTCTACCAAAGAATGCACTTCCAGTAACGTTTAAAAGGTACAAACCCAAAACATAATAGAACTGAACTTTTTTAAAAATGCAAAAAAATAAAAATAAATGCAAAAAGGTCCGAAAAAACACACTTTAAGACAAAAATATCTTCATGATTTAGTTATAATATAAGGAATGAGACAAAATGACCATGGAGATTTAGTCATCAGAAATTATCTTTGTATTTTTAATTAAAGTATTTTTTTTTTCAAAACTATTAAAGTTTTCAAGATTACTTTCGTAAAAATTCATTGTTCCAAATAAAGGGAAACTTGTACTAATCTTTTGTCGATTTGGAGTATCAATTGTAAATCTAATGCTAAATATACATTGAGCATAGTTTTATAGAAAATAATCACATTATGATTGTGAATACCAAAGACTTAATAAATTATGTAAGATTTGATCTGGCATAGTAAGACTTATCCGAGTCTGAGCTTGAATCAATATAAAGCTAAGTTGGAGCTCGACTCAATTAAAAAACTCGAACTCGATCAAACTCTTATGTTTGAAACTCGACTCGAAAAATAGTCGAGCTATTCGAACTCGACTCGACAAAACTTAAATCAATTGTAAAATTAATAAATAATTATACTTAAACTCGATTCAAAATCGACATGAGATCTAGACATTTTAGGGCTATTTATATGGTGAGGGTATCAATGTTACTTAATAATAGAGTAATAAAGCTCAATTAAACTCACGAGCAGCTCGAATTGGGTATTGTGATACTCGAGCTCGACTCGACAAGCTACTCGAGTTTGACTTGATTAATTCCAAGTCAATTTGAGTATTCTATGAGTCAAGTTCGATTAACTCACGAGTAGCTTACACCTCTAAGTACTATCATACTTGAAACATAATGATTTTTTATGAAATTGTATTAAATAGTATATTTTACATTCTTTATGTATTCTTTGTAATTATTCTTAAATCAATAAGGTGAAAGACAAGTTTTCCAACTTATTTGGTACTTGTACCTTGTAATCAAATTTCTCTTCTACTAATAGAACCGGAAAACATACTATACAAGGTTAGAATACTTTAATGAAGATGAATACGAACGCCATTAATTTCTTAACACTTCCCTATACAGATTTTGATTCCACCTTCTTTTTTAAAAAAATATAAAAACTTAAAATTATGATTTTACACCTATTTTCTATTCATCAAGCCGGATAGTACAATGCTCTAAGTTAGACCAAGAAATAAAACATTTTTTTTACTCATAAATAAAATAAAGTATTATTTTTTCTATGGCATTTTTTAATCTGAAATAAAATAAAACAATGATTTTCTCATAAAGATGAATGGAAAATAAAATAGCAGATTTGATTTCTGAGAAAAAATATAAACACATCCAAAAGATAAATATATTCTCATTTTCAACATACCAAAAAAATAATTTGTATTTATTTTCTAGTTTTCACAAAAACATAAACTTAAAATCATCATTTTATTCTACCTCTTCATCATGCCTTCCTAATTGTATCCTTACTTTATATTAATTTGCTTCCTAAAAATATTTACTAATTATCTATTCTGATTTGTATATAAGTTCATAATTTACAAATAACTGGTCATTTTTCTAAATTTTACCAAAAAACATTCAATCAATCTAAAATATTTAAAATTTAATGCATTTTTAGTTATTTTTTAATCTTACATTAATATAAATAATTTTTATATTTTTTATTAAAATATAAAACTTTAAATTATAAAGTTTCTAAAAAGTAAGATATTACTACAAAAATATATAATCAATTTACGTAATCTTTATTGCTTTGACCAAGAAACAATTATTTGGTAAATAAATATCTCAACTATATTTTTTGTGTTCTAAACTATGATATATTATTATTACCTAATTTATTTATTTTCATCTTAATCTTAATATTAATTAAACACAAAAACAAAAATAAACAATCATTCCTATATTAAATTTATAAACTAATCCAAATAATAAAAATTAAATCAAATTATTAATTTCATTCCATTATAAATAAGAATGAAAAAAGATTTTTCATTCTCATGTTCCAAACACACCTTAAGGTTAATAATCTCTTAGAGCATCTCCAACCACACTCAACAAAATAAATACCAAAAGATTAATTATTAATCATTACTTAATTTCAAAGAACTTTTTTAAAATTCACCCAACCATTCCCTATAGAATCATTTTCACTAACTTCCAATAATTGAAAAGTAAAACATATATATGTAAAGCAGACAGAGAGAAAAGCTTAGAGAGATAATTTGTGAGAAATTAAATGATCAATAGACATTGAATAACATTTCCAAGAACTATAAATGTAGAAATTTAATGTGTTCAGCTAAGAGACGTTAGTTTACTAAATTAATTAATAAAACAGGTTAAATAGAAGCTGTCGTAGATGCCTTAATTCATTTTCCATGCAGTCAAACAAGGGATTCAAATTTAGTATATAAGAACAACGACTCAGACCTGACTACACGCATCTTGTGAGTGTACGAAATCTAGACATCTCAGTAATCTCTTGACGTGCATAAAGCCTGCATTGGCAATGGATATTGACGCCAGAAAATTGAGGTGGGAAGCCTGTGGAGGCCACGATTGTCTGTCTCGTCAAACCACTAGCTCAGCATGGACACCCGCCTCATCGCCGTTGGATTTGTGGCTTTTGCCGGGACCCACTGATGTCATGTTCTCTGCTCCCCCTCCAGTTCCACAAGGGGACCATGATTTTTTGTAGCCTGAGAATGTCGACATCACACGCTAGAAAATCCAGGAGGCATAAATATGCACTGCATGGGATCTGATAACACATCCTATGCCATTCTTTGGATCTATAAAATAGTACAAGAAAATTCAAATATATATATATATATATATATATATATACATTTCTCCCCTTTCATTTTTCACCCAACCATCAACATTAAGACAAACACCCAACACTGACCAAACAAACTTCTACTAAGATACCAACCAATTGATTTTTGCTTCACTTTTGGCCCTTTTAAAATTAACTTATATTTTTTAGCGCCCAAGGTTCATTTCTTACTCGATCAAGGATTGGCTATGACTCGCTTTATACATAAGGACTCTTATGGATTTAAAACATGCCTATAAGTTTAGAAAGAAATCCATGAACTCATACTTCTACCGTCTTAAAAGGGGTGGGATGGGGGTATAGGAAGCTCCAAGCTCGTATATGTGTTAGACCGGAACATTATGATGTTATATGCTAAGTAATTAGATTTGCAAAGTGAATAGAATTTTTTTTTTTTAAAGTCTTTTCCTATCTTTTGTGAAATATAACACAAACCAAATATTTTAAAAAAAAAAATTGTAGGTCTTTCAAGTCTAACTTAAATAGTAAAAAGATGGAATAATCATATAAGAGAATCAGGACCAAATCTTTCTAAGAACATATTCTTATAACGAACATATTCTTATAACGAACATACAAAGATAAATAAAGGTCAAAAAATATTTCTTTAAATCTAAAAAAAAATATTTTTTTAGTACCCTCAATTCATTTTTTTACTCTACATGATCAAGGATAGGCTATAACTTCACTTTATGCCTAAGGATTCTCAAGGATTCAAAGCATGTCTTTAACATTAAAAAAAAGTTTGTACAACAAAATTAAAACTGAATTCATACATATAGTATAGTTTTAATACTGTCATTTAAGACTAGACTCAAGTAATAAAGAAATAAAAAAAGATACAAAAAGTTTCAAACGTAAATCCTTATAAGAATATATTACTTTATATAAAGTTAATAGATATAAAATAATATACTATCTCTTCACGTATGATGTGAACAGAATACACAAACCACTATATTTAAAAAGTATTTCTTTAAATCTAACATATTTTTGTCGATATTCTGTCCATACCCACATTTATGGTACACGTAGATCGTCATACAATAAGGTTAAATCTTTCCATAGAAAGCTATAACACATCTTAGCACCGGCCGCTAGGGTTAGTGCGGAATAATGGAGGATGATGAGGAGAGTAACAGAGGACACCAAATTAAATGACACCAAAAGAATTGAACGAGAGAATTCACAAGAACCATGGGCCAATAACTTCCACCACCGGCTCTATATCTACTGGCTCATTTCAACCCATTGGCATTCATGGGCCAACCACCACCCTTTATTGCTCAAATCTACTATACAAACCCCCCCAACCCTTGCCCCCCTCTTCTCTCTTATTTCAACCTCCTCACCCTCCATTTTCACACTCATCATTTTCTCTTCACTCTCTGTCTCTTCCTATCCCAAAAATATGCTTATAGTTTCAGTAAAATGGCTTCTTTTGTTATTAATCACAAGCTCTTTCAGCTTCTTCCATGTTCAATCTTCAGTCACAAAAAAAGCTTACATAGTTCAAATGGATAAATCGGCGATGCCGGATTCCTTCTCCGATCACCTTGAGTGGTACGCTTCTAAAATCAAATCAGTGACGTCACAAAAAGAGGCTAGCGAAGAAGATGACCTAGATAGAATAATTTACAGCTACGAAACCGCCTTTCATGGAGTGGCGGCGCTGCTCAGTGAAGACGAAGCTGAGAAGCTAGAAGAAGAGCATGGCGTGGTGGCTGTTTTTCCTGAGACAGTCTACCAACTCCACACCACGAGGAGTCCGATGTTTCTCGGCCTCGAACCCGCCGACAGTACCAGCATCTGGTCGGAGAGGCTCTCCGACAATGACGTCATCGTCGGAGTTCTTGACACAGGGATATGGCCGGAAAGCGAGAGCCTAACGTATATCGGTCACCTCCGTTCCGCCCATTGAAAGGCGCGACAGGACGAGCCTTCACTCAAGCACCATCAGAATAGTTAGAAGATCAAGCCGGCCCGCTACCGGGGTAAGGAAGCCGCCTCCGGTAAAATCAACGAGAAAGATGAATACAAATCGCCCAGAGATCAAGACGGACATGGGACCCACACCGCCGCCACCGTCGCCGGCTCTCCTGTTCGCCACGCCAATCTCCTCGCTACGCGCAAGGGACGGCTCGAGGAATGGCCCCGGGCTCGAGAACTGCCGCCTACAAAGTGTGCTGGGTCGGCGGCTGCTTCAGCTCCGACATTCTCTCCGCCGTCGACCACGCCGTGGCTGACGGAGTTAACGTTTATCATCCGTTAGCGTGGGCTCGCCTTACTACCATGGTTGCGCCTTGTCGATAGCGCCCGCGATGGAGATGGGCGTTGTAGCCAGGCCCGCCGGCAACGGGGCCTGATCCGACGGTCCACCCAATGTGTCGCCGTGGATTACAACAGTTGGGGCAAGCACCATGGATAGAGATTTCCCGGCGGTTGTCGACCTTGGGGTGCGGAAAAGATAACTGAGTTTCACAGAGGAGGCAGAACGGTTTCACCAAAAAGTATCCTCTGGTTTACACCGGCAGTAACTCCAGCACTCCTGATCCGAACTCGCTTTGCCTTGAGGGGACTTTGGACCCCCACACCGTCGCCGGAAAGATCGTGATATGCGATCATCAGCTCGCGGTCTGGCGGCCGTAGGCGCCGCCGGCGGAGTCGGTCGATCTCAACGCGCGTCGAGGAACTGGTGGCGGATCATCTCTTCCCGCGTTATTGGTTGGCGAAACTGTTGGAATGGATCAAACGACTTAGCGCATTGACAACACCGAACGCGGCTGCAACTCTAGAATTTCTCGGGACTAGATTGGGGATTAAACCGTCTCCGGTGGTGGCGGCGTTTTCATCCCGAGGCTGAATCCTTCGTCATTTGAAATTTTGAAGCCGATTCAGGCCCAGCGCAACATCTCTAGTTGCTTGGTCCGGCGACATGGGGCCGTCGAGCTTGCCCACCGATCACCGGAAAGTGAGGTTCAACATTCTGTCGGGAACCTCCATGTCGTGCCCGCACGTGAGCGGCGTTGCGGCCTTGCTAAAGGCCAGGCACCCGGACTGGAGCCCGGCGGCGATAAGATCAGCATTGATGACGACAGCTTATATCCACGACAACACCCACAACCCTCTCAGAGACGCCTCCACTGGCCAGCCGTCGACGCCGTACGATCACGGCGCCGGCCATATAAACCCACTGAAAGCTCACGATCCCGGCCTGGTATACGACATCACCGCTCAGGACTACTTCGAATTCCTCTGCACGCAGAAGCTCACCCCGCTCCAGCTCAAAGTGTTCGGGAAGTCAAAGAGGTCCTGCCGACACACACTCGCCGGCGCCGGCGACTTGAATTACCCGGCCATCTCCGCCGTCTTCCCCGACAAGGTTTCAGTCAAGACGTTGACCCTCCACAGAACTGTCACCAACGTCGGCCCCCCGGTGTCCAAATACCATGTCGCGGTTTCGCCATTCAAAGGGGGTGTTGTCAAAATCGAGCCAGAAATGCTGAATTTCACCAGCAAGCACCAGAAACTGTCGTACAAGATTACGTTGACGACGAAGTCTAGGCAGTCGACGCCGGAATTTGGGAGTTTGATATGGAAAGATGGAGTACACAAGGTGAGAAGCCCTGTTGTGATCACGTGGCTGCCTCCGCTGTAGTCTATAGTCCATGTTTCCAGATATAGGACATGAATTACCTGGATGATTATGAGCTCCACAAATAACCCATATGTTTTATGATATGGCCCCCCGAGGACGATCGATGATCCATTCATTTTTATTGAAAATCGAATGCTTGTCTTTTGCTTCTCATAACAAAAGGGTCCATCTTGTCACATTCACATGCACATGCGCATAAATGATATCTTCAATATTAAGGCTTGTTTGTTTATCGTTTTTTTAAACTGATTTTTGTTTTAAACAAGGACGGATGACACGAAGAACAATATTTGTAGCCTCCTGGAACGCTCGTGAATAATGGATCGTAGTATCTACCGGGCCGCGCAACCTCAAACAAATGCTAAGACAGACAGCAGAGCCACCACTGGCTCTCCCAGACAAGAAAGCGCAATTTTCAGGGGAGACTGAGCGCCGTAATTGCGCTTATTCAATCGGTAACGCATACCTAATCCGATTCTTTCTTTGGCTGGAGGAGAACGGATCCACCTTCATGAAATATACAATTTCTTCCCATAAAGATAGGGAGTAAGGCTCACTTCTCGGCAGATGACTTATTCTTCTTTACGTAACTACTCAAATCCAGTCGCCGTGAAAGGCTTCCCATTCCATCGAAGGAGTACGGGACTTCAGAGAACATCTACATCATGAACAAATTCTAGCCGACGCTTCGCTTGGTAGTCACTGACGGATAGCAAGCATATGGGTGAAGGGGCATCCGGGTGCTAGGACGCCTCGGGAGAAGGGGCATCCGGGTGCTAGGACGCCGGAGAAGTTACATGCGCACTCCATCTTTCCTTTCTTTGGCTCGTGTACCTTCTTTCAAATTTCCATCCTTGCCTCTTTCCCTTCTTTTGGCCTCCTCGCAGCACTTCTCTCGCCCGACGCGACGCCTCGCTTGTTTTTCTTTGTATTTCGGCAGGTTTTGTGAGTTACGAATATTAATTTGTCGTGTTGTAATATGATTACTAACAAGCATCACTATGTAATGCTCGAACACCTTTCTG
Organism: Tetrastigma voinierianum; assembly: GCA_016808115.1. NCBI lineage: Eukaryota > Viridiplantae > Streptophyta > Magnoliopsida > Vitales > Vitaceae > Tetrastigma > Tetrastigma voinierianum. The sequence goes on along the minus strand of JAEQBH010001333.1, from coordinate 590,291 downwards.
TACTCATTAAATTGCGCTTTAATCCGCTAAGGTCTTATTTCAACTCGTGGTATGACGATTCGGACATTCCTCGCCTAATTGAGGCCGCTGAACATTATAAAACTTGTTAACCCAAGTTACCTAATTCACCGAGAGAAGGGCCCCGGCTTCCTTAGTCTCTTGTGCCGCAGGGCGCGACGCCGTGATGGTTGAAATCCCCGGACCAGGAGCGTTTAGTCGCCGGTTCATTAAATCATTGCGGGCGGCATCGGTATATATAGATAGGCATCATTAAGTCGTACTCTTTTCCCTTTGTTGTTTTGGGTTTATCTGTTTCCCTCTCTATGACTATCCACTGCGAATAGGCCGGTGTAACCTTGCACGTCGTTAAGTGGGCCGTGTTCTGGCACCTCATGCACTTCATTTCTCAGGTAACCATCGCCCCTTAGTAATGTTGGACTGTGGTGAATGACTGGTTTCCGGCTGTAAGAGGCCTGGAAGGGAGGGGACATGGTTTAAAATTTATTCGACCCGGGCGGTCCTTGCCCGGGCTTGGGGTATGCCTTTGTACCAATTAGGTATATGGCTAAAGTCTAATATTCGTTCTCTTCTCAGTTTGATGCCTTGTAGAATGGTGAGGGTCGGAAAGAAACTGCAGTGGTCGCCCGGATGGCGCCTTCGGGAGGTCACATACATAGCCAGTAGCATCTCGTCTCTGACGATGGAGGAGCTAATGGCTTATTGTGAGGTGCCCGATAACATTGACCTCCGGTTAATGGAAAGGACGGACGAGTCTACCTTGGGTGGAGAACATAATGGTGTGTTTTTTACCTGGGAGTACCTTGCAGTCGGGCTACGCTTCCCTGTGCCGGCCTTAGTCAAGCAGTTTTTGCATTTCACCCGAGCACCCCCGGCTCTTATCCACCCTTATGTCATTCATATTTTGATCGGGTGCTGCGTGCTGAACCGCCTATACCAACTCAACCTCTCATTGGTCGAGCTGTGTATAATTTATTTTCTGAGAATAGGGCAGGGCGGCCGGATGTCTATGTCGATTCTAAATCCCCGACTTCACGTTGTTAACGGGCTCCCCGACTCACCTAAGACAGAGGCGAAAGGAGTGTTGCTAGTGAGGTGTGATTAGTGTCCAAAAAGTGCTATTTTGAACCCTATTTATTATAGGTTTTGAGTGCTTTTTGTGTACTAATCATTCTAATTAACCCGATTTGCACATCAAGGTTCCTAATATTCTAATGATCATATTTTGTGGCTAATTTTGTAGTTTTTACGAGCTAATCATGCTAAAATTGTTGAGTCGATCAAAGCATGAAGAATTTGAGTCAAGCTTCGACTTTCGGATCGAGAAACCAAGAAGAAAGAATAGAGAGAAAACGAGGAGGAGATTGGAGCACTGCGAGGTGGTTCCTCACGAGCAACGCGCATCACGCACTAGCCATCTTCGCGCATTGTTCCTCGACTGTTCTCTTGCATTTCACGCCTCAGTTTTTTTGTTACATTTTTTTGTTTCTTCCTATTTTAACCCTTGTAACCGATCTTGGTTTCTTTTGCTTAATTTCCCTTGACTCACGAGCATATATCGGCTGAGTTTGTACACATAACTCAACTCACTTCACTTCACTTCTGTCCATGTCACAGGTGAACGGAGCGGTTGCGGCTTGCTTCCTCTTTTCTCCATTTCTTTCATTTTCTTTCCTCTTTACCATTGCCAAACACTCGCAGGGATGACAACTTAGAGGATGGTTGGCTAGACCTCTTCCTCCTTGAAGAGGAGGGCTGTTGGCTAGGGTGTGGAGGTAACTCACGGTTCCCCTGTTTTTTTAACGCACGCATTTATGGTTGTTTACGTTCCTGCTTCTCACTTAGGTTAAAATCTCTTAAGCATGCTCTCTTTAATGTGCATTTGGCAGAAGCTTTTTGGGTTCGGTGGATACTGTTAGATCGCGATGCAGATAGTTGTCTCCTATTAGTTGTGGGAGTAGGGTTTTGAGATGTTTTTTTTCCGCTGCTAAAGGGACATTTATGCCCATTTAAATGTATGTTTCAAAAGGGAAAATCATAGGGTTTGTAGTTTTAAAGCTAAATGAAGATCGGGTTCGAAGCGGCTATGTCTCATCCTCCCCCAATCTTTTGAGGAAAAATGCCCAGGGGACATCATTGGTTGCCTTGTAAAGACCTACTAAACCGATGTAGAAACTTGAGGTTCTATTTTACATTTTTTTCTTATTTTATTTTTCAGCACTGTGAGCAACCAATCCCACATTTTTACAAAACCTTAAAATCCAAATTGAAATTCACCATTTTGAACCTCAGCACATTAGTCATTTGTACAAAGCCCATCCACGAGTTCGACCACTAAAGCCACTATAACTGCGGTGGCTTTGCTACGGCGGTAGGATTTAGGATATAAATGTGTTGATTAGAGATGCGCTCTTGTGGCGTGAGATCAAATGGCGTAGTTAGGGGATGGTGCCTAAGTGCATTCCAATGTTTGTGGAACACTTATTGATCCTCATCACAAATGCTAATTAATTCTTTTATATTCAGCGTCATTTTTTTTTAGTTTCAATTCTTACGGGGCCCATTTTTTGGTGTTGTCTTGTCTTTGCCCTATTTTCTTTGCGAGGAATCCATGTTCTAGTGGGTTTGAATTGTGAGCAAATGGAACCCCCACATGAAGAGCAATACAGTCAGGAGAGAAACCCTATGGCATACATGTCAATGAGGGACTATAGAAACCTTCCATGGCAAAATCAGTAACCTTTGGGGAGAAATCCAAACCTTTATAGGTCCATGAGGGACTATAGAAATCAGTGGATGAGTGCACCCATACGCTAGTGTCCCCGACTTATGCACCCCTCCTCCACATCCTGATGTACCTCTTTGTCTCAGCCTCAACCACCACAACCAATCTCCCCAGTTGAGCAAGCAATTCTAGACCTTACCAAACTGGTGGGTGATGTTGTAGAAGGGCAGAAGAAATTCAATTCCCAATTAAGTCAAAGAATTTGTATTGTGGAGAACTCCCTGGACCATAAATTAGATGGGCTTCAAAGTGGAATTGATCACAAAATTGACAACTTGCAGACATCAATTTCAAGGCTTGCCCAGCAACATGTTCATCAAGAGGAGGAGAATTTGGAGGAGGAGTGTATTTTGGGTGAGCTGGACTCCGTGGCCTCGGGGAATTGATGCGGGAACCATTAGGGCTCTGAGGTGCGGAGTGGGAGCGGGGAGGCGGTGGAAAGGAAGCAGGGGAGAGAGCTCATAAAGGCTTATCTCCTTCAACCAATCCCATAAATTTAGATCACAATGCCCATGACCCAAAAATAGTCCTTGCCGGTGCACATCTTGCCTTCCTGTAGCCTGATCCACACCCAGAAACACTACCACAAAGGCCACCCGATTTGCTATACGCCTGTGAAACTTAGAGACGTATTGGCCACTATACAAGCCTATGCCACTACATCAAAGACATTGGCAATTGCTTATGTTGCATGGTATAGTGATTGGTTCGGGTGTTGGTTCGGATTTGGAGCACCCGAACCTCGGCATTTTTGAGCTCCCACGGTTCAAATGACCTCTGGCAACGAGGAACGGGTTTGGGGGGGAGCACGTCCTCCCCACGCCTTTTGTTTTTCATTTCTCTTGCTTATTTTAGTTTCTTTTATGTTGATTTCTTTAATTATTTTCTACTTCCTATTAATATTTGTTTTTGGGGATATCTTCATTTTTCGCAAATTCTCTTTAACTTTTTTCTGCTATTTTGCAGCAGGAGGTCTAGAAGCTGAAATTTTTGCAACCTGTGAATTTTCGCAGGTACTGTTCCCTTTTTGTCCTTTAGTGATAAATATATATATTATTATTATTATTGTATTAAAAAAAAATTTTGATTTTCAAAAATCATATATAAAAAAAAAAAAAAAATTTGTCTCTCATATAAATAATATAAATAAAAAAAACAAAATCGTAAGTGCTTAAATTTCAACCCGTGAAATTTCAAGGTGTCATACATAATTTTTCTGCAACCTGCTCCTATTTTCTCAGCTCCATTTTGTTTTCATCATATCTTTTTCATCCGAACTTCGTTTTAGGCGTTTTTGGTATCGTTGGAAAGCTTAGAGAGTGTAGAATCTAAATATGGCCAAAAAGAACACTTTTGAAATTATTATGAATGTGTACTTTTAAAAATACTCCAACTTGTCACTTTTTTCTTTCTTCTCCTAACTTGTTTATATAAAGCCCAAACTGAAATAATGGGGCGCCACATGGAAAGCTTAAGTAAGTTCCTATCCAAAATGAGCAATACATTATCATATGATAATACTCTCTAAATTTCAACCAACACCTGTTTCGCTATAATAAAAACATATCCAGGTTTGAATGTTACTTAATTGTGCTGGATTTTATTTTTGTCTTCTTTATTTCAAAGGCTATCTGAGCTGATAAACCATTCAATCTGTCCCTGTAATAGGTCACATATCTGATATTCTTCAATCTTCAAAAACAACAACTGACTTTACAGGTTTCATCTGAACCATAGTTTCAGGCACGAGTCCTGTCGAACTCATCACAGAAAGATTTGAGCCTTAACTATCGCCCCCTCCACACCATCCTTACTCTTTCTCCGCCACTAGTGTCTAACATCTCAACAGCTGGTCATCAATACTTCAGGCGTGGTCCACCATCGGTCTACCTGGCCACACCACCGCCATTGGCCCGGGCCAACTTGGGTCCTGCATTTTCTGGCCACAGCCCCATCGGCCCAAATTTCTACTCTAATTCCTCGGTGTGGATCAGTCAACCCACCTGCCGCTGAATTTGCCACCCCAAGAGTGATGCCATGCCTTAGTCGAGTGGATGATTAGTTGAATTCTGTCAGATTTCTTAACCTTTTTCTTCCACCTTTAGCTAACCACACATAGTGCACATCGGCTTTCAAACAATAGGCCGAAACGCCACCTCTTAGACTTTGCAAATCACCCTGCTCTTTTGTTGATCACCTTTAATAGTTAAGGACCCTATGAATAGAAGGCCAAATGTAAGCCTGGAAATAAAAAGAAGAGAAAAGAAAAACAAAAAGAAAAAGAAAATAAGAGAAGAAACATAACGCTGGCTTGAAACCCGAAAGTACTCATTCGAGGGGTTTACATGAAAGCCTTTGGGGGCCCCAGGCCCTAAGCTTAATCGGGCTTCAAGCCACCACTTAAAGTGTTTCGCTATAATGGGTGGATAGTGAGCTAGCTAAGTTGTAAAGCCGGAGTTTCTCAAATCATTCCTGAGTCCTGGTGAAACCTCGAAGAGTTGGGTGGGTCGAAAGCACTCCCGCGACTCTTGGTGCCCTAAGCCCAATCATCAGGAGTCAGTAGATCCCCGCTACATGGACTTTGGTGAGGTCGATTCCTCAGACGCACCTCACAAACACAAAAAGAGTTGTGGAATAAGAGCCGGTCCCGACCATTTAGGTCAGGGTTAGCATAATTAGGTTGTGCCAAGAGCCTGGATTGTAGGAGAGGCAATGGTAGTTTATCATTGAGAACCGATCAAACAAACACTTAGATTTTGGTGGAAGTTCCTGGTCGAGTCATCGAGAAGGAAGCTTCTTTGATAATTCCTACTTATGACATTCATTCTTCGAGGTAGTTATTATAGCTAAGTTTTGGTGCAATTCCTTTAATAAGTGGTTGCCTTACATTTTCACAACCTTTCAATCACCATACTTTGTTATTTTCTTTGTTTTTCTTCGCATTGCTAAGGACTAGCAATGTGTAGGTCGGGTGCATTTAGTGCCCAAAAGGCTATTTCAACCCTATTTATTATAGGTTTAGTGCTTTTTTGTGTACTAATCATCTCTAATTAACCCGATTTTCACATCAAGGTCTCTACTATTATAATGACTATATTTTTGTGGCTAATTTTGTTGTTTTCATGAGCTAATCGTACAAAATTGTTGAGTCGATCCAAGCATGAAGAATTTGAGTCAAACTTTTTCATCGTAAAACCAAGAAGAAGAAAAGAATACCAGCGTAAAACAGAGGAAATTGGAGCACTTGCGAAATTGGTTCCTACGAGCACTGTGCATCCCGCGAAGACTGCCTCCTGGGAAGAGCTCGGCTCTCCCGCATTTCACGCCTAGTTTTTGTTACATTTTTTGTTTTCCTATTTTAACCCTTGTAATAACTTCCGATCTTGGTTTCTTTTGTAATTTCCCTCGACTCGAGCATACATCACGCCTCAATTCAGACATAACTCAACTCACTTCACTTCACTCACGTCTAAGAATACTGAATGTGGTGCGCTACAGCCGCCTCTTCTCCCATTTTCATTTTCTTCTCACCACAAACACTCATCCGAGGATGACAACTCGCAGGATGGCTGGTTAGACTCTTCCTCCCTAAACAGGAGGGCTGTCGGGCTGGGGTGTGGAGGTAACTCACTGCCTCCGCTTTTAACGCATTTACTTATGGTTGAGCCACGCTCCCGCTGCCACCATAAAGCCAAAATCTCTAAGACGCTTCTTTAATGCAGATTGAGAAGTTGGGTTCAAAGGATACTTTCTCATTAGATCCACTGGCCCATTATTGCCTCCTATTAGTTATTGTGTAGGGTTTTCGAGATGTGTTTTCACCTACAGGACATTTATGCCCATTTAAATGCTATGTTTCAAAAGGGAAAATCATAGGGTTTAGTTTTTAAAGTTAAATGAAGATCCGGTCCGGGAAATGACTATATGTCATCCTCCTAACGCGAGGAAAAAATACCCGGGGACATGTTAGTTGCCTTAAAAACCCTAAACCAAGTCCGGAACTTCAAGGGGTTCTATTTACATTTCTTTTTTCTTATTTTATTTCACTGCGGAACAAACTAATCCTCTGCTTTTTACAAACCTTAAAAACTAAATCGAAATTCACCCATTTTGAACCTCACTGTTAGTCATTTGTGCAAAGAAAACCCATCCCCGAGTTCGACCCTAGAGCCACTATACCGGTAGTGCCTTGCTACTACAAAGAGGATTTAGGATATAAATATTGTTGGATTCCGTGCACACCCATCAGGCACGAATCAAGGGACCCCTGGGATCAGTCCTGCTCCCAAGCCCGCTTAATATCAACCTGGCCTCAATCTTTCCAAGTGTGTGGCCTGCCAGACTGGCCCGATAGCCTTCTCCCTGATATTTAGTATGTGATGAATAATCAACTCTGGGTCATGTTTCGTAGGGAAGGCTTGCAAGGCAGGCCGCGAACTAGTGGAGAAATCAAGCTCGGTGGCACCTACTAGAGATTTTCGAAAGGGGCGCCATTATTGCTAGTTCTCCTGACTCCAGATAATATATCTGTCGTGAGGCGCAACCTGGCCCCTTACACCCTCTCGGTCATTCCCCGACCATTACCTTCGAACATCGTGGAAGGGGAGCAAATTTTTGTCATCGACCTACACTTCGACGGAGCGCAAATACTCGTCCTCCTGGGTGGCCAAAGAGCTGGGAGTGCGCATCAAGCTCATGCAGGTGTCGGGAGCGCATCTGCCTCGCTGACCTCCTAGGTGAGAGTCTAGTTCTACCCAACCTGTTCCTACCTGAGAACTGTATAAATGGCCTTAATGGTCGTCATTCGAGTATGGTCGACGGCCTCCTGAGCGATAACGATTAAACCTGGAAGGAGCAATGGTGACTCGAACGCCCCGGGTCCAAGGAAGAGGATTTCGTTCCCTAGGTTAGTATCGAACACGAGGATTTCCAGGATTTGGGGGAGGAGGAATGGGAGGAAAGGATGACCGGGCCATAGACTGCTACAATCGCCCGCAAGAGGAAGCTGGTGAAGCTGAGTTCCCATGAAGTGAGTCCGAGCATCGCTCACGCCCTGTGCTCATGGACCTAGTCACCCCATTGCCGAGGAGGATCTGGGAGGTGCAAGCCATTATCATCCCCCTGCCTCCGAATCAAGGCCCCCAGATTAAATCTGAGCGGCGGAGCCGACAGAGTCAAAAGAGGCCGATCCGGTTCTGAGTGCGCTTCAGGTGATCCCCCCTTCCGACCAGGCTAAGGATCAACCTAGTAGGTCGAAGTTTATGCGGTCCGGGCTGCTAAGGCCCATATTGCTGGAACGGATTATAACTAACCATTATGCTCCTCCGCGTGGGCCGGAGCCTCCGAGAGTGGAAGTATCGGCTCCCGGGGCGGACGAGGTGAAGTATATCATGCGTCGTTGGGAGCCTTTCCACTGGGGGGAGTCCGCGACGGACCAACTGAACAATTTGTATCCGCATATGCTTTGAATGCCTGGGAAATGCCGGCATGGGCCTCGTGAGGATTTTCAGTTTCACGAGCGCCCTCGCAGGGATCAAGGAAGACATCGAATCCGATTATCGATGACGGGATGTAAGTTCGCAATCAGAATTCATGCTCGCTTGATCGAACTGGTAAGATAGCGAGTTTCGTTATGTGACTTTAGCGCCAATGCTTGATTTCCGTATTCCTAATGGGTTTCTTTGCGGTGCCGTCAGTCGCTATTCTAACATGGCGCTTCAAAGATCATGAGTTCGAGTCTCTAATGAGGATGCCGAATGTACCGCGAATTATATGTCCAATGGAATGGTCGAGTGAGACGCAGAGGCTTCACAAGGAGGCCGAGTTGGCGTACGCTTGGAGCTGGGGCTAGCTGAATTTGCTCAAAGAGCCTTGTTGCAGGTCGAGAGGGATGGCATGCCACAAGGCAATGTATGGTCAAGTCAGAGGGACAAAGGGCCGTGTATCACCTCGAGCACGATGGAGTCCGGAGCTTACCCGGTTCAACGGCCTTAGCGGTTGTGGAGCGCCGCCTCCTGGCGCGGAGTCCAGCGTGACGTCGAAGGCATTGTCCCCTGCGAGAGGCTTGTACGGCGCTGAGGCAAGAGAACAGCCGGCCGACCTGACGGAGTGCCTTTCCTCGATTCGAGCCCTGGACTATAAAGATGATTCCGCCGCCCTTCGAGAAAAGGTCGTTGCTGATAGAGAGACGATAGAGGCCGAGCTCGATGCAAGCGGTGACACGCTGTTCAACTATGGCTATGGTTGCTGTGTTTTTACACACAATATATGCGGGAGCAAGCCTCAGATCCCGGATGGAATGCCGGATCCTTCAAATTCGCGACCTGCAGTTACAACCTCATTGCCCCCTCAAGACCTCGTCCGTTCGTACCGGATCCAGCCACCGCAGGAGGAAAGCCCTAGAGCACCACCGGGCCGCCGTGCAGAGGAGACTCTTCCAATGGGTCTCCTAAGACTATCTGGACGGCAATAAGGATACCGCCTACCAATTAGGACTCGACCGCTGAGACGACTGGAACTGCTCGGTCTTTTGTATTAAACAATTTACATCCCTTTGTTTCTTCTATTGCTTCTCGATACCTTGTCAGGACGCTTCGAAGGGTGTCAGGCTCTTCCGGATTGTATGGATTTTTGCATGAGCTCTGGATGGGTAGTCTCTGTAGTCGCTTCGGATAAAGTCATTTTATCAAGGCTATCCGAAGCTTTTAGGATCTCGACTCACTTAGATGTTATCTATGTTGGACCGGATAGGTCATTTGGCTACGCCATCCAAGCTTTTGATTCGATCGCCTAGATGTTATCTATGTCAATGATAGGTCATTTGACCGCGCTTATCCGAGCTCGTAGATCGACCAACCGGATGTTATCTATGTCGGGCCGATAGTCATCTGACCGCGCCATTCGCTAGGATTCGACCAGCTAGATGTTATCTATGCTGGGCCGGATAGGTCATTTTACTGCACCATCCAGGCTTTTGTATTTGACCAGCTAGATGCTATTCAGCCGGGTCGAATAGTCATTTTGATCGTGCCATCCTAAGCTTTAGGATTCAATTCAGCCTAGATGTTATCTATGCGGCCTATATGCCATTTTACTATGCCATCTCGAGCTTTTTAGAATTGACCAACCAGATGTTATCTATGCCGAAATGGGATAGTCATTTTAATCGCGCCTATCCCAAGCTTTTAGATTTGACCAGCTAGATGTTATCTAGGCTGGGCCGGATAAGTCATTTTACTACGCCATCTGGGCTTTTAGGTTGTACCCTGTATAATGAAATATATGCAAAGACATATGAGTCGGCAAAAATAATGATATGCTTTTATTGATAATACCTTCTCAGGTGCATGACATTCTACATTCTAGGTACAGGTGTTCCATCCGGGCTTTTATCTATACAGAGACCTTATCAATTCCTGGGCTCTGTCACGACATAAGGTCCTTCCTAGCTTAATGAATTTTCCATGTCCAGTATTCGAAACTTTCCTCAAGACCGTATCGTCCTACGAAACACTCCCGAGGTTTAACCCGTTTGTTATAAGAGTTCCCGCTGCCGACGCTGGCAGGAGGTTTCTTGCATTACTCGCGCTCCCACTCCGCTCATCACTCATGTCTAACTCCCCGGCTATTGATCCCAAGATTTTCTCCGACTGGGGCGTAGCTGTTCTGACGGGGTGGGCGCTAATTTCAAAGTGGGATAACGCGCTTTCCATCCCAGGTGAGCGCAACTGAGGCCTGGCTATTTTCTAGCAAGAATTTATGTGCCCAGAGCACCCCTGGGAGTTCTTCTTACCCATTTCCCCAATGAGTCTAGCTTTTTTAAGGCAAATGCAACAACGCTTTGTCGAGGCTCTGTCACATTGCTTTAAGGATACCGAGGTAGAATATAAATTTTATCTCACTCGGCAAAAGTCCCGAGCAGACTGCAATACAAACTCCGCGGCTCATATTCGGGACACGATTGATTTTGATGCCGAACCCAAACAATGTTTTTCCGTGATAAATCGAAATAACATCTCTATCTTTGATTGACGAGAAAGCGTCAACCTCTATCCATTTATTGAAATAATCTATGGCGACCAATAATAGTTTCATCGGTGTGAAGGAAGCGTGACCGACTATATCAATCCCATCGGTTTAATGGCCAATCTGCCAGTGAGACGAGACCAAGTCTTCGTACCTGATTCCCAAGATAGGACATTCAACGCAAGGGTCACATTTCTCGACGCACAGCTACGTCCGATCATAGTCAAGCCAATAATACCCTCGAGTGTGGCTCCTGTGCTGTGAGTTCTTCCCCCGAGTGATTCCGTATATGCCTTCATGCAATTCTAAATCTATAACACATACTAGCCTGCTCTGGGTTGCACACATTAGGTACCACTGATTACATCAGTTCCCGTGGCTATGTATAGTCGTATGGGGTCCATTTAGGACGGGGGAACTTCCTCTATCTGGTTTACTTGGGCATGTAGTATTGAGAATTCCGGTTGATAATAGATGGGGAGAAATACGGTTTCCCTTTTCGATAATGAAGTGTACCTACTACAGCTTAAGGCATCGACCCTCCCATTACCCTGGGGATATGTTCAATTTTCCAGCCGAGAGGGTATTCAATTTCCGCTTGACTAGTAGAAGCATACTTGCCATTCGGACCTCGACCAATCGCAACTGGTCCGACAACTACCAAGGAGTCGCTCCGAACCAAAGATTGGGTCAACACCTACGGCGAGTGCGAGCCGAGTCCCGCCATCATTGCCCCGTGATTCCCCGATTCGCTTGTTGGTGGCAATCGCTTCCTTAATCATCGGGCCTCTGCTCAATCATCTCCCCGTAGGGGAGGTTAATCGCATACCAATGCCCGCCCTAAGCCACCGGGAAGCCCCATCTACGCCGAGTGTCCACTACTCCTCGCTTCATCGTAAGGTGTCTACCGCGGATTTTCGCGATGAAGTCACCCAAGACTTGCCCCTTCTTCTCAAAGTCTCTATTATACTAGATGCCATACTGGCTAACTCCATTGCCCAATGGCCATTCTCCTTATTGCATCAGTCTGTAAATTGTGCCCAGTGGAAGATCGCTTAGTATTACAAATCAGGATGAGCCTGTAAGTATGGACAGAGTTTTGCGCCTGTTCTGAGGGCTGGCAAATGCCTGAGGTGGTTATACCTGGTTTCCGCTTGCATGATTTCCCGACAAAGAACAGACAGTTTCGGATCCTCGTCCCCAATCTTCTTAAATAAAGTACAAGGCTTAATGGCTATATCTGGAGGTCACAGTAGAGGTAAAGGTGTCATCGTGATTAGCGCCCAAAAGACAATTTCAACCCCATTAGATAGTTTGAGCGCTTTTGTGCACTAATCATGTCATTAATGCCAAATTGGTAGTTGTTCAGCTCCTTTAGTATCACTTTAAGTCTTTGTAGGTTATTTTCGTCACGGCAGGTTTCACAAGACTCGAGTTCAATATCGAGATGTATGACGAATCTCGCGAAGCTGAACTATGTCACCATCAACCGTACCAAGAATCAATGAAAAACTAAGGCAAAGTGAAGAAAATTGATGCAATACACAGGATGAAAATGCAACAGATCAACAAAGTCTGAATTTTCACAGAGTTACGAAAATATTGGATTGCGAAAATTTACAAACCTTTGCAGTTTAAATCGCTTAATTTCGCTAGACTAAACCAAGCCACTAGTGAATCAGTTCTAGCTTAAATTTTGTATTTTCGCTATCACGAAAATTCTCGCTGAAAGTTGAATAAATTCTCGCTAGCTAGCGAAATTACTGTGCCTTAAATAGTTCTCTGCTTTCGCTATGCCCGGTGATTTCGCTTACCTAGCTAAATTCTTCAAATCTAAATAAATTCACTCCGCCTCGGTCATGCTTTTGTATTTAATGCTAACCGACTTCAAATTTGGTGTATTTCGTCTTAACTTAGCCAAATTCTTGTGGTTTTTTGGTATTTTCATGTATCGAGGTGGCCTATATAAACCCCTCTTTTTGTAATAGATATAGAGAATTTTTGAAGCGCAATATGAGAGTAAGAATTTGTAAGTTTTCATTTTTGTAAATAAAGTCTCGTATTTTAGTTGTGGTTTTGCTTTTCTCTCTTCTCTCTCTCCTCTTTCTTCTTACTTTTCGCTGCCAAACACCCTCTCAGGATTTACAACTCGTTAGATGCTATGTCTCCTCTTTGAAAGAGTAATAAGCTACTTTGGTATGGGCATATGTGTAAGGTCCCTTCAGACAAAAGCCATGGGGTACTGTGGTTTATGACCCCCATATTCTCAAATTAGGTCGGCCAGCACATGTTGATTCGCCAATACTTCCATGCTTTAGGATATAGTGCATACTTAATGCTGATAATCGTGGTTCATTGGGGATTGGCCTTTACGAGCCTCGAGATGATATTTAATGTTGTGTGGTTTCAAACAAGAAAGGGGCCATAGATGGCTGCCACCGTGTCGACTCAAATGGGAGTTGTCATAGGTGAGGTTTGCTAGTTAAACATAGATCCTATTATGCTGTGGACTATAGGTTGCTTGTCATAACGCGAGGATAAAACCCGAGGACACTTGTTCGCCCTAACTTACCAAGTTAGTGACCTAAATCTTCAAAGTTAACTTTTTCACACTTTACTTTCAGTTTTTACAATTTCTTAGTTTTTAACCTACTTCCACTGTTAAGCAAACTAAAAAGTCCAAATGTAAAGCCTTACCTTCAGACTTATGCAACCATTTCTGTGATGAAACCCATCCCCGTGTTCGACCCTGCACCACTATACCGTAGTAGTCGACTACCAAGAAGAGTAGGAACTTAGGTGTATATAAATTTTGTTGATTTTAGCTCAAATTTTTACCGTGGCACGACCAAATGGCGCCATTGCCGTGGATGCAGCTAAACTACTAACGGTAAAGTTGAAGTGTACTTGTGATCAACATCACAAGTGAAGGTAACCTTTTACCTCTTTTTGTCACTCGTCAGAATCGCCACAAAGACTTAGCAAGAATCGCAGACTGCTTTCTCGTTTTTCATTGCTATTTTAATTTTTGATAGCTAATCTTTAACCTCGCAGTTTTTGTTAGTTCTCTTTGTTGTCTCTACAATTTTGTAAATGTGTGTCATGCAAATGCTGGGATGTAGACACATCAGTAGATCGTATGTAATCGCACACAACCCGACCTTACTGAAGTTAGTGTACACCGATACTACGGATCCTATACCCGGGAGTGGAACAACAAAGTCAACCAGAACCCCCATATGAATCCAAATGCCTATAGAACTAAGGAGGGATCACATCCACCTCCTAGAGTTGCCCCATCCTCAGACATTCCTCCCGCTTAAAGATGTAAAGAAGGAGCTTACATTTGCAATTTCTACTCCTCTACATATCATGGTATGGAAAATGAAAATCCATACACTCATATTAGGATTTTTGAGAGGTCTCGTGACTACCTTTAAAGAAGGTATGATGGACATGGATTTGCTAAAGCTGAAAGCATTTCCATTGACCCTAAAGGACAAGGCCAAGATTGGCTAAACTCACGAGGCCTAACCACTGAATCAATGAGCTGCAGGCTGAATTCGAAGAAGTTCTTCGTCTATAAGACCAATAATTTGAAAAGACAAATTTATACCTTGCAGCTCATGATGGTGAGAGATTTTACTGTTTGAGAGATTTATGGAAACCATCGCGCCCTGGTCTGCCACCGCGGGTTTGACACTCGATGTCAGAACCACTTTACGATGGAATGTCCTCCCACCTATGAAACAATCATAAAACCATGCTGGGGTAATCTTTCGAGTAAGCATCCCGAAGGAAGCTATGGATTTATGAACTATGTAGTCGAAACCTCCAAAACTCGATGAACCTAGTCTTAGGGAAGCCGAAGATTAAAGTCAATAACCACCAAAGGGGGAGACAAGTATGTACTCAAGACACAGCAGATGAAAGCGAAATTGACTAGTTTAACTCAAAGATTGATGATCCTCGGGAAATGAAAACCAGCATGAAGCAAACAAGAAATGAGTTATCTTCATCCCAATTTTCTTGCCTAATTTTCAAATAACACCACTCCGGCGAGCACTGCCAAGAGCATGCCCATGCCATAAGTCAAAATAAACCACCCATAGATGCTCCATATGGTAAAACTAATAATCCTAATTGGAGAAATTGTCCAAATTTGTCATGGAAATCCAAACCCCTTGCATACGCCCCTCAGGAGCACAGTAGCAGTTTGATTCCACTTCAATACAACAACAGATGCCTCCACTATCTTCTCCTGTTGAACAGTAACCCGAATTCTAAGGTAAGGTAGCAGTATTTCAGAGAAGAAATGTATGTGCCGAATGTCCAACCAAATTAAAATCAAGGCAGGAAAGTTCACTAACAAGAAATCGACAAATATGCATTTGAGATTCTAAAATTGTCTAATCAGCAGCTTGCAAAGTTCGTAAAAGGAAGGTTCCTTATGTGCACAACAATATCGTAAAGTGGGTGAATGAAACAGACTCGACCGAGGACTTAAATGCAAAACCGATGAAGTTAAGGCTAGTAACTTTACGAAGTGGTAGTGGAATTAAAGCCACAAGATCAAAGCTACCAAGTCACTCCATTAGCTGGTCGAGCCACCTCAGAAGAACAGCCAAGTGACAAGGAAGAAGTAGAGATTAGAATAATTCCCCTCCGCTTCCGCAGATTCGAAGAAAGAAACATCTCCGTTAACCAAACAAATGTTAAAGTATCACAAGTGAAAGTCAATATTCTCTCCTCGATATGATTAAACAGTTCTACTTCCTTAAGCAAAATTTTAAAGGATTTGTGCACGGTAAAAAGGGTTCCAATGTAAATAAAGGCCTTTTAACTGAGTGTTAGTGCCATTATAGAGAGCAAGACCTGCTGTAAGTATATGATCCGTGATGTCCTACTTCATCTCTAAGTGAATACTTGGAGGCATCAAAAGGAGAAAAGCATTGTTGCACTGGAGCCATGTGAATCATGTCGTATTCTATGTACAAGCAATTGGGCTCAAAGTGAACTGAACCCACTTCCATCACACTTCGTCACGATGAAACACAAACATTGGTACAACCATCATAATGCTTCATGCCAGTGAATGCATTTCCATTAACTTAGACTTACAATTACATAAGAAACCACTGCATGAGACCCCAACAAAGCCTAATAGGGATCGTTTTGGCTGTACTAAAGTCAAACTAACAATACCCATGGGGAGTCATAAACTAAGATATTTGGAAGACTTTAAACCCAATATTTTAGCTTAGTGTGTATGGATGCACTCCTATAGAGCACTTTAAGAAACTGATGAGATCAGTCTGAACAAAATAAACCAACAAAGAAGCAAGAGAGGGTTGTTTTAGTTATCCTATCATTTCAGAGCAATACCAATTCTTAAGAACACTGTAGTGATGAAAATTTCCGAGAATAAAGGAATATAAATTGGCTTCTACAGACTGTAATAAACCTAAGAACCTAACAAATAGAATCTTTAAACCTCCCAATTGACTTTAAAGTATGGTTTTTCAGAAGCAATTGATAAATGTCTGTCAGGATTTTCACACGGTTCCATCCCATAAGAGAAGTTGCTAATCTCCTCGTATCTTCAAAAAGAATAAGCAAGTTAATTGGATGGAAAATTTGATTCGAAAAGGCATAAACCCGCCCATTGCGACTCATCACATCTATTTAGAAGAGGAGTCTAAAGTCGTTAGGGCAACCCCAACCCGAGGTTGAATCCCCATCTGGCTGAAGTAGTTCAGGTGGGAGGTTCAAACTGCTCCAGCCGGTATCATTTTTATCCCATCGATAGCACATGGGTTAGTCTAATCTGTGTATGCCTAAGAAATCAAAGAGTAATAACCATGAAAAACCCAGAAGGGCTTAAGAATCGTTTCTCAATCTCGACTTCTTACAACCAGTTGGAGAGTATGTATAGATTATAGAAGGCTCAATGAAGTGACACGAAAAGACCACTTTCCACGCGCTCATCGATCACCCTCGAAAGAGTTTCGACACCCCTTCATTGCTTGATGGGTATTCAGGTACTTCCGATAGAAATTGCCCAGAAGATCGTGAAAAGACTACTTTTATCATTCATCTGCACGCATGCTTATAGAGGATGCCTGCTTTGTAACGCCCCCCAAACCCACTCTTCGATGTCAGCATGTTCAAAGGACATGGTAGAGCCGTATAACGGAGGTATACATGGGATGATATCACAAAGATACGGGGAGATTTCAAGAATGCTTAACCAATTTTGGGAAGCCATTTTCAGAGAGGTGCATAGGAGAAGAATTTGGTGTTTAACCTGAGAAATGCTATTTTATGGTAAACCAAGGAATTGTATCAGCACATTATTTTTGGGGTAGGGAATTGAAGTTGATAAAGCAAAGATCGATACTATTTCCAAATTGCCGCTCTTAACAAATGAAACAATTGTATTAATTCCTGGTCATGCAAAGCCACCGACCGTTCACAAAGATTTTTTCAAAATTGCTAAACCCAGACAAGCTTCTCGAGAAGGATGCCAAATCTGCTTAAAGATTGCCGAAGAGTTTGAAGAACTCTGAATTTCATTCGACCACGCTCTGAATAGTTCGAGCACCTAATCGCGCTACCATTCGAGGTGATGTGTGATGCGAGTGATCTTGCTATAGGAGCCGCATTTTTGGTCAAAGAGAAGACGGAACCCCACACGTGAGTATTATGCAAGCAAAACCCGACGGTTATTTATAATTATACCACTACAGAAAGAGTTGCCGCAAAGGGTATATGCCCTTAGATAAATCTTGATATACTGTCATCGATATAGTCATTTTTACAGCATCATTCTGGCTTGAAATATCTCTTAACCAAAACAAAATGCAAAGCAAGACTCATCCGTTGGGTTCTCGTTTACTCAAGAGTTCAACTTGCAAATTAGAGATAAGAAAGGTGGAAATGTGGTGGCGCATCATTTGTCAAGGTTAACTATATAGCCCACGACACTCACAAATTCACCACAATGATGAAATTTCCGAAGAACTTAATGCAAAGCTGGAGAAAGCTCCTGCATGTCTACATTGCCACCTCCCTCTCACTATAGGAGAAATCCCAGCCGAGGGAGTACAACCACAGGATAGGAAATATTTCTTTGCTAAAATCCATTCCTATTATCAAAAGAGCCTTCATTCAAATACACTGCAGATCAAATCATCGGTGAAATGCAAATTCAGGAGGAACATCATGAATTTTAAACCATTGCCATGTGAGAGTGCTTAGGGCGGCCATTTCATTCCTAAAGACAAAGAATGGCTGCATCACTGCAGTTAGTGTTTCTATCGCCTTCATTGTTCAAGGAAAGCATACCAAATGTGCCGTGTATGTGATGCATGCCAAAGACTGGAAATTGTCTCACACATATGATGCCATTGAACCCAATTTTAAGTACTGAACTGTTCGATGTATTGGTATCGATTCGACCTTTCCCCACCTCATATGGTCAAGGCATACATTTTGGGCGGGATGATCATGTCTCTAAATGGTCAAGCGATCCCCCCTCGGCGAAAAACCAATGACCCCATAGAGTGGTACTCAAATTTTTGAAAGCCAATATCTTTCCATGCTCAAATTGTTATTATTAGCGATAGTTCATCAGAATAAACCATTTGAAACCTCATGGCTAAATATGGTGTGAAACACAAAGTGGCTACTCCTTACCATCCCCAAACAAATAAAGTGGAGTCACATCAGGAAATTAAGACCATAATCTATTTAGCTATGGTTAATACCAACAGAGCACTATCCGTTAAACTTCTTACTACATGGGCTCATAGAATGTGCCTTTCAAGACAATCCCAAGAATGTCCCCCACTCCGCTGGTCTATGGTGTGGCATGTCACCTTCCAAAGAGAAATCGAGTACAAAGCATGCGGCTACCATAGGTTAAACATGGACCTAAGCTTAGCCGGAGAGAAGAGATTTCGACCTTAATGAATCGAAGAAATACTAATAATGCCTACTTGAATAAGATTGCAAAAGAAAGATCAAAGAAATGGCAAGACCAAATGATAACTAGGAAGAGTTTCAAGGAGGGAGACTAAGTCCTCTTATATATTCAACCCATTTGTTTCGTGCAAGCTCAAATTCGATGGATGTCCATCTATCATTCAGTTATTAATCATAAATGGTTCTATTGGACTTACTTGATCCAAGTGATGATGTGGTACGTAGAAGTCAATGGACAGAGGGTAAAACCATATGTGATGCAGCAGGTCATTAAGGAAGAAATTTCCTATTATCCTCCCCGGAATTCCATGTTTTGTAAATTTCGTGAGTATACTATTCGTTCCGTGAGTCACCGTTTCCTATTTCTTTACTTATTTAAATCACTGTTTAAAATAGTGATATCAAGTAGAGCTTAATGATTGATTTGTTTTTTGGGCAAAGTAATAAAGAGCGCCGCAGTGTAAGTATGCCCGGCTTTTATCCTCGTGTGTGAAGTACTTTTGTGTATTTCCATATCAAGTATTTGTTTTTCTTTTTCAATTCGAACAATTGAATCACATAATCGGACAATTGAATTGCTTGTTGGAAAAATTGAATCACTGTTTGTCACCTATATGTTAGAACAAATTCCATGCTTGAAACAATTTTTTTGGTCACTTATACTCCAACATGCTCAACTTGAAATTTCTCCTTATGCTAATTCACCGTGACCCGCATTATTTCAATAGCCGTGAATTTCGTTGCCTTTCACTACGATAAGCCGGCCTTAAGCATGTTGGCAACCTAGATAGGTTTGTGTTACCCATACTTGAAGACCAACAAGCTGTCTTCCAAAAAGAAAAGAAAAGAAAAAGCAAAAGAAAAAGAAAAAGAAAAGAAGAAAAGAAAAATAAAGTCGGAAGTTTCACAATAAACCCGAGCACTGGGCCCGAGGGGTATATGGCGAAGTTTTGAAGCCCGATGCCCTAAACCTTAATTGGTCAGAGTCATCGATTTAGTGTCTGGGCATGGGTGGATAGGTAGAGTCTAACTAATTCAAAGCTTACTTTAAGTCATTCAGAGTCCCGTGGTAGTTTTAGAGTTAAGTATCATTTGAATCTCAAGCTACGCCCAACCTAATTGTTATAATATCTGCTTAACTCATATCGATTCTTGGCAAAGTCAATTTAAAGCTACTATGGTCCCGCTAATGTATTTTAACAAAGAAAGAAGTGCGTAATCATCCTTATCTAGTTGTTCGCCAACTTGGCGTCATGTCAAGCAGTCGTAGGGACAAATTTTGCAATCCATTGGCGAATCTCGGGTTATATAAAAAAGAACCTTTTTTAGACTTAGGTGGAAATCTCAAGGTTGAGAATCATGGATCCAAGATCGCCTAGAATTGTTCTTGTATGGATTTGGTTCTTTCATATCTAAGCATAACTTTGATGTCAATTTTTCAGCTTTAAGGTAATGTTTGTTGTACATAAACCTTTAATCATAAACTTGAAAATCACTACATGCATCTCCTTTGTTTTTGTATCAAGTAAGGGACTAGCAACGCTTCTGGTTGGGGTAGGATTAGTGCCCAAAAGTACAATTTCAACCCTATATTAGATAGGTTTCGGGAGTGCTTTTGTGCACTAATCATGTCATTAATGCCAATTGAAGTGTTCAAGTCTTCTTAGTATCACTTATGCCTTTTAGAGGTTATTTTTGGCTGTTTTACAGGTTTTTGCGCACTTTGGGAATTCAATATCGAGATGTATGACGAATCATGAAGTTTGAACTCAAGTGTCGCCCATCAACCAGCCCAAGAGAATCAATGAAAACTGAAGGCAAGTGAAGAAAATTGATGCGCTTGAAGACGTGGATGAAATGCAAAGTGAGATCAACAGTCCAATTTTCGCTAGAGTTGCGAAAAATTTTCGCTAGGATTGCGAAATTTCGCAACCTTAGCGAAATTTCAAGTAACCTTAGCTTAAATTGCCACCTTCGCTAGACCAAACCGCTACAGCACCTGCTCCTAGCGAATCTTGTATCTTCGCCACTACCTAAAAATTCTCATGAGCTAGCGAAATTTCGCTAGCTAGCTAAATCTTCAAAGCCTTAGCTTAGTTCTTCCTGCTTTCGCTTATGCCCGGTGATTTCGCTACCTAGCTTAAATTCCTTCAGCCTAACGAAATTCACTCGCTCACATGCTTTTTTGTATTTTATAAGCAACCGACTTCAAATTGGTGTATTACTTTCTTGTCTCTTTAACTTAGCCAAATTTGTAGGTTTTTGGTATTTTCATGTATTGAGGTGGGCTTCATATAAACCCCTCTTTTGTAATAGATATAGAGAATTTTGGGCAAGCAAGGAGGGAGAAGAATTTGTAAGTTTTCATTTTTGTAAATAAAGTCCTCGTATTTTTAGTTAGGGTTTTGCTTTTCTCTCTCTTCTCTCTCCTCTTTCTTACTTTCTGGTTACAAACACCCTCTGAACAGACAACTCAAGAGAGCAAGCTTGGCTAAGCCTCCTTCAAGAGTAAGAGTTTAAACTTCTGAAGCTGCAAGGCGCAGTTGTCCTCTTGTATTAAAAAGCCATAGGAAATTGTTTATGACTCTTAATCTTCTCAAATTAGGGTTGAATAGCATTGAATGTTACTGATTCGCCAATACTCTCCCATGCTTTAGGATATGCATACTTAATGCTGTATGCACTAGTTCATTAGATGGTCTTTACGAGCCTCGAGATGATATTTAATGTTAGGGTTTCAAACAAGAAGCCATAGATGCATGCTACCCAAGGCGACTCAAATAGTGAAATTAAGAGCCAGGTGAGGTTTGCTAGTTAAACATGATCCCAAGTATGCCAGGGACTATAGGTTGCTTCAGATTACACGCGGAGGATAAAACCCGAGGACACTTGTCTCGCCTCTAACTTACCAAGTTGCTGACCTAAATCTTCAAAGTTAACTTTTTTCACACTTTACTTCGCCATAATTTCGCTTAACCTACTTCCACCGTTAAGCAACCAAAAAGTCCAAATAGAAAGCCTTACCTTCGCACTTATGCAAATCATTTCTAGGATTTAAAACCATCCCTGTTCGACTTAGACTCACTATACCAAGCAAAGAGCTTTTGACTACCAAGCAGAGTAGGAACTTAGGCGTATATAAATTTTGTTGATTTTAACAATTTACCGTGGCACGACCACGGCCTCGCCTACACCGGGGCTCACAAAGTTGCTTGATCGCCATGAATGCCTCGACAAGATTCCTCATTCCATTCTACCATTGTCAGCCTCAGGTAGTGAAGAAGGGTTTCAAACGGTTCGTGAACCGGGAAATAAAACGCCCAAGAAACGCTGAACCTACTTGGCCGCTTGCCGGATTCCTTCTCGAGTCAGCGTTGATTGCAAGATAGCCTTAAGCCGTGGTAGATTAGCCTCTATTCCCTCAAGTTAACATAAAGCTAAGGAATCTACTAAGGCCGACCTCGAAGGCACATTTTAAGGTTCAGCCATACCATACCTCTCGAGGAGGTCGAATGCAGGCCGAGATGCAAACAGGATCCGGGCATTGTCGATTTTACCAAAGATATCATCACATAAGACCTATCATAGGTTACCGAGTAATCCAGTACCGAAACATCTTCATCACGAATCTTCGATAGGTGGCCCCGCATTCTTGTCGAAAGGCATCACATTGTACGTGAGAGTCCATGGGGAGTGATGAAAGATGTTTTTCCGCATCCGGTAATGATTCGTGGTATCCCGAGAAGGTGTCCAAAAGATGGGAACATACCGTGTCCCCGCCGGCGCTCCACAACTGATTCCATGCGCGCAGGAAGCTATCTTGACAAAGGCCGTTGAGGTCCGTGTAATCCACACATACTCTCCATTTGTTCCCCTTCTTTGGGACAACCACCACATTGGCCAGCCATTCAGGGTATTTAACTGCTATGATAAATCCGTTCTGCAGAAGATTATCGACCTTGGTCTAGATGACCAAGTGGCGATCTAGGTGAAAGCGTCTCACTTTTTATTTGACCTGGGCCAAGTAGATAGGCGACTTTTAGTCTCGTGTGAGGCGTATGTGGGCTTATTCCTGGCCATATCTCGCATGAGTCCAAGCAAATACATCGTTGTTCAACCGTGAGTACAAGATAATCGGGGACTCTCCTCCCTGATGAGGGTACTAACATGTATGCATCCGTCCCGTCTCACAAGGGGTGTGGTTTCCAAGGATCAATTGTTATCGCTCTCTGTCTCTCCCAAGGCGCCTGGACGGATGACCGTGATTGCTATTGGCCGAGGTCAATTTCAAGGGATGGCCTCACAGAGAATTCCTCGTCAAGGCCCCCACGGAGCTACCAGGCATTGTCAGGCGCTTAACCATTCCTGGTACCTGACTAACACGCAAATAAGTAGCTGATTGTTTGGTGGTACGTGGAGGGTACCGCTTTCACGGCGCAGGCTGTGCTCTACTTAGGATGCAGATTGTATGGCCCCAAGTCCTCTACCAATGAGAACAAAGATTTTGCTCGAAAGCCATCGACCAAATTTCGATGGGGAAAGGTGATGTCCTAACTCGTCAATGTGGTAGCCCCATTAAACCTTGCGTGACAAAACCCCGCTGAATCGAGAAGGATCGAAAGTGACTTCATCTACTTAAAGGTCGAGGTGTAGTAAATCTACCGTGACCGTCTGGATGGACGAGACCCCGTGGCATCAAACTGCAATACCGACTGTAGCGCGCATCGAATGAGGGGTAATGACCCGAGTAGGCTGATAGGAAGGACATAGGCCGTCAACCCAGCTGAACCACGTGATGTTCTCAAGGCCGACTGTTCACCCCGGGCTCGACCGAGGCCGCATGGAGCATTTTTCCTCTCGCTTTTGATTGATAATGATCATCACAATCCCAAGAAAAAGCTGATGTATCGGGCCTAGGGCTCGAGGCATGTTCACATCTACAACGATCTCATCGCCGTAGGAGCGGCTACCACCGTTGAGTCGGGCTCGAATATAATCTTCTCCGAGGCGCCAAACTCGAATCAACTTTTCTTACTAGAATTTCAAGCTTTGGCAAAGGGTTGGCTCAGGGCCATGGTCCCTAAGTGATCTACACCTTAGTGATCTGCTGCGTTGTCTGGGCCGCCTCAGGTGGGGCCACTTGAACCCGGGAGGTCCCATATGGTGGAGCTCCCACATGGCTTGAGAGGAGTGAACTGGCAGGGCTCTTTCCTTTTTTCAAACCGCCATTCAGTGGCCTCGACCTCGTTGGGCCGCTCTTTGTTCCTGGATGAGCCTGTGGCCGTCTTACCACTACGGGTGGTTATCACACATACCGTGGAGGCGGTCTAATGTTGTCTTCCAGAGTGGAGAACTTGTCTGCCCGCCTATACAATTCTTCCATAGTTGCAGGCGGCTCAAGGGATAAAGACTGAAGAAGGGTAATTTCACTAAAGCTTCTTGAAAAGCTCAGACCGCATCCATAATCGTGAACAATCATTGACGTACTGTCCGAACCTCGAAGGCGGTGAGTCCCGACGATCTCTGCCTTCCCTTTGAGGACAAAATTTCTGAGGAGATGATAGCCCTTTCTCGCCCGACTAAGCACAAAGCAACATCGTGAGACTATAGCCCATAACTCAATCGCACGAGTTTATCAATTCTCCTGCTTGTGGAATCTGCCAAAGCCGGGCCTCGAGGTCGGGCCGGGAACACCTTACACGTATCGATCATCCCTGGCGAGGATCATTGCCTGGTTGAAATGCAGCATGTGATCATACTGGGCCTAAGAGTCGCAAAGATAGCGAAGGCAGATGTAGAAGTCAGCTGGGAGGGTCATAACTACACACATGATGACCGAGGGGAGAGGAGAGCATGTGTTGAGGTCCCCGGACGGCGGAGGAGAAAAACATGTGTGGGCGACAGCAACTCGAAGGAGGGTAAGGCTGGATGGCATTGCGGGCGACGCCTTTGGGTGTCTCGGGCACATATTCATGAGGTGGCTCCGACCGGTGCCTACCTCGCTGCTTCTACTAAGGCCGCATGACGATGGATCTACGGTCGACGTAGGGGGCCTTTTTCCCGATTGGCGCTCATAAGGCTGCGATGGTGAACGCTGGAGCGAGAGTCGTTTAAGATAATCATCCGCCGACAGTCAATGTCGTTTCGCCGCTGACCTCCGCTTTATCAGACTTAGACGGGAGGAGGCGGGCGGAGGTCCCCTGACTTACTCCAGCCGTGTGCCTCCAACCGGCCCGCATGCGCCGTTATCCTCCCATACAATCGGGTTCGCGTGTTCGCGCAACTCGCCACCAGCTCCGTCTCCGGCTCTTGTCTCGTCCATTTCTTGGCGCCTGTGAGGGAGTGAACCGGTCTTTAGGGGGAAGGTTCATTGGGTCACATACGATGTGCTGAGTTCGACTCTGCCTCGCTGAATGTCTGAGAATCCACAAAGGCTTCCTGTGATCGATATTTCCGGGAGCGGGTGTACCGTTGCCTTGCGCATCACCTTAAGATTTCTTGCTAGGCGTTTCCACGCATCATACAATTGTAGTCCCTAATTCTCGTGAGTCAATGTGGATCGTTTGTGGCATTCACTACCACCACGCTTGCAACTCGCAAACAAACAAGAAGACGATTTCCGGTGTTCCAGCCGTTCCGGCTTACAGTTAGCTCTTGTGGGAGACTAAGCGCTAGAACCCCAGAAGGTCTCTAACCCAGAATGTCATACCTCATCTCGTGATTCTTTTCTCTTTTATGAGGGAGAACTTGATCCACCTCTCTATGGAGAGCCGACGATTTCTCTTCCTACAAAGATAGGGAAGGTGGCTCATTTTGGGAAGGATGACTTATTCTTCTTATGTAACTACTCTCTCCGAATCCGCCAATGTTTCGTGGAGTGCCTTCCTATTCCGCGGAAGTGCCAATTGATCTCGGGAGAATATCTACTCATGATCGTGAAATTGATTAGCGCTGCCTGGGTAGAGTTGTCGATCTGGGATAGGAAGCATCCTGGGTGAAGGCATCCGAACCCCAGGCGCCAGAGAAGAGGCATCCTAGGAGAGGGGTGTCTTCGTACCCTGGGGGAGAGTCGCCTGGACGCTCCTGCCCATTTATCAGTCCCGAGTCACTCTCCTCTTAGTGGCCTATCCCATCGGAGCCTTTGGGCTCCAATGGTACCCACAAATATAGTATACTAAATTCAGATGAAAAAACAAAAATCGGTTTTCAAAAAACACTAAAATTGTATTATTTATGTTTTCAAAAACTCTTTTCACTCTATAAGCCTAACTCAATCGATTAAAGCATTAATATTAAAATGGGTAGACATGAGAAAAGAAGGGGTTGTTAAAATGGCTAGACATGGGAATGTGAAGGGTTTGAGACTCAATTGAGATAATTTACTATACTATATTAAAAAATAATAATTTTAAAAAATAAGAACTAAACATGCCCTTACTATCTAATTTAGATTTTCATTGCATGAATCCATGATCATTAACTCTATGAGACAAGTTTTTGTTATAGAAAACTAGAAGGCAAGAAAACATCCAAAACAAGGTTTTTAGAATTAAGGGTTGTTTGGTCCCGAGGTTTGGTGTAAATACACTCTATGTCTTTTATGTTTGGGTCAACTTATTCCGATAAATCCTCCATCATCGGAGAGCAAATCTAAGGTCGGATCTGACCGGTTTCAAATCTCATCGATTAACACTTTTATAAAAATATGTTTTGTTTTTTAAATTCGAAAGTGCATGGTGGTGTTTTTTAAGATAATTTATTTAATTATTTTCACTTCATTTTTTATTTTTTGACAAAGAATAGCAACACACCGGATAAAAACACGTATCAAAAAAGCATTCAAAACTTTACGTAATTCATTACTGTCGATCAAAGTTAATAAAGAAAAATGATTTAAATACAACTACTCGTCATAACAAATCACGACAAAACAATTTAAAAAAAAAAATTAAAGACAAGCTCATATCGATATAAAAGAAACAACTTTATTAAAAAAGAAAACCTAGATTTATGGAAGAAAACGATGAAATGGATGATTACATACTAATAATGACAAAAAAAAATCACCTCTCCTTTTTAACAAACAAAGGTCTAAAACAGAGAAAGGAGGTGGCTTGGGTTTCCTTTTTTGAAACATTTTTTTAAAATAACTATATGAATAGAACGAATAATTGATGGCAAATTATAACATTCCAAGTTTATGAATAAACTTTAAATATGGAGAACTGCTTTTAAATTTGATCTCAAACATTATTTTTTTGAGAATATATTGTTTTGGAAAACGTTCCTAAATAGACCCTTAGTCAACATTGCTTAATGCAACATTCTTGTCAGCATATGACCCAGAATTGTCAACCATATGGTCCAAATGCATTATAAACATTAATTTAAGCTTTGAATAAAACGAGGTTTAATGGGAGTCTGATCTGATGTGATTACTTAGTGTGTTTTATGCGTTTGAACTGCTGGAGGTCCAGAAAACGAGAGCCACTCGTAGCAGCCATATCAAATTATAGGCCCGCCGGCCCAGCACAAGTCAGGCCGAGCCTCACATACTTTTCAAGCAGCAGGCTATAATTGGGCCGGGCCGGCTGGAGACTTACAAAAAAAAAAAAAAAAAATCAAAATCCATGTGTAAGAGGTGAGAATCCAACCCCTCCCCCAAGATTTAAACTAAGGTGATGCAGATCATGAACTTTGAATATATATATATATATACCGAAAATGGAATCCGATAAATTTTATCGTACTATTAATGTTTGAACTTGTAGTGGGTGTAGACATTTTGATTTAGGGCCACATTCAGAGCCCATTTCACTGATTTTTGGGCTTATAATCCGAACCACACCAAACTCTGAACCAAAAAAAAATCTGGGTGGATTGGGCCTTGCCCAAACCCTTAGGCCTTAAACATAATTGCTAGCTTTTTGTCTACTTGAGTTGGAATAAGATGTAGAAAGTAGAAACCTCCTTGCCTTGGAACGTTTGTGCCTGTTTGTTTGATTCAACCATGGTATGTAGGTATGTAGGGGCCCCCCTTTTTTTTTCTACCTTTTTTTTTTTTATGAGAAGACAAAATCTTTAAGGTTGGGTTTGGATGATGGAAAGTGTTTGGGAATTAAATCCGCCAAGAGCAGATTTTTATTTTTAGAAAATTTTGTTATGATGTATTAATTTGATTCTATTAGTTGATTAAAAAAATCGATTTTGAACCTGATGCAAGCACAAACGACACCGTTTAAATAAGGAGAGAGCTTAAGTAAAACGGTGTGTTTCGTTAAGAGAAGCGGGGCCGCTTGTAGCAGTTAAATAGTTGCAAATGTCAACAATTTTCCTATTTCTCTTTTATTCCTTTTTTTCATCAGTTTTTCTGTTAATTTCTATTAGTGCGGATTTGGGGAAGGTTGTTAGGGGTTTGTTAGGCTATTTGTAGAGGAGTGTTGGAAGGTAAGCCTATGCCTTGATCTGTTAAGTGTAACCAATTCCATTGTCATTGTCTTTGTCTTTGCCTTCTCTCTACCATCATCCATCTTCATTGATCTGTGAGTGTGTGCATCAGAACCCTAGATTCTTAATAAAATTGGCACAATTTTGATTTTTAACACAGAAACAATTTTATTGCTTATCGAGTTTATATGTCAATTCAACTTGTCGGATTAGGTGTGTATTTTATCCTAAAGAGGATTGTTTTAGGAATTTGGGTGTTATTTTCGTTAAGGATATAGGTAGGGTGTGTATAAAACCGAAAAAATAAATCAAACCTCATTTTGAAATTTTTAAAATTTTTAAATTCGGTTTTAAAAATTTTAAATCGAGCAACTGTGGTTCAATTGTTGGTTTTAATGTCAAAATATATAAAAATAAATGAACCGAAGCAATAATAAATGTTATCTTTTAAACTTTTATTCTATTTTTTACGTTTGATTTTTGCAACTCTCAAAATTTTAATGAGTTATGAATTTTCCTCAAACTTCTATGTTATTTTAAATATTTGAAAAACTCTTAAATTTTATACTATTTGTCTTAAGTTCTTTGAGTGTTCATGATAATGGTAGGTACGGATAAATCTTCAAAAAAAAAAATTTTCAATATATTTTATTTGTATTTATGTTTTTCATTTTCTACAAAATTATTTATTGAAGGATCAAATTAATTAATTAAATTTTAATTTTAACTTTATAGATAATTATATTTGATAATGCTATTTTTTAAATTTATTAATAAAAGGTTAGAGAAAATTATGGGATTTTTTTGGATAACATTAATAATTAATATTAGTTATATTTTAATATTTTTAATATTAAAATTTTAAAAATAGTGGATTATAATTTTAATTTTTTATTCGCTTTTTTAATTGAAATTGAATCCAACTGATTTAAATTACTTTAATAGTTTATTATCTATAAATTGAATCAAACCGATTTTATCAGTTTTATATTTCAAATTATCGAAGCCTTTGGGCTCTTTAATAAATTAAAACTCGCTGATTGAGTCGACAACGAAAGAATCGAGTTGATAGCTAATCTACCCCTCAATGCAGCAAAGCCTGTAGGGTGCTTGATAAATATACATTATTAATTATTTAAAAAAACAATTTGTTAGAGATGGGGTTAGAGTTTTTATCAGATTTTTGGGCTTTTATTAATATTTTGTCCACGAAAAACATAAACCGAAATCAAACAAATGATAAACAAAGTCTGGGGTTATAGATAGAAAAAGAAATATTCTTTTGACCTATGTGAATACAGTCTTACGATATTTTCTTCAACAAAATTCGAGAATCCCACTTGAGTATTTGCTTGTGTATTTACATGATTTTGGTTGTGTGTTTTTATATTTATGTCATATCTATATAGGTAAATTTACCTACAATTAACTATCATCCATTAGTTATTTTACTAAATAATAATTTATAATCAGTTAACTACTAGCAATCAGCTAAACAATAGGGTCATAATCGGTTTCGTTACATTTTTATATTTAAAATCAAACCGAATAAATCATGCATAGGCCTAGAAATAGGGTTTCGATTTTTAATTTTTTAATTTTTGATGATGCTTTTTTCAACCGGAACTGGGTTGGAGCGTGTAGGGGTTGTTGGGCGGACTGGATCGTGAGGTTAGATTCACGGGCTTTTGGATCGTGCAGGGTGAAGTAGGATTCTTCAACGAAAACAAGAACGTCGGCGGGGCTTGAGTAGTCGCCTAAGATCTCAAGTCGGTTCTTCACGAGGAAAGAAGGTTGGCAGGGGGGGCGAATGTGTTGCGTATGCGTGCGTATGAGTATGCGTACGTTTCACCGATGGGGTGGCCTTGTATTTATAGTAGATGTTCAGTGGGTTGGATGGTGATTAGGATTCGACTCATTAGATGGGATATTTCTTGTTAATATCGGTGTAGAGATTTGTGAGATATAGAAAGAGCGGAGTTTATTTGGGATAATCTTCGCCCAGCCCCATTGGGGGATCCGATTTGATGATGATCTGATATTATATTTCTTTCCTTGACCAGTGAGGTTTGGTTGGATTTGCGGAATAATATATTGACCCAAGTTCTTCATTTTACTTGTACCTATAGGAGACTTCCATAATCGGTCTTTAGGCGCGGATTGGACCCTCGTGCGAGGTACGGCACGAAGAAGGGCTCGAATGTTGGCGTAAAGGGTTTGAATGCTTGATGGGCATGCTTCTCCTTTGGGGTTTGCAGTGGGTGCAGCATGTGTTTAGTTGGGCTGGGCTCTTTCTTGGGCTGGCCAGGTGAGCTGTGAGCTGCCAGCACAAATCCTATCAGTTGCCCCCGGCCCTTGTATAAATTATGTGGGCAAGGGCTATGCGTTTCTCGCATCGGGTCTGATTTCACGTGCCGCTGTTTGGATTAGTTAGGGCTTGGTTTCTGGCTTGGTAATTAACATGATGTAATGATGACTCTTCTGATTGTAAAACTATTTCTCCCCCTTCCTTTTAGTTTCCTTTTGTTTCTTTCACAGACATCCTCTGTCTTGTGTGCCTTTGATCTTGAGACCTTTTTGTGTAGAGTCTTTCTTTGGCGTCTTTCTTGGGATAACCTTTTACATTGTATTCTTTGGGTCCCTTTAACGTCTTTATCTCGCTTGGTTTCTTTCAGGAGCTATACGGCGCTAGGGTTAGGTTAGCGAGTTTTGTTTTATTTGTTTTTTCATCATGGGTCAGGGTCGTTTCTTCTTCTTTGCATCGATGGTGACTCTTGCGGCTGTGCTAGTTACGAATGGCGACGGTGTCTGACAGATTCGGCCGGGGTTGAACTCGAGATGTCGAAGGTGCCTACCTCTTCCCTTGGGCGAGGTAAAGGGAAAGAAATGGCACGATTAAATTCACAGAGGTGAATACCTAAGATCCGCCATTGGCATCACTTCTAGCGTAAGGACCTAGCAAGGTCGATCCCTCATCTGAGGCCACCTTTTCAGGCGTTTTGACACGCCGCCGGCGTTCGGGTGTAGTCCCCTGACGTTTTGACCCTCAATGTGGTCTCCGTGCCTAATATGGTGTGCTTCTTTGAAGTGGCCTTCGATAATGGTCTCCGCTTTCCTCTGCATCCCTTCATAAAAGGGGTTTTGCAGCACTTCAATGTTTGTCCTTCTCAACTCGCGCCCAATGGTTGGGGTATCTTGGTTGGTCTGTTGGTTTTCTTTAGGGACAGGGGGCTCGGTGTCCCCAGCATAGCCTTGCTCCTTTACCTTTTTAGCCCGAAGGAGACATCCGAGGGCTTTTGCTATTTTCTAGGCGTTAAAGCTCCTCTTGTTATTTCCGATCTTCCCTCTTCCCACAGGTTGTGGAAGGGATGCTACTTCTTTGTTAGTGGCTGTAATTGGGAATATGACCCTCTCGACAAGGATGATACCCTGGGCGTCCCGGTGGCTTGGACCACAGGAATCTTTGTGGATGTTAAATTCTAGCGCTTTTGAATTTATAACTTGTGTGTGAATCATTGGGTATTTACGATTACATCTTGTGCATGCCTCTCAAGTGCTCGAATTGATCTCAGCGTTGAAGATAACGTCATAGCATTGGCGTTGGCCGAGTGTCCTTTCGTCCTTACGCGGAGCTGATCAAGTTAGACATTCCTGACCCTTCGAGCTTGAGGTCAACTCGCTCTGCTGCTTCGAGGCCTTCGCCTCCTCCTACCACAAAAGTTTCTCCTGTTGAGCCCTCCGCTGCTGCTTTGAGGCCTTCGCCTCCTTCCATCATGAAAGTTTCTACCATTGGGCCTCATTTTGCCAAACCATTTAGGGAACTGCGGCTCAATTGGAGACGTTGTCTCGGAAGCCTCGGAGCGTGAAACGAAAAACCTCGGACTCTGTTAGGAAAGTCGATCGGCTTTGGCCAAAGTTCCGAAGTTGGGGGCATCTTCATCTTCTGTAGATCAACTCGTATCCGTAAACCGGGCAAGATGCGGTCGCCTCACGGGTGCCGAGGCTCCTGGCTATGGGTTCAGCAATTCTCCCAAATCACGGGTGCAGCTGCGGAGCGAGAGAGGTCCTTTGGGTGGGCAGATTCGAAGCGAAATCGTTAGTTTCATCGCGCCTAATGTGCGGAACCTCTGAATGAAGAGGGTTAGGTCACTTTCTCGAAGGCGGAAAGTTGGGGAGGAAGATCAGGAATCAGGGATTGGCGGAGTGAAGGGTTCTTTTGGTTCTCGATGTGACTCAGCGGCTGTGTGATCGTCAGCTGTAAGGACTCTGATCTCAAGAGTCGGGTGTTACTTTGATGATGAGGGCTTTAGCCCTATCTCGCCAGGGGGTCGCCTCCGTAAGTTCTCATACCTTGTCGTGTCTGATTCCATTTGAGTTGGGCATTGAATTTGCATTGGGTGTTGATTACGTGGCTGGTGCGTGAGTGGCTACTCATTTGAAGGGTTTAGTAGAAAGGCTAAACTAAGCGAGAAAGTCATGCCAAAGTCCCGGGCTTATAAAGGCGAGGTGGCTTCCCTCACATACGAGTCGTTTGAGCTAAGAATTCGGGTGCAGCGTATGGCAGGAAGCGGTGAAGCTGAATCTGATTTGAAGCATACCCGCGTCGACCGGCAGTAGGAGTAGGGAAGACGAGGCCCGGAACGACGAAGGGTGGCCGAAGGCGAGCTTTAGGAGGTTCGGGATGATTTGAGGGCTATGCAGAACGACTTGATGGAGGGGCTAGGAGGACGAGGCTGCGATGCGCGGTATGAACTTGGATGGTTAGGGATGAGGCTTCTCACATCCGAGGCGGGCTTTGGGAGTCTAGGGAAGGCGCATGCGATCAAAGGCGTCTGGCATTGATAAGGCGGCGTTGTTGGACCGAGGCTCGTCAGCGAGGCTATGACGGTCGGCTCGGTGGAGCGGCGAGGGGTATCGTGAGAGCTGCGTGGGGATCTTCATTGACAAATTACTTTGGTGGCTCGTGGAATGAAGTTATTGGAAAGGTAGGGTGGGAAGGCTTCTACTCAATAGGTTTACGGGTGAAACGCCTTTCGAGGAAGAAACTGTTAATGCCTATTCCGGCTGGATTTCTTTGACCTTCAGACGAGAAGGATGGGGGTCATTCTCTGGCGATTACTCTGGGCCAGGGCACCTAACGAGGCCCTCCCTTCTTCAAATCTGCTCCTCCTTCGATGCTGATCTCATGCACGTCGCTGCGATGTCGACTTTTATACTTTTTTTTTTTTTACATATATATTTATGTTGGGCTTAGGACCCAAGACATACGTAACCTCGCTAATGAATACTCATTTTGTACCTTGCTTCTTTAGCCTCTACTTATGCTTTTCGTTGTTAACTTGATTTGAATTGACTTTATGCGCGCGATGCGAATCAAGCGTCCACGAGTCTGAATGTTGAGCTCCTTAAAAGCCCGATCGGCGAGGCTCTGGGCTCACGAGGACTTATAAATTTGAATGCTTTGGTGAAGCGATCTTTGGGCTACATGGCACGGTGGCGGTTAGGCTTTTTCAAATTGTGTTGTTGGGCTCTGAGTGCGATAATCCACGAGTTGATCAGGCTTCGCCGTGCGCATGCATATCTGGAAGTAGTTGAATTTCGTCGGTGTGGTACGTTGGGCTCCGTTCGGTACAGTTTGCTGGTCGAACTAATTCTGAATTTGTATGGCACAGTGTAGAATAGTTGAGCTTGTCGATGTGTTCTTTGGGCTCGGTCGGGTGATTGCACGAGTCCCTAACAGCCGTTCCTAGATTTGCATGGCACATTTGGAATGTTGAGGCTCGATCAATGTGAGTTGTTGGGCTCCGTCGTTTGATTTAACCCAAGAGTCGGGAAGCGAGTTCTGAGCTCGTGGCGTGTGGAATGGTTGAGCTCGTCAATGTATGGTATTGGGCTCAGTGGGATATTTGCACGAGTCGAGAGGCGATTCACACATTGCGTGGCTGTGTGGAATGGTTGAGCTCGTCAATGTGTGCTGTTGGGCTCCGTCGGTGGTTGCTTGAGTCGGGCGGTTCTAATTTGCGTGGCACAATGCCGGAATGGTTAAGCTCGTCAATGTGAATTTTGTTGGAGCTCCGTCGGTGATTGCACGGTCGGGTGATTCCTAGAATTTGCGTGGCACGTATGAAATAGTTGAGCTCGTCAATGTGAAATTTGTTGGGCTCCGTCGAATTTGATTTACTGGTAGAGCCCGATTCTGAAATTTGCATAACTGTTTTAATTTGAGTTAGCCAGCTCCGAGGCGATGAGGGCTAGTGGTGATATAACTGGTGTCGGCTCCTCGGGTTGCGTGACATGTCAGGTGACCAGAACTCGTCGAAGTGAAATTTGTTGGATAGGCGTAAGCTAAGTGGCGATATAACTGGTACGTCTGACTCTTCGGGTTGCGTGAGCACAGTGCGAATAGGCCGAACTTCGTCGAAGTGAGGCTGCGGGCTCAGCGTAGTGAGGTGGCGATACTCTTTGGTGATCTGACTCTTCGAGGTTGCGTGACTGTGCGAGTAGACAGACTCGTCAAAGTGAAATTCTTGGGCTTGGTATTTGAGGCCCGAGTGGCGATATAACTGAAGTTGATCGACTCCTCGGTCGAAGTGACTGTCGAGTAGATGAACTCCTCGAAGTGGTCTGGCGGGCTCGAGGCGAGACCAGTGGCGCGATATAACTGGCGATATGACTCCTCGGGTTCGCGTGACTGTGCAGGTAAACGAACTCGTCAAAGTGAATTTCTTTGGAGCTCGGCGAGGCCAGTGGCCCGATGCTTTGGCGATCGACTCTTCGGGTTCGTGACTGTGCGGAGTAGGCGAACTTCGTCGAAAGTGAGCTCGCGGGCTCAGGGAGGCTGAGGCGGGAAGTGGCGATATAACTGAGGCGATCGACTCCTCGGATTGCGTGACTTGTGCGAATGACGAACTGCGTCAAAGTGGTTCTTTGAGCTCGGCGGCCCAGGGACAGTGGCGATATAACTGGCGTCAGGCTCTGGAGGTTGCGTGACTGTGCCAGTGAGCCGGCTCGTCAAAGTGGTGGCTGGGCTCTGGCGGCTAATGGCGGTGGCGATATAGCTGGTGATCGACCTCTTCGGGGTTGCATGACCTAGCAGTGGAACCGAGACTCGTCAAAGTGAGGCTCTTTGGGCTCCGGCGAGGCGGTGGCGATATAGCAGGCTGATCGGCTCTTCGGGTTTCGTGACTGTGCGAGTGGAAAGCGAGGAGCTTGTCAGGGAGTGATGCGCTACGTGCGGCCATTTGTGACCCGATTTTCTTGGAAAGGTGCGGCGTCACTTTAATGATTTATGGGAATTTGAAGCGTTTGTGCGACTTTGAGGTGTTTGCCTTCTTATAAATAGCGGCTTCATTGCTATGGGTTATACTTTGAATATTCTGCCTCTTACGATTTTCTTGAAATACTTGCGAGATGAAGCGTCGAAGTCTGGTCGTCTTCGCTGGGGATCCACCTGAAGATTCTGGTTCAGTTTTATTGGACTTCTTCTTGTGGGAGTTGTGTTTTTCCCTAGTCTCCCCTTGAGTCATGTTATTCCCTAGCTTAGTGCTGAATGTGTGTATGCACGGAGAGGCGGCGCATTTCTTGTGTCGCCTTCTCCGTCTGAAGCTATGCTCTCTGCCATTTTTCTTCTCCTTCTCCTTGCTTTTCATCTTTTTTCCACATTTCATTCTCCCCTTTTTTGTTTCTTCTGCACAAACTCCTTCCATCCCTTTTTCTTCTTCTCCTCTTTTCCACCTTTCTGGTCTTTCCCCATTTTCTTTCCTTTTTTTCTTCTTGAAGTATTTTTTTAGAGCTGCTTGTATTGTG
The DNA here is from genome assembly GCA_016808115.1 of Tetrastigma voinierianum. Taxonomy (NCBI): domain Eukaryota; kingdom Viridiplantae; phylum Streptophyta; class Magnoliopsida; order Vitales; family Vitaceae; genus Tetrastigma; species Tetrastigma voinierianum. The sequence goes on along the minus strand of JAEQBH010001333.1, from coordinate 554,224 downwards.
ATTAGCCACAGATGTGTCGATGTACCAGCAGTTATGGCAGATGTCCTGATTGGAATAAAGAGAGACTTTTCCTTTTATGTCTATGACTTTCATCATTCCTATTGCATGCTGTTTTTCTAATCATATATGCGAGTTGCTTGTAGCGTCTTAACAATATAACGAGAAAATGGTGAATCGTTAGCGAAAATTGATAAAATCTCCCGTTAAGATTACAAACGAGAATCTAGCGATAAAAGCGCGTTTAAGATATTGCATTCGGGCATCTTGTAAAATTTTCCCCTCCTACTGTTTAGACTCATGTTTACTGGTTGGCGACTCAAGATATGATGTAGGGGCCTTCCCAGTTGGGGCCCAGTTTCCCGTATCTTTGGATTCTTCGCTAACGGCGAAGCTTTTAAGACCAAATGCTGGCATGCTGGCTTACGGGTTGACTTTTTAGTTGTAGTACTCGCCGTCTTCCTTTTGGTGATCTTAATGCGCATGCCCGCATAACTTTGCTCGCGTTTTTCATCTAAGAGATCCAAATTTAGACGGAGAGCCTCGTCATTATGCTCCACTGTTGCTAATTCGATCATTGGGGACTTTAATCCGACCTCGACAAGGGCTACCACTTCAGTGTCGAAGGCTAAGGCGAATGGGGTTTCTCGGGGTTCCGACCTGCGTTGTCTGCCAGGCCCACTTAGCACTCGGGGAATGTCTACCCATTTTCCTTTAAGATCTTCCAATTTGGTCTTCAGCCAGGCATACGAGGTTCGATGGTGACCGGCTGGCCAGATTGGAAATTGTGGATGTCTTTGAGGCAATTAATAATTCTACCCAATTAGGAGCTCGCGTAGAAATCTCTGAATTTGGAGTTGTTGAATTGTTTTCCGTTGTCCGATACCAGGGCTCTTGGGATACCAAACCTGCATATGATGGCTCGCCACACAAAATTGCGTATCTTTTGTTATGTGATTGTAGCTAAAGGCTCGGCATCAACCCACTTGGTGAAGTAATCTACTGCGACGATGATGAATTTACATTGGCCCTTCCCAAGGGGTAGTGGTCCCAGTATGTCTAAACCCCATTGTTGGAAGGGCCAGGGGCTTGTGATTGACGTCAAGGGCTCTGATGGGAGGCGTGAGATCTTAGCGTATACGGCGGATCTTGCGTTTTTATTTAGGTCGGTTGCGTCTTTGAGTATTGTAGGCTAGTAGTATCCCTGTCTCAAGACCTTTCCTGCCAATGCTTGAGCTCCGATATGATTTCCGCATATACCCTCATGTACTTCTCTTAGCACGTACTTAATGTTTTTTCCCACGATGCACTTAAGGATAGGTGTGAAGAACCCTCGCTTGTACAGGCTTCCCTTATGATTAGTGAACCTAGCTGACCTCGTCCTTATTTTGGCTGCTTCTTTCGGGTCGTCAGGTAGACGTCCGTCTATTATATAATCCCAAATGGGGTCCATCCAACTCGGCTCGGACCCGACCTGGGCAACCTCCACGTCGCAGAGATCGATGAGGGCTCGCCGGTATTCAGGTGTTGACTGTGAGGTCTTCTGTAAAAATTTATCGCTAACTGCGAGGCGTCGGCTCGGGAGTTCTTTGCTCACAGGGACATGTGGCTGAACCGGCCACGAATTTTTCAATAAATCATTACCTTTTGGAATGGATCATGCTTTCGCTTTTGGCCTCGTGGTATCCTCTGTTGTCTTTCTACCCGGTACAGAAAATTATTTGCGAGACCTCTAGTTGGTCGACTTCCGATTGAATGCGGCGAGGTTGGGGCTAGGTATGTGACCTCATGTTCGGCCTCGTTGTTGGAGGCTTGGAATCCAAATCTGAGCGTACTCAATGTCTATTCCTTCCGGAGAGGTCACGATTAGACACGCTCCTCTCCACTTGTGCATTGGGGCTCCATGCAGAGTTTCGGATAGGGAGGTCATTCATTGTTTGAGCGTTCTCAGCAGGTTCCGCTGAGGTGAATTCCATGATGAAGTCGGCTAAGACCTGCCCTTTTATTGTGTTTTCGGCTTGTATCTGATGTCGAACTCACTTAGCTCTATGGCCCACTTCATGATAGCCAGGAACTTGGTTTATATAACACTGCCATTGGTGTCCGGGTTAAGACTTCACCATGGTGTGAGAGCACGGAAGTAAGGCGAGATTTCCAAGGCTGCGGTTACGAGGCCAAAAATTAGTTTCTCCATCCTTAGGTACCTCTCCTCCGCTCCTCTCAAAGCCCGGCTGCAATAGTAGACTGGGTGTTGCACTCGTTCTTTGTCTCTGACGAGGGCCAAGTCTTGGTTGAGAAATCGTCTACATTTAATCACGAGTAAGGAGCTCCGCCTAGCGGGACTTACTAGAATGGGAGGAGAGCTCAAATACGTTTTCAAAGCTGAGAATGCCTCTTCCGCCGTATCCATTGAAAGGCCTTGGGACTTGGAAAGAAAGAGGCGGCATTTGTCGCGCACTGGACGGCCGGCCATGACAATCCTTCGTCGGACAGAACTTCCTTTATACCTGATGGCGATGGCATGTCGAGCACGACCTTTATTTTATCTGGATTTGCCTCAATTCCTCGGTGGTTGACTATGAAACCTAAGAATTTTCCGGCTGATACTCCGAAGGCACACTTGGCTGGATTCAATTTCATTTCTCAAGATGCAGAGCATACCGGATAGATGACTATGTGGAGCTCATTTTATTAGTGGATTTTACCGACATGTCATCTATGTACACTTCCATAGTTGTGCCTATTTATACGGAACATCAGATTCACCAGCCTCGATCATGACTCTGCGTTCTTGAGCAGAAACTGACATCCTGCGATAACAATATGGGTTCCTACTGGCGAAGTGACGAGCGGTCTTTCTTGGTCACTGAGTCCCATCGCGATGCGGTTGTAGGCGGAGAAGGCATCCGTGCGAAGTTCGTATTGCGTTGGCATCTGATGGGAGTGGTCGCGGCAAAGGGAAACTGTCATTTGGGCATGCTTTGTTGATGTCAGTGAAATCGATCCAGAGTCGCCATTTGCCATTTGTACAGCGAAATGCGGCGTTGGCTAACCCGTTAATTATTCTACCTCCACGATGCGCTCCTGCTGTAGGAGTTTCTTTGACTTCTCGTTGATGGCTTTTGTCTCTCGTGGCAAGCTCCTCCTCTTTGTTTGATTGGCTTGAAGGATGGGTTGACATTCAGCCTGGTGATGCAAGTAAAGATCAATTCCTCCCATAATAAAGCTTGCTTCCATGCGAAGGCGTCTTTGTTACGTCTTAAAATGGATGGAGGTTTTGAGGTCCTTTCGCTAGCTTGGGCGATATGTGAGATGTTGAGTCGTCGTCGAGCAATGCCGGTTCGAGTTCTTAGGAGTTGGTCAGTGAATACCTGCGTCACGCGCCGAGCTTCGTCCAAGTATATGTTGTCGACCGTTTTTTGTTTCATGGATGCTGAGTAACATTCCCTAGCCACTCGTTGATCTCCTCGAACCATTCCTACTCCGTTTACGGTAGGGAATTTGATCATCATGTGATATGCGGCGGAAGGTAAACTTATTGCATTAAGAGAGGGTGCGCCCGACAACATGTTATAAGCGAGCGGGCGTCTGACGAGAATCTTTCGTGATCGTGCGCGATGGGGATCTCCCAGTGAGTACGGTGTATTGAGCCTAGAATTAATACCTTTTCAGAGAACCCCCGGATGAGTGTTGATGGGCTCCTAGTTTCTCCTTGGTGCGTTTTATCGGCGGGCGAAGTGATATCGGCTGAACTCCCGTTGTCGATTAGCACCCGATGAACTGTTTTGTTGGCCTGACTGCGCTTGAACTACCAATGAATTACGTCATGAGGATGTTAGCATCCTCGGTCTGAAGTCGAAGAATCTTGATAGATGTGTCGAGCAGCGGTAGTTTAGACAACGCGAATTTCGCTATCTCTGTCGACGTCTTTGTGTAGATGGGCGCCATTTGTTCGCCACTCCTGCGAATCCTCCTGGTGCACGGATTTCACCACAGGGGTTGTTGGTCTTGAGTCGTAGATGCACGACCGAGGTGGTGGTTCTTTGAGCGGGGCACAGTTACGGCTTGGTCCCGGGCGATTTTCGAGGGGGGGGATGAGCGTCAGTGTCCAGCGCCGATTAAGTACTCTATTTCTCTCTTGAGTTGTATGCAGTCGTCCATGCGGTGTCCGTAGTCCTTATGGAACTCGCCGTGCCCCGGAATTGTCTCTTGTTGCGAGTCGACTTCATTTAAGTTGGCCACCTCGGGGAGCTGTTAGTTTCGTACTTAGCGAGACACAATCTTGTGTTGTTAAGGGTGAAAGCAGTGAGGCGAATAAGCGTCGTCGTCTTTTCGGATTGCGGTGGACCGAGATGATCTCTACGGGGTTCCACGCATTTTGGGATCGTTCTCATTTTTCTTTGGAGATCCTTCTTTGAGTCCTTTGTCTTTAGGGCTTTGTCTCGTCGTTTATGCATCACTTTTTCATATGAGTGGAAGAGCTCTCTTTCTTGGATATGAGGGCTTAACTTCCATGGTCTATATCTTCTCTTCTTTGCGAGCACCTCAACCATGCTTGTTTGGGGATTTTTGGAGATGGAAAACATCAAGTCTTTCAACTGAATCCCTAAGCCAGCAATGAACGCAGTGATCGCGAACTTCTCGTCGGGTATATCTACCTTTAGAGACTCGGCATTGAATCGTTGGACATAAGACCTCGGGCTTTCTTGCGAGCCACGCGATGGTCGATGAATGATAACTTGACTTTCTATCGTCACGGCTGATAGTGAGAGCGAATCTGATGGATGGCTCACGAATGAGGAGATTGTGACGGTGGAAATCGATGAACCATGCGAGCGGGACCTTTTAGGAGTGACCGCGGCTCGCATACATGCCGGATCTTGATACCATGCGAGTTCCATTTGGTTTGCCAAGTGTTGAGATGATCGACCCGTGATCTTTGGTGCCATCGAGCGGCTTCACACAGCGGCATTACGAACTTGGCTAGAAGGAAGTGGAGTACCTCCATTGTGTAGGGTGACTCGGTTTGTTGTACCAGAACATCATAGTATCGGGGCGCGTCTCTTACACTACCTCCTCATAGGTGAGCTCTTGTTGGAGGCTCTTGAACCTCTGTTCCCATGGTGCTCTCACGCTTTCCTTGCTGAGGGATTCAGGCGTTCTTCGTTTCAGCGTGCTCTCGAGTGTTGCCGTTGCCTTCCTCTAGGGGCTAGATGTAGTCCATGCCCGGGCTTGGCGCTGGATGCATACGTTTCGGCTCCACGGGGAGTGATATTGTGTTGTCGCCGTGAGGGGGAATGTCATGGCCTTCTGGCGAGTGCATCGCGCCTCGCGGTGTCGCATCGTACGGTGAGTTGTTCACAACTCTTATTGAAGGCGTTGATTGGTGGTAGTGCCTCCACCTCGTCCATGTTGGCTTGCATTGCTTCTTGGCAGAGTCGGGATGCTGCGTTACTGGTTGGTCTGCATCCTTGGAGGATTAGCGTTACCTGCGCTTGTGTTAAGTCGATACCATCGATGGCGAGAAATCAGTTATATTTGTAAAGGAATTGTCGTTCCCACAGACGGCGCCAACTGATGATGCTTTTTCAACGAGGCGGGTGGAGGCGTGTAGGGGTGGATTGGCGGTTCAGATCGTGAGGTTCGATTAACGGGCTTACGGATCGTCTGGCCCAGTAAGTGCTGAAAACAAGAAAGAATGGGGGTCGAGGGCTTCGCGATGACATCCGATACCCTAAGTCGGTTTCTTCTGAAAAGAATTTGCTTAGGGGGGGGCGGGTCATTTGCGTATGCGTGCGTATGAGTATGCGTACAACTCGCAGATGGGGTGACCTTGTATTTATAGTAGATGTTGTGGGTTGGATGGTGATTGGGGATTAATTCCCGGCTGGATGGGATATTTTTCTTTGTTATTATCGATTATCGGTTTGGTAAAGGATATAGAAAAGAGTAGTTTGTTGGGATAATCTTTACTTCCTTATTAGGGGATCGATTTGATGATGATCTATTATCTTTCTTTCCTTATTAGTGAGGTTTTGGTTGGATTGCGGAATAATATTGTAGGGATTATTCTATTTTTGTGTGCCCATGGGAGACTTCTCATAATCGGTCTTTGGAGCGGATTGGACCCTCATTGCAGTGGCATCAAGGCTGAATGTTGGCGTAAAAGAGGGCAGATAACTGATGGGCATGCCTCTCCTTTGGGGTTTTTGCGAGTGGGCTCGTGTTTTGGTTAAATTTGAGCTCTTTCCTTTGGCTGTGGTATTATTTTATTACTATCGATTTTATTTTCAATCAACTGACAAAACATATAATTTATGAAGAAAATGTGTGCAACACTGGTTATAGATTTTTAAATGAGTTAACTTATTCTTGATTCCTTATTCTTTATAAACATTTTTTTTAAATAGAATTAAATTAATACACCATAACATAATTTTGCTTTTGTTTTGGCTCCCTTTTCCGATGAGCACTTTTCAAACATGTTTACAAAATAGTTTTATAAAGAAGGGTCTTTCAAGTAATTATCGAGAGACCTTTTTAAGTAGTTTTCTCTCTAAGCTTATCCTTTTTGGTTAATTTTGTACAAATTACAAATTTAACGCTACTCATTCTATTTTCATCCCTACTCTAATCTCAAAACAATCTTTTCTGGGTACAACAATACATCAATTGAAATTATTAACGCTTTTAAAAAACATTTTACTTTGCTTTATCATGTAATAGAGTGTTAAAACAAGTATAAAGCATAAGGAGGAGGGTCCTATGCCTTGGTAAAGAAAGTTTATTATAAATTGGAGTGAATTAAAAAAGTTATTTTACATTAAAAGTTATTATTATTATTTAAACAGAAACCCACATTGTATGACCTATACCTACAATTGACATCTCACGTTGTACAGTGTTGTGATAAAATTTGACCGAGAAAAATCGTGTAGAAAATTTGACTATGAGAAAAATCATGTAGAAAACGTTTATTTTCAGAAAAGGAATGATAGTGAAGGACACGTAGACCATAGGGGAAGGGTGGTCGGTGAAGGTCAGTTCGGATAGGTTGGGCACGTGACACGATAAACAGCCACAACGCTACACGTTGCCACTTCTCTTCAGTTTTTCAAACAGCTGTATGTTTCCTTACTTTCTCTTCTCTTCGTACTTCGTGGTCGTGGGGTAGAACCGGAGATATTACTGACGGCACCGCCGCCGAACAAGAGTAGGTAGACCAGAGTCGCCACCGCAGAATTGTGGTAAAGAGTAAAGAAGATTAACTGCTTTTGAACGCCGTCGTGAATATGAGCGTCAGAGGGAATCTGGCGGTGGAGGAGGGGAGTGATCCTGCTCCGTCACCGACGTCGTCGCTGTCCGTCCTGACGACGCCGCCTCCGGAGCCGGTTTTCGGAATGATGACGGTGTCGGGGAGAATGCCGGATATGGAAGACGCTGTATCCGTGAAAACGAGCCTTTGCCGGCCGGATATCAATCGGGGGCGGCCGGTGCATTTCTTCGCCGTATTCGACGGCCATGGAGGATCTCATGTAACAGCATTATTTCTTAGCCTTGTTTGGTTACAGTTTTTGGAATTTTTTTTTTATATGAAAAGAAAGGATAACAAGGAAACACGATTGTAATGTGGGTGGTAATTTGTGACCGTTTTTCTGCTTAAACTGAAATTGTTTGCAACTCTGAGTTTTATATAATAAAACGAAGGGTAAAAGAATTAGGGGAGCGGCGACTGGTTTTTTACGTGAAAAGGGAAGCGACCTCCTCAGCGAGCGATCTGGTTCTTGTGCAATGTGGTTCTCGTGCAAGAAAATAAATTCTGACCAGCCGAGTTTGCGAGAAAAATAAATAGCGCAGTGGTTTTTTACGTGAGAAGAGCGACGGATATTTTATTTTGGGGTATGCTTTTGAAAGGTTTTCTTTATTACGTCAGTTCGGAAGGAGCCAGTTTTTAGTGAATCTTCATCAATGCATGCTTGATTTGAAATTTAGATTTGCGTATTATTTTATTCTTTATGTTTTGAATGATTTCCATTGTTTTGGGATCTTGAAGTGCTTAACCGATTGTGTTGAAAACAGGTGTTGAACCTAGTTTAGAGAATTAGATTTTATCACTGGTAAGTATAGTGAATATTTGGTGGACTAAATGAAGGTCGCAGTGGTTTTTCACTCATCACTTTGGGGAGGTTTTCGTTAAAATTCTCTGTTTTTTGTGATTATCTCCTTGGCATATTATTTTTCTTGGCGCATTTTATTGACTCTAGGAGTTAAATCAGCAAAGGAAAAATATTGATGTGTGTTTATTTCCCCGAACAAGTGGTATAAGAGCGATTCTATTGTACGGGTATTGTGGTTAGTGTTGGTTTAAAAATGAATCGCGAGTCGCTATGATTAGACTAACCTCGTCTAATTATTCTATACGCGGGAAGCCAAGAATGGAAGATATTCTTTCTTTGCCAAGGATTTATATGCGCCTATTGATGGGGATAAGTAAACCAGATATGTCGAAGCGAGAATGGAAGATGGAATGCGTAGAAAAGCAGTAGCTCTGTCCCGGGCCGGTGGGTAGACCAGTGTGTTTCATCACGTGTCACGAGGGGAAGCTGTACTCTTGGAGAAACTGGAAAATTAGAATCCATGTCTGAAACGAAGGCGCACGAGAGAATAAAGCCACTTTGATTAGAAAGGCTAGTAAATGCGAAGTATAAAATGGGCTATAGTAGTAGAGCACCTGATGACTTTTCAGGGTTGGTGAAACAGGTTAAATCTTTATGAAGATGAAGATTGAAGATGAGTTGCAAGCATTTACTTTTGAGTTCTTTGCTAGATAGTTTAGGATACTCCTAATTATCTCACTTGTAACTCTGACTCTAATGGCAGATTTAACCATGGATATGGTAGATAGTTTGTTTAATGAAGAAGCCGAGAAGGAAGGAACAGATATCTTCGGGCCAGAGGCTCTTGTCACGAAGCAGAGGAAGAGGTAAAATAGAGAACCTAAGGGTAGGTAGTGAAATCCAAAGGAAGTGCAATCGAAGGAAAATCTAGTGAAAAGAAGAAGTGTTATCATTGTGGTGAAGGACATATGAAGAAATTGTTATGTTTAGGCAGGGAACAAAAAAGGCAAAAATCGGAGAAGATGAAAATAAAAAATACTCTGAATTTGCTTTGTACGATGAAGATGTAAGTGGAGTTCTATTTTGGGAGATGAAGAATGTTTGCACATTACGGATAATGAGGTTGAGTGGATTGATATGATATAGCGGCCTCTTATCATGTTACTCCTAATAAGGGAGTTCTTTCACATCGTCTGAGCCGGGAGACCTTTGATGCGTGAAGATGGGTAACACCCGGCTATCGAATTGTGGGTGTGGTGATGTTTGCATCTGACAAATGTTGGTTGTTCATTGACTACGAGAAGATGTGCGGCATATTTCGACTACGTCTGTCTGACTACGGAGTTGCCTTGGATCGGGAAGGATATGAATTAAGCCGATAACGGTAAATGGAAGCTTACCAAAGGTTCTTTAGTAGGCGCTAGAGCGAGTTAAACACACTTTACGGAGACTGATTGAAAATATGTGGAGATGAATTGAATGCGGCCGAAGATGGTTCCTCCCAAATTTATGGCACAAAAGATTGGGTCACATAGTGAGAAAAGGGTTACATATACTGGCAAAAAAGGCTCATTCCTTTTTACTAAAGTATGATCTTAACCCTTGTGATTGTGTTTGTTATGACTTGTCATAGGTTCTTTCTAAATCTTCAAAAGGAAATCTAATATTTTTGAATTAGGACATTCTGATGTTTGTGGTTTGAGCGGAGTCCTTGAGTGGAAATAGATATTTTGTGCATTCATTGATGATGCATCGAAAGGTGTGTGGGATTTATGCGAAGGCGAAGATCAGTCACATCCCGAGTTTTCGGAAATTTCATGCCTTAGTTGAAAAAGAGACGGGAAGTTTTTGATGTCTTCGTACTAACAATGGAGGTGGTATACATCAAAGGAGTTTAAAAACTCTTGCTTTCGTCACATGGTATTAGACATGAGAAGATAGTTCTGGTACTCAGCCTGATAGTGTTGCGAGAGAGGATGAACATTGTTGAGAAGGTCGGATGCATGCTAAAAATGGCCAAATCTACCCAAAGTGTTTTGGGGTGAAGCTATTACGTCTTGCTTGTTGCTTGATAAATGAGTCTCCTCGGTTCCTTTGGGTTTGACCGAGGAGAAAGGTATGGACAGGAAAAGATGTTGTTTACAATCATCTTAAGGTTTTTGGAGTGCAAAGGCTTTTGCACATGTTCCTAAAGAAGCGAGAGTCAACTTGATGACAAAGCTTTTTCCATGAATCCTTGTTGGCTATGAAATGAAGAGTTTAGTCTGATTGTAGGATCCGGTGAAAAAGATTTTCGAAGTAGAGATGTGATATTTTATGAAGATCAGACTATTGAGATTGAGAAAGGCAGAAAGGTTAAAGCCATCGGTGATGGTGTTGTGATCTCACCAGTTATTCATTTTTCCTTTGCAGCGTACTATAGATGGGAAGCGAGATGGCGGTGATGGCTTGCAGGAAGCAGTGAGTTGATGATGGGATGCGGAGAGTGATCAAGCTGTTGGCGGGGAAGCGACCTCTCGACAAGTCATTCAGAACCTCGGAATTAGAAGGACTAATAAGGGAGAGTAGATCCGTCATCAGTATCCTTCTTGAGTATGTGTTGATTAACGATGAGAGACGGAAGAATTTCAAGAAATGCAGACTCATCTGAGATGAGTAGGCCCGGATGAAAGCTATGCGAGGAAGAAATGCATTCTTTGTAAAGAATGACACTTATGAGTTAGTGGAACTTCCCGAGGCGAGGGGAAAGGCATTAGGAACAAATAGGTGTTCAAGTTGAAAGATAATGATGGAAAATTAAGTATAAAGCTGTTTGGTAGTAAAGGTTTGAAGCGAGAAAAAGGGTATTGATTTTGATGAGATATTTTCTCAGGTTGCGAAATGTCTTATCGAAGTTGTTTTGAGTTGGCGCTAGTTTAATTAGACCTAGAGCACGACAGTTAGATGTGAAAGGCGCTTTTCTTAGTGGTGATTTGAATGAAGAGTACATGTGTCCTGACACAGAGGTTTGAAGTACAAGGTAGAAGAGAACATGGTTTTCAAAATTCAGAAAAGAGAGTCTTTGTGAAGGCAGACACAGAAACGAGAAGCCGAGTGGTCATAGAGTTTGATTCAGCATGATGAATGGGTGCTGCCTTACGACTGTGAGCTGGGTGCATATATGTTGTATATTTACCTTATACCGTTAATGTAATGTAAAAAACGACTGGACGATCTTGTGCCTGTTATTACCTAGTGACGTTGACGATGATTATGTGTGGAAAATTATGTTGAACGTGTGTAGAAAGGTTCAATATGAAAGATGCTAAGTCGTTAGCACACCTCTGGCAATCGCATAAGCTTGGCAGAAGCTTAACCTTTACTACAACGGATGAAGGAAAAGATGGCCTCTAATTCGCACTCTAGGTGGGAATCTCTTGTATTGTATGGTTTGTCAAGGCGAATCATTCACATGTTGCCAAATAATTGAGTAGATTTCTCTCAATCAGAAGGCATTGGGCGATGAAATGGATATTAAATGACTGAGGGGTATGAAATTGTGTTGAGTTTTGGGGGTTCAAAACGGTAATTGAAAGGTTTCTGAATCTTTGATATGGCGGGTGACTTGATGGTAGAAGTCAACCAGGTTTTTATTCACTTTCTTTGGGATTGTTCATGGCGATCTAAGTTACGAGAAGTATTAGCTTTGTCTACTCACGAGCGAATATATAGCAGCAACTGAAGCAGCAAAAAAGATGTTATGGATGAAGAGATTTGTCGAAGCGGTTTTGATGCAAGATGAGTATGTTGTGTTTGTGATAGTCGAGTGCTATGGACTTGGTAAGAATACGCCGTACTGCATTCCGTACCAAGCTTTGTTGATGTAGTTCTCATGGATTCAAGTGTCATTGGAAAGAGCTTATGAAGCTTAAGAGAAGATTCACGTAGATTTTAATCCTCTAATGATGACAAAAGTTGTTACGGAGAAGGCTGAAGCTTTGTCTTAGGGTCGGCATGGACTCTAGCGAGATGTTGGGTGTAATCTCCCCTTATGTTGGTGGAGGGAGATTGTAATGAGTCGGCCAATTTTGGCGACCCGTTTTCTGCTTAAGCCGGTGAAATTTCTGACCTACGAGGTTTGTATAATAAAACTGAAGAAGTAAAGTCGGGGAGACGGCCGGCCCAGGTTTTTCTGACGGAAAGGGGGCGGCCTCCTCAACGACGTCTGGTTCTTGTGCGATGTGGTTTCTCGTGCAGAAAATAAATTGCAGCAGCGATTTGCGAAAAATAAATAGCGTGGCCGGTTTTTTTTCTGTGAAGCGACCGAGATAATTTATTTTTGGGGTATACTTTTCTGAAAGGTTTCTTAACCATTGATTCAGGAAGGGGCCGAGTTTTCGAGTGAGATCTTCATCAATCTGTCTTGATTTGAGGCTAGATTTGCCTATTATTTTATTCCTTTATATTTAGATGATTTCATTGTTTTGGGATCTTGAAGTCGCTGTACGATTGTGTTGAAAACTAGGTGTTGAGCGTGGATTTAGAATTGGGTTTTGTGCCTGGAAGATTATTATAGTGGATATTTGAATTGGGACTCAGACAAAGGTCCGTGGTTTTCCTCATCTCACTTTGGAGGGGTTTTCCACGTTAAAATTCTCTCTCTGTTTTTTTGTAGTGCTCTCATGTATATTATTTTCTTGGTGCATTTTATTGACTCTAACAGGTTAAGTCAGCGAGGAAAATATTCGATGTGTGTTTATTTCCCAACAAGTGTTTGGTTTCAATTTTTTTATTATTCTGAAAAAGAGAAGAACACATAAAATACTAAAATACTAAAATTTAGGGAACAAAAACCGTTTTCATGAGGGCTTGCTTGGTTCTTATTTTTTTAAACTGTGACTAAAAACAGTTTTTGAAAACGACACATTAGAATACCAGAGAAGTGTTCTTGTTCTCTAAATTGTGTTTATTGTCTTCTCTGAGTTTTGCACGACAAAAAAACTGAAAAATAACGTGTTGTTTGTGTTTTCGTGTTCTCCTTGTTTCCAGAACCAAAAAAAAAAAAAAGGTTTTCAAAAAATTGAAAATAAACAAGCAAAATAGTGTTTTTGATGTCAAAAAGAATAATTTAAAAAAACATGAAGTAAACAGTCCCTTAGTTATGAATTAAAGACTTCAATTACATGGAACTAATTAATGTTTCCCATATGTGTTCACGATTCACATGCAGGTGGCCAATCTGTGCAGAGAGATGATGCACTTGATATTACAGCAAGAATTGATGAGAGTGGAGATCACGCGGGAGGGTCCGAAGGGTAGTGAACCAGAACCAGGAGGCGAGGAGATAGAGAATAAAGATGGATGGACGGCGTCCCTCAAGAGGTGTTTTCAGAGAGTGGACGAGGTGGTGCTAAACTCTTGTTTGTGCAGAAATGATTGGCGGCAGTGCAGGTGCCGCGGCATCATGGAGGTGGAAATGACGGGAACCACGGCGGTGGTGGCGATTATCACCACTGACCACATAGTTGTTGCCAACTGCGGTGACTCCCGCGCCGTCCTCTGCCGCCACGGAACCGCCATCCCTCTGAGCTTTTATCACAAGGTTCGTCAATCCTCACCTCTCTTCCATAAACGTCAATGCATTTGTCTTTCAACTGATGCCTTATAGTTACACACTTGTTTCCTTCATTCAACAAATTTTCAAAGTTTTTATTTAGGGTTAATTACATAACGGTTTTTTTATTATTTTTATTTTTATTTTGGTGTCTAACTTTATTTTATTTTTGTTCAATGAAGTGTCTAAAATTTTTTATTTTCTTATTTTAGTGTCTTACTTTTCGATTTTTTCTATTTTGATGTCTCGACTTTATTTGTATTAAATCAAGTGTTTGAATTTTTAATTTTTGTTCAATGCTTCTTGACCAAAGCTTATTAGAATATTTAAATAATCATAAATTGCATCCAAATAACATTCTTATTATATAAAAATGATGAAATTACTTAAATGACATTTTATGAGGTGAAATGATAATATTATCGTTTTCTATATTAGGGTTTTTGTTATTTGTTAGATTTTACAAAATAGATATTTAATTATGTTTTGATATCATGTTTTGTGCTTTGATATTATATATGTTTTATAATATAAAAAAGTTCTTAAGTGACGATATTTAATTAAGTATTTAATTATTTAACATTTTAATTATCTTTGTATTTTATTTTTAAGAAAAATTTTAATTTTTATCTCTATTAGTTAATTTTATCAATTTCTTTTTTATGATAACAAATAGATAGTAAAACTCATAATGTGGAAATAATGTATTGTTATTCTTGGTATTGTAATTTCATTATTTTATATGATGTGCAGTGGAATGTCACTTAAATTTAATTTTTCCTAATTCAAATACTCTAAGAAGTTTTTATTGGTAAAAAAAAGATTAATTGAACAAAAATTAAAAGTTAAAACACTTAATTGAATAAAAATAAAGTTGAGACATAAAAATAAAAAAAAAAATCAAAAAGTTTAGACATTTGATTGACAAAAATAAAGTCGAAGCACCAAAATAGAAAAAATAAAAAAGTTTAGACACTTAATTGAACAAAATTAAAGTTGATACACCAAAAATAAAAAAATAAAAAATGTTTAAACACTTGATTGAACAAAAATAAAGTTGAAACATTAAAATAGAAAAAATGGAAAAATTGAAACACATAGTAACCCTTATTTTATATATATTGAAACGGATGGAATAGGATTTTTGAAAAATTATTTTGTTAAAAGACTTCAAATAACTCAAAATTTATAAACACTCTTCATGTTTTTTCTTAAAAAATGATTTATTATGAACAAAAATGCCCTTTGTCATTTCATTTATTTACAATTATTTGAAAAGAAAAGGTTATTTTCATAAGAAAACAATGAGACTATTTTTATCAAAATGAGATCAAAAATTGAATGAAATGTTAAATTTTTGAAATTTAGTTTTCAAAAGGGTTTTTTTTTTTCTGGTGTGGCACGTTTTAAATGTACATTTAGTATGTGTATAAGTCCGTTTATGATATTTTATGATTTGATAAAAAAAAAAAAAGAAATAATAAAAGATAAAAATAAAAAATCCTCCCATTTTGCCTCTAATAATGAGAGGTCGGACGGAATCTTTTTTTTTTTTTTTTTTTATTCTTTTTAATTCGTAAAAGTTTAGATTTTGTCTTATGACTCTTATCTCGAGTCATCCCATTCCCATTATATAAAAAATTAAATAAATTTAAATTTAAATATAATAACAATGATGATGACGATGGTTTTCAATAAATAATTTATAAAAATTATAGTATTCGATTTATTGATGAAATATATTTAATTTGAAATAATTAAGAATAATTTTGAAAAGGAAATTCAAAAAATTAATGAATGGCACAGATAAAAAAATTCACATACCCATCCATCCTGATCATTTATTTATTTTTCAATAGGCTGTGATTTAATTGGGGTAAGGTTGAGTACAATTTTAGAAAGTATTTTTAACTTCAAATGTATTTAAAATACTTTTTACTTTAAAAAGAATTTTTTTAAAATATTCATTAAATATTTTTTAAAATATAAAAAATCAATCATAAAAAATATTTACAATATTTTCTAAAAAAAATTGAAAGAGATTTTCTTAAAAATAGTCCCACAAAAAACATTTCTACCAAAAATACACGCAGTTTAACTCAACAAAGGATGGCTGGTCTAATAGTGTAAAGGTCAAAGTTTCTTTGGGAATTAAAAAAGCAGTGATTCCATAAGAAAGATTATAATATTGTAAGTGTGTAAGTGAAAGTAGAGATTCCACGGCAAAGATTATAATATGGGAATTGAGGTTTGTTTTAAAGAGAAGTGTGTAAATGGAGAACAAAGCAATGTTCCATGCACAACACAGATTATAATATGGGAATTGGGGTGTCTCTTTTCGTGCGAAGTGTCTAATTACATAACAAAGCACTGATGCCATAACAGAGATTATAATATATATATATATATATATATATATATATATATATATATATATATATATATATATATATATATATATATATATATATATATATATATATATATATATATATATATTATATGAGTATATATATATATATTATATGAGTATTGAGGAGCATGTGAAATTATTATATAATTTTTTGATAAGTGTCGATGCTTGAGCCAGCTTTTATGTATCTTAACAAGTGATCACTGGTGAGTATACTTAAGGTCAGACTAATTGAATTATCCCTAGGATTTATGTGAGATTATAATATAATTATAGGAACTAAGGTGCTTTTTCTAACCATTGTGATTATATTTGGCAATGATCTTTTCTTTCAGCCGGATAGACCAGATGAACTTGCCAGGATTAAGTCTTCGGGAGGCCGAGTCATCTATATGAATGGAGCACGCGTTGAGGGAGTGCTTGGAATGTCTCGTGCAATTGGTAATTTACTATTCACAATATTGTTAGATATTTTATGGTTGATGTGTTATATCCTTATTATTTGTTTTATTTAATTAAAGAATAATAATTATAGTTTATTATCCACACACTTGGATGGTGTATGTGTAATATAAAAGGAATTTAAAGAGTAGAAACTTGTGTACTTATGAGATTATGAAGACAAACAAACAAATACTCTCAATTCAATAATCTAGATATTATCTAAGCCCAAGGGTTTCACAACTTGAAAACATGTGATTAAGAAGAGCTCATACATATATAATGTCATGAACTTTCTTTTTGATCAATATGACATATAACAAACAGGTCCTCTCTTTTGATTAATCTAGTAATTTTCTCACCATATTAAGGTATTTAGTATAAAAACTAAGAGGGGTTAAAGAGAGAGAAACATAGTTACTATCAAATCAATCATATTGTGGTTGGTCTTTGCTATCAAATCTTTATCATGACATGATTTATGTAAATATTAGGATTAATTGGTTTGCATAATAACACGACACGACGCTATCAAAACGTATCAAATTTGTATTTTAAGGCGCTGATCGATATGCTTTTACTAATTTTGATTTGTTTTGTAGGAGATAGGTATCCAAAACCATTTGTGACATCAGAGCCAGAGATAACATTTACGAAAAGGGAGGCAAGAGATGAGTGTTTGATTCTTGCTAGTGATGGCTTATGGGATGTTTTGCCAAATGAGTTGGCTTATGGAATTGCTTCTGGATGCCTTAGACGACAGTCTCATTCCACTAATGAGAAAGTTAACTCGGATCATACCATACAAGCTGCTGCAATTCTCACTCGTCTTGCTTTGGGACGACAAAGCGCTGATAACATTAGTGTTGTAGTTGTTGACTTACAAAGGAGTTGATGGAAATATTGTACATGTTTGACCGTGATGGGGTTTAAAATAATAGGCGCGCAGAACACGAGCCCAAATGCCAGGCTTAAGAAGGGATTAGGCGGGTCTAGTACGGTCTTTGGGCCCTTGATGACATCCCGCAAATATAGGCCCAAAACAAGGGCCCAATTCACCCCTTCAAAAGGAGGCGTAATGTAATCGAAGAATTCGTATTAAAGGAAAATACTTGATCTCCACAAATTAGGAAACGAGAATATTTCTGGTATTGCCCATCAATTATTTCTTATTAATCGGTTAACGATAAGGAAAAAATCTCTGCATGATAGGAGAATATCGTATCTCGTAAATCGCCCAGGAAAGTCATCAATTATCCTTATTAATCGGTTTCACGATGGGGAAAGAAAATCTCTGCCCGATTGGAAGGAATATCGTATCATCCTCGATAAGAAGAATCTTATTGATGTCATCATCTAAATAGGAAAGTTGTCCGCGATCATCCATTATAAATACTAGGCCACCTATCGGTGAAAGATGTGATTACGCCGCAAAAAACTTCATTCCCTAAGCAGTTGATCTTCCCTTCCACCGGAAAGAACTGACTTAGGCATCGGAGAGGCAACGGGCGAGCCCTCGCCCATCCTTTTGGTTTCTTGTTTTTGTAGAGAGTCAGGCATCGAGGCGGTGGCCAGCCCGGCAATTCCATTTCGCTCGGCCCGATTAAGTTGAAAAATGCATCATCGGTTAGCGCGTCGTAGGAGCAGCAGTTCCTTTACAAATAAAGTGACCTCTCGGTGATGGTATAAACTTGGAATCTGGTAGAACAACGTAAAATCCTCGAAAGGATGCGAAGACTAGCGACGGCGTGAATGGCCCGACCTCACGGAGCGTTAGGGCCGTGCGAGGCGGCAGGAAGAGGTGGGGCGGTTCGCGTCGCAACGACACTTCTTGAAGAAGTTGGAACAACTCTGGAACAAATACAATGCCCCGAGACATAGCGGACCGAAAGACCAAACCTGCCAACGAGAAAAGCTGACGCTCGACCCTGCGTCGGCGGATAGAGAAGGAAACTAGCCCGCGAGGGCATGATCCTTACTAACCCCGAAGGATACTTAGCGAGGAGAGGTCGTGAGTAAAGGTTCGGACATCCGGCAAAGAAATCAGCCACACATGAAGGTAGCGGTGAGGCGGGCTCTAGTCTCCATGGGCGCCACAGTGCGAAACAAACCTGAGTCTCGTTGCCGCCAGTCTTTGCGCTTCCTTACAGCGAAGTTCGATCTTGCGGTCGAGACATTCGACGGAACAAAAGACCCCATAGATCACCTCAATATGTACAAAAATCAGATGGAACTGCATGGATATCAGGAGCCCAACAGCTTAGTTTGCAGAGCTTAATAGCTCAACAAAGGCCAAGTAACCCGCGAACCCGTGCTTTCGGTTCTTGAGCTTAACGACTCAAGGCAGTAGCCCGCGGAGCCATGTAGCTGAGCCATGCAGCCTCAGTTCGCGAGCTCGCGACTCAACAAAGGCAGTAGCCGAGGCCATGTAGCTCGAGGAGCCCGGTGGCGGATTGTGTGCTTGACTCAAAGGCCAAGTAGCCACGGGCCATGTAGTTCGGGGGCAGTGCTTTCGGTTTGCGGGCGTAACCTTCAAATGCCCGGGGGCTGTGCTGTCGCATAGTGGGTGGTGGCGGGGGGAAGAGGGGGCGGGAGGGGGCACGGGTGTAGCTCGAGCCATGTAGCTGGAGTTGAGCTTAACTGACTCAACAGGCGAAGCCAGCGAGCCATGCTGGGAGCCGCTTGACTCGATTCGTGAGAGCTTAACGGCTCAAAAAAGGCTAGCTGTGCTTGGGCCATGTGGCTGAGGATCCCGGTAGCTCGGTTTGCGGGCGTAACGGCTCAAAAAGGCCAAGTAGCCCGCGGAATAATAGCTCACAGCGAGCTTAACAACTCAACAAAGGCTAAGTAGCCACGGAGCCATGTGGCCTGGGAGCCCGAGTAGCTCGGTTAAGCAAGCATAACGACTCAAAAGGCCAGAAGTAGCCACGAGAGGCCATGTGGCTCGAGGAGCCAGTGGCTCGGTTTTCGGGCGTAATGGCTCAAAATGCCAAGTAGCCACGGAGCCATGTGGCTCGGGGAGCCCCAGCTCAAAGGCCAAAAATAGCCATGAAGCCATGTAGCTCAGAAGCCATGTAGCTCAATTTGCAGAGCTTAACAACTCAACAAAGGCGAATGAGCCGGAGCCATGTGGCTCGAGGCAGTGATTCGGTTCGAAGAAGCTTAGCAACTCAAAAAACCCAGTAGCCACAGGTATTATCTTTCGAGGCCATGTAGCTCGGTTCTGAGCTTAACATCTCAAAAGGCTGGAGGAAACAGAGCCATGTAGCTCAAGAGCCCAAGAAATTTACCAGGAACGAATAGCCCGTGCCAGCAATGAGCTGCTGTAGTCGAGCTAGCCTGGGTGGGTTGTTACAGCCACAAGAAATGTATAACCCGCCATGGGACCTTAAAAGCTCAACAGTTCATAATTGATGGAAGCCATGTAGCTCAGAGCTAGCTCAAAAGGTCAAGAGCCACGAGCCATTTAGCTCATGAGCTAGCTTAAAAAGGCCAAGTAGCCACGGAGCCATGTAGCTCAGGAGCCATGTAGCTCAATTTGCGTAGCTAATGCTTCAAAGGCTGGCAAACACGAAGCCATGTAGCTCAAGCCTGGCTTGCTCATTACAGAGATTAATGTACCAAAGATAACCTTGTCACCACAGAGCCCAATAGCCTGGGCTTTTCTAAGCTTAATCGCTTCGTAAAGGCACAATAGCTCGGGAGTCCATAGCTCGGCTTTAGGGGCTAAACAACTCGATGTGACTCAGAACCAAGCATCTCAATTTAGCGAAACAATATTATCTCAACAAATCCCAAGATATCAAAGAAAAAGTCAATGTCGAAGTATTACAACTCGCTTACGCCCGCTTTAGCCAGTTGTCAGAGTAAATCGATGGGGTTTAAAATAATAGAGCAGCTCCAAAATATGAGCCCAAATGCCGTGCTTTTCTAAGAAGGATTAAGAAGGTGCCTTAGTACTGCAGCCGGGCCCTTAATGACATCCCCAACATGTGCCCAAAACAAGGGCCCAATTCACCCATTCAGAAGGCAGGTAATGTAATCAAAGAATTCGTATTAAAGGAAAATAATTAATCTCCACCAATTAGGAAACATAATATTTCCTAATTATCGCTTTATCACCATCTTTATTAATCTGCTATCACAAGGGCAAAAATCTTCAACTAATGGGAGGAATATCGTATCATCATCCAATCAGAAAGTCATCAATTATCCCTTTATTAATCGCAATATAAGTGAAAGAAAGATCACTACCCAGGGAGGAATATCGTATCATCCCTCTCATCAAGGAGATATCATTCAAGGTCATCATCAAACTAGGAAAATTGTCATGACTAATCCATTATAAATACCTGTGTCACTACCCTCTGATCTATGAAAGGTAAGGGCAAGTGATTTCCTTACTTGACAAACTTCATTCCCTAAGTAGTTGATCTTCCCTTCCACCGAAAAGAACTGACTTAGGCATCCAAGAGGCAACAAAGTAGCCCTCAGCCATCCTTCGGTTTCATTGCAGAGAGTCCTAAGATCTCAGAGCTGACTTGCCTGCAAAGCACTTCCAATTGGCCTAGCCCGGGGCTTTGCTGAAAAGACATCATCGTGATCAAACTAATTTTATGCTTAGGTTTTTTGTTCAAATAAAATTAATATTTGGACAAAGAGACTATGGATGGATAGCCAAATGATGTCAGGTTTCAGATATCAGGTCGATCAGACGCACAATGTTACTCATAAATTCAAGGATTACAAATGATGATTCTTCGTGGTAGAATATGTCTCAAATTTCTATATATTTAGTATTAATTTTTTTTGTAAAGAATATTTTATGGGATTATTCTTTGTTACATTATTGTAATGTTCTTATAGAATAAGGAAAATTGTTAGGAATATCCATATAAATATTCTAAGTCATGAGAAAAAAAAAGTTATGACTTTGTAAAGGCTATTTGATATGTGCAAAGATGTAATGGTTTGAGAGATTAGGAGGATTGTGGGATATTTTCTCGATATTGTGGACATTTTAGGGTTATGTGATTTTTTCCTAGTTATCGTGATATTCTGATACTCCAATCTTGTACTCTGATTTCAGAATAGTGGAAAATTTATCTCTCATCCGTAAATGTAGATTTCATTGACCTAATCAAGTTAAAACATCGTGCATCTTTATGTGAATTATTTTATCTTTGCGTTCTTAAATTAATATTCTCATGCATCAAAGCTTTCGCTTTTATAACACTAATGTCATAAAATATTCAACCACTCCTTATTAAACATCAATCTTTTTTGAGATAAAAAATTAAAAATTAAAAAATAGTGTTGATGATGCTTTTTCAACCTAATCACTGATGCGTGTTAATGCAAATTTATTCATTGCCTTCGGACTGGGGCCTCTGCAAAAACAAGAAACAAAAAGGATCGGTAGTCGCCTATCGCTTCTCCTCGATGCCTAAGCCGCTCTTTCCAGGAAGAGAAGATCAACCGCAGGAATGAAGTTTCTCAGGCATAAGTCTCGCTGCATCTTTCACCGATTGGGTGGCCTCCGGGTATTTATAATGATGATCATGATAACTTTCCTAGTTTGATGACACATGTAATATATCTTCCTTACTGGAGATGACGATATTCCTCCTATTGGGTGGGAGATTTTCTTTCCTTATCATAAACCGATTAATAAGGGATAATTGATGGGCATTAATAATTAGGAAATATCCTACTTTCCTAATTGGTGGAGATTGGGTGTTTTCCTTTAATACTGATTCCCTCGGGCTACCGCCTTTAAAGGGATGAGCGGCTCTTCGCTTTCGGCCCGCATTGTGGATACCATTAAGGGCCTATTGCTGCATTTTAGCCCGCTTAACCCGATGTTCGGGCTTGTGTCTTAGGCCTCGCGCCATTATTTCAAACCCCATCACAACCCACCCTTTGACTAAGCGAAATGAGGCAAGTATCGACGCCTCTCTGATCAGCGATACCCACGCGCTACTCGGGTGCGGCTCGATTAGTGGCTTGGCGCTTCACGCCTCAGATAATGATGGCCGATTTTCACGTTTATTTCGACTGTGGCTCTTAGCTTCCTTAAAAACGTCCCCTGACCGTTTGTACTTTTGCCCTCGTTCTCAAGCTTTTTGTACTCTCCGCAGTTTGTGCTTCCTTTTTCTCGAATCTTGTCCAACTAAAGGTTCGTGGACTCCGCTTTTATATCCCCGATATCTCTCGGGGGCCGGTGTCCCCCGTCTCGCTTCTCTCGCCCCTGTACGCCTTTTCTCTCTTATCTGCTCGGGGTCTCGGGGAGCTTCTAGTGGCATGCCTGGCCGGGTTCCGCATTTCCTCGATTTCCCTTCCTCGCAACCCCCGCGCACCTCCACGGGTCCCGGTCGCTCCTCCGTTTCAGCATAGAGTAATCCTACTGAGGCACTGGGCCTGTGGTGAACCGACTGGGAACGAGAAGGTTTGTCAGGTGGTTCACCTGGGCCGCCTGGTGGAGCCTCTCCCTCGATGCGGCAAGGGCAAATTAATGAAATTCCATCCTGGGCCGGCCCGAATATCAGGGCCGCTTATACAAAACGCCCGAGGCCAGAGTCTCGCCTGGCCGAACCTTGTACTGAGATCTCGTGGCCGGTACGCCGGGCCTCCCATTT
This sequence comes from Tetrastigma voinierianum, assembly GCA_016808115.1. Taxonomy (NCBI): domain Eukaryota; kingdom Viridiplantae; phylum Streptophyta; class Magnoliopsida; order Vitales; family Vitaceae; genus Tetrastigma; species Tetrastigma voinierianum. Next base: position 531,025 of record JAEQBH010001333.1, on the reverse strand, counting down.
AGGATCCGTGCTCGTGCCCTCGACGTGTCGACCACCCACGCCGTCTGGGCGCCTAAGATGGTGTGCTTTTTTGAGGTAATGCTCGAGAACAAATCCGGGCTTCCTCGCATCCTTTTATAAAAAGTGACTCATGAAGATTTCAATGTCCGCTCTCTCACTCTTTCCCCAACTTCCGGGGTGTTCCAGGGGGATGTTAGTCGCTTGGGGACAAACTGGTGTTCTCAAGATTGCCCGCTTCCACTTCTTCAGTTGTAAAGGAGGCCTACTAAGGCTTTCTTTATATCTCCAAGTGCTCCAATACTTGCTGATTATTTAATCTTCCATCTTCGCATAAGAATTGAAGGAACGTTATTTTTTTTGTTACTGGCCATCATCGGGAGTACAACCTTTGATCGTGAGGACACACTCATGCCTCGCCGTCGACTACCCCGAGAAACCACGTGCGGAGCCTCCTTCGTTCCGACACGCTGGGTCGCATACTCTTCAGTGCTCACCCGATCTCAAATTCCGAGGATGGAGGAGAGGCAGGAAGCCGGCCGGGTGAAGTGCGCCGCACGCCATTCAGCTCATTAGGTCTGACATTCCTCGGGATTGTCTGCGCGAGGCCTACCCGACTTCCTTTCTCTCGATCTTCTCCTTCTCCTCAATATGAAGCCTCCCATTCCAAATCTTCCTCAACTGCTTCTGAGCCCCCATTGCGTAAGCCTCACACTGTGAGCAGCTTCCTGGCCTCGCTCGAGGTGCTGGCAATGAATAAGAGGAGTGTGAAACGGAAACCTCCGAGCTCGCTGTAGGGCCGCCTCTCGGTGCATCATGCTGTGGGGCCTCTTCCGCCGTCCGCCGGCTGGGCTGAGACTCTGTGGAGGCGATGAGCCCCTCGAGGTTCCTCCCCAGTTTCGGTCCCAGTCCCACCGCCGCGAAGGCCGCGCCCTCCCGCAAATGCCTGATGAGGTGACTGGGAATCATGATCGCTCTGGTGGCCGTAGGGATGAGGACTCTTCGGCTTCTCACAAGTGAGCCTCTCACCGCCGGGTCGTTCTCCATCCCGATCGACTTCTCGACTGTGAGGGTGGTGCCCGCCCGCCGAGGAGGCTTCGCTCTTCTACTCCAAGGAACTCCGCCTTCCGTACGTCCAAGTGCTTTCGTCGATCTTTTCTTTATTTGCTTCACTCGACTTTGTTTTTCGTCAGCTTTTTTTTTTTTTTTCAAGGTGTGGCTACTATGCGAATTGGCAAGGAGGGCCGCCTTATCGAGGGCCCCGGGCTGTGGCTGGGCTAAGCTTACAAGGCTAAGGTTGCTTCCCTGACCTCCGAGAGGGCTGGTCTTCAAGCCCAGATAAGGGAACTGATTGAGGAACTCGTGAAGCATAGGTCTGACCTAAAGCATGCTTCGGTGGCGAGGGCGTGGGCCGAGGATAAAGAAAAGGAGGCCCGACACGCAAGGTATCCGTGTTAATTTGAGCCGCGCCGGCAAGAGAGGAGCCGCAGCCACAAGGGGTGACCATGACCAAGATGGCGCCTGAGCTGCCCGCCAAGAGGCTCGAGGCGGTAACTCGTGGAATGCCTGACTGAGCAAACAAGAGTTTCACGACCTTGGTAGCGCGAGGCTCAAGCACGGAGGGGGCGGCGGATAGCAGAAGCAAAGATGAGGCCCCGCACCCAATGGGCTTCGGTGGCTCGCTTTTCAATGCCTAAGCCCCGAAGCCTCAGACCTCGAGTTCAACATCCCGTTTGATGAGGAGGTCAAGGATTTGCTTTCAGGTCAGGTTGATGCGCGCGAGGTGTTTTCAGGGCTCGATCGTGCTCTCGCTCTCGATGATCCCTGGGTTCCTCCGGCTAGCTCCTTCACTCGTCGCCGAGGCTCCGTCTTCGACTCTTACTGCAAGCTCCAGGCCCAACGTCGCATTTGTGGCTTTTTTGGTGTATCCGGCGAGCCTAGGAGCCAGATTGGTTTATGATCTCGACTTTTGTCAGATATACCAAGATTCATCGATTACTCTCTTCGCTCCTTTCCCGGCTTCGTTGATTTGGCCCGGCCAGTTCCCAAGCCACGAGGTTTTCTCCTGGAGTAGCTATGTTCGTTAACTGGTTTTCACCAGCTCCCCGGGCACTAAGACCTCCCCGCATTGTTGCTCGCAGATCGAGCCATCGGGCTCCTCGGGCGCTAAGACCCTCCCGCGAGCTATTAAGCCCGCAAAGGCCATCGGGCCCCGGGCGCCAAGACCCTCCCCGAGCCATTGCTCCTCGCCAGGCCGAGCCACTGGCCCCGGGCGCTGCATCCTCCCCAGCCTGGCAAGCCCCACGTCGAGCCACGGCTCGGGCGCTAAGACCCCGCGAACCGAGCCACCGGGATCCCCGCGCAAGACCTCCTCCCGAACCGAGCCACAGGGCTTCAGCGCTAAGACCCTCCTCGATGAGTCCAAAACTCATTAGATTTTTATACCATTTTTCTCCGAAGCGATGCGAGAATAATGTTGGAATTGTTTGCGTAAAAGTGATAATTGACTCAAATTCTAATTCTATGTGAAAATACAGCGGTAAAATCACCCTTAGCAAAATCAAGAAATCACCACAGCAGACCAGGTCACAAAGAGGAATTTAAGTCACACAGAAGCTCGCTTCAGCAATCAAGTCACCACAATAAATTGCTTTGAAGAAGAAATCAAACGTGAACAAGTGAAGTCGTGACTTGAAAAGGAAGTCATACAAAGAAGACGCGGTCGATTAAAGGAAACAATCAATGAAGAAATTCGCGTCGCGATTTCATTTCGGTTGTCGCGACGCCAAAACAATACAAAAATGATGTCGCCGACATAACTCTAAGGTCGCGACAAGGATCCGTCAAGGAAGCCACAAGAGAGACTTTCGTAAGTAAAAGAAGTCGCAAATCTGGTTTTTAATTAAGAACACTAGTCGCGACATGCTATGCAGGTCGCGACATGAAAACAAGAATTGAAGCCTTAACAAGAAGAATGATGTCGCAACCACTCATTCAGGTCGCGACCTAAAGAAGAGCCGAGCAGAAGAAAAGGATGTCGCGACATCACTTTGATGTCATGACTGGAAAATAGTCGAAAGAAAACTACCAGAACGTGAACCGAGGTAGAAATAAGAGTTAAACTAAAGAAAGAGGTCGCGACATCACGATGAGGTCGCGACATAAATGAAGTTATGAAGACAAGAAAACACCAACATAATTACACCAAGAAAACTATGTCACAAATATTAAGTCGCCTTACAATTGTTGAAGTGGTCGCAACATAAACCGATGTCGCAAATACGTATTTCCTAAGAATAAGAAGATAATGTCGCGACATCAATTTGAGGTCGGAGACGCATTGAAGAAATGATCGAACAAAAAAGATGTCGCAACACACTGGCGTCGCGACTCACTAATCGTGGATTTTGAAAAAGACAAACTGGCCAGAACAAAAGGAAGAGGTCATGACCGATCATGAGCTATCATAATTCCATGTCGCGACATCAACTCGAGGTCATGTATAGAACAAAGGCTGGCTTTTTATCCGATTTCCACCGGAGTATTTTGGAGATTCACTTCGCTTTCTTTCCTTTGACAAGATAAATAGAGAGATTTCAATAGTAAAGTAGTTTTCTCCTTCTTCACTACTCAAAGAAAAAGGAAGAAGAGGAACTCAGTGTATATTTTAGAGTAGATTTTATTATCCCCCTTCCCCCCTTCCTTCCCCTTAGCTTTATTTTTTTAGTTTTATTTTCCTGATTCGAATCTCGAACTGTAAGAGATGATTGTGAAATGATCGTTAGTTTTGTTATATTTTCTTCAAAGATACCGTCTCGAAAATTTATGAAATCTGCATTAAAATTTCCTGAATTCATTTCTTTCGCATTTATTGTAAATTACAAGGTCATAAGGTGATTCACTCCATTTCTTGATTCAGAATGCTAAAGAATCGTAGCGCAAAATCATCTGGATTTGATTTACATTTAGTTGCCATTTCTTCCTATACATTTATGAGAATTAATTGTCTTGCTACTTAATCTGTTGTTTTTAATGGATAAGTTCCACAAGAAGACTCTGGCACTCAACTGAGTGGGAATGTACTCCACTCGATATCCAGGATGCCCTCTCACAAGTGACACGCAGGACGAGACTTTCGAGAGTTGAGAGCATTTTTTTCTGGGTATGTTCGACTATTATTGACGAACTGCTGAGCTCTGAGAGTTCATTTTGATAAATCCCCCATTCGCTCATAATTGAAGTTGGAGGGGTGTATTTAACAATATAAATCATCAGAGAGTTCACCTTAATCTAAGGATAGGTTCCAATCCCCGTGTTAGCTTAGATCTAATCAAGGGAAAGGGATAAACCTATAGATCTGGAGGTTGAGCCACCATTTAAGTAGTAGAACTTAGCTAATATCCTGAGAAGGTGAAGTAAAAGTTCTGCTGTCAACAGGAAATGGGTGTGAAGTATTGAGAAAGAAAAATACCTGTATCTTGCAAGAAAATGTGGAATACGTATCGGTTTGATCTTTGTCTTCGAGAGAAGCAAGGATATTAAATCAGAGAAAACGGAGAGATCCAATTCCAATAATTAGAAAATCTTGGACAAAAATCAGATCCATACATAGAACAGAGTAATGGACATGTTGCTGGAACTGACCATCTATCAGATTTCATTGATGGTTTTTTTTTCGCTTCTCGCAAACCGATTCAATCCATTCTTTATGTACAATTCTATTTTAGTCATTCACTTTTGTTTAGTTTAATTCCGAGCATATTCAATTGTATAGATTTTAATTTTTGTTGTTTCAAAATTTTCACTATGAGTTTCGAGTCCAAAATAGTATGAAATTCTTGCGAGTCGCACACTGCACCCGGCTATCAACTTGGCATGAATGATAACCGACTTACATTCAGATTAACTACTTGTATGACTCGCAGACTTCAGTGTCACAGATCGAACCCCTATTTTTTAATCCCAACATTAAGAGAAAATTATTTTAGCAAGCCAAATTATCCAAAGTGACATGGGTATAAGAGAATTGTAAGGCTCTGGTAGCTGTGTTATTTTGAGGGGTTTTAGTCTATATAGAAAAAGGCGAACACCCTCCTGCGCGAACTGAGCTATTGGGCTCCTAGCTAAGATCCTCCCGAGCCGTTAAGTCACAGTCGAGCTATCGGGCTCCTCGGGCGCTTAAGACACTTACGTGAACTCGAAATACCGGGCTCCCGGGCACTAAGCACTCCCCGCGCGAACCAGCCACGTACTCAAGACCTCCCCGAAATTGCCCCACAGTCGGGCCATCGGCCCCAGGCTAAGACCCTCCCGCGCGAACTCCGAGCTACCGGGGCTCCCAGCGCGACCTCCCGAGCGACCGCTACCGGGCGCTGGCACCCTCCGCGAACGAGCCATCGAGCCTCGGGCGCCAGACCGCCCTCCGCGAACCCGGCTGCCAGGCTCGCGCTAAGACCTCCTCCGCAAATCGAAGCATCGGGTCTTCAGCGCCTGGGCATCTCTCCGTCGAACTAAGCTTACCAGCCCTGGCGCTAAGACCCTTCGAGCCGTTAAGCCTCAAGCAGTCGAGCTACCAGCCCTGTGCGCCATGACCCCTCTCGGTTTAACCGAGGTATTCGGCCCCAGCGCCAAGCATCTCCTCCGCGAACTGAAAGCATCGGGCTCCGGGCACTAAGACCCTCCGAGCCGCACTCACAGTCGAGCTATCAGTCTCTCGCGCTAAGACCCCATCACAACCGAGCCATCGGGCCTCTCGGCGCTTAAGACCCTCCTCCACGAACCGAGCCACGGCCCTAGTTAAGACCCTCCCGAGTCGCTAAGCTCGCAGGCCGAAGCATCGGGCTCTGCGCTAAGACCCTCCTCGCTGACCGAGCCATCAATCTCGGTGCTAAGATTCCTCCCGAGTCAAGAGCCCGCAGGAAGCCGAGCCACCGGGCCCTAGGTACTAAGACCCTCCTGCACGAACTGAGCTACCGAGCTCCTAGGCGCTAAGACCCTCCTGAGCGAACTGAGCTACTGGGCTCCTGGGCGCTAAGACCCTTCTCCGCGAATTGAGCTACTGAGCTCCTGGGAGCTAAGACCTTCCTCCGCGAACTGAACTACTGGGCTCCTTAGCGCTAAGACCCTCCTCCGCGAACTGAGCTACTGGGCTCCTGGGCGCTAAGACCCTCCTCCGCGAACTGAGCTACTAGGCTCCTGGGCGCTAAGACCCCTCGAGCCGCAGTTCGCAGCTGAGCTACGTGGCCCCGGCGCAAGACCTCTCGAGCGACCGAGGTATCGGGCTCAGGCGCTAAGACCGCGAACCGAGCCACCGGGCCTTCCCGGGCGCTGGCACCCTCAGGCTAACCGGAAGCACCGGGCTCCCCGAGCTGGGCAGACCGCGAATCCAAGCCACCGGGCACTAAGACCCTTCTCGGTCGCGCTCTGGCCAGATCGAGCTATTTGGCTCCCGGGCGCCATGGCCCTCCCCGTGCGAACCGAGTTACTAGGCCTGGGCGCCTAAGACCTCCTCCGCGAACCGAGCCACCGGGGCTCCCAGGCACCAAGACCTTCCTCCGCGAACCAAGCCATCGGGCCCCAGGCGCTGGGCGCCCTCCTAAGCCGCAGCTCGCAGACGAGCCATCGGGCCGACGCTAAGACCTCCTCCGCGAACCGGCCATCGGGGCTCCCCGGGTGTTAAGACCTTCGCCTTCCTCGGGCGCGGTGGCTTTAATGTGGATCTATGGAGAATTGGAACGGATTGTGCGACTTCCCAAGTGCCCCGCTTCCTTATAAATGATCCCTCCGCGGGTGGTGCTATGCTTCCAACCTTCGTCCTGCTCTTCGTCCTCTTCGCGTAGCCTGAGTTCGCGCATGATGAAGCTGTGGCTCGGGTCATCACGCACGTGGCCCATCTGGTGACGTAGCCGAATGCCTGTCGATGGTCCACCACTAGAGCTCGTGGTTTTTCCTGTCCCTTATAGAATAGGTTACCCCTTTAGCTATGCCCAATGATGGAACTGTGTTGGGAACGTATCCTAGGGGGCGTGTGTTTGAAAACTTTGGCAATTACTTCCATTTTTCCTTTCTTCTTTCTTTCTTTCTTTCCTCTTTCTCTTCTCCTTTTCCTTCTTCCTCTCTCTCCCCTCTCCCTTCTCTCTCTCTTCTCACTCTCTTCCCCCCTTCTTTTCCCCTTTCTTTGTGGTTTTCGCCTGACAGGTGCAGCCGAAGGAGAAGAACGGTTTCTTGCTTAACCTGTACTGAGATGCAAAGGAGATTTTGCACTTCGAGGTGGCTGTAACCCTCCATGTAATGAAATTTGTATTCAAATCGTAGTCCCTTTGAAATAAAGAACAATCTTTCATGGAATTCACGCGCTTTTCCACCTGTGCCCCTTTCTCGAGTCAGGCTCGGGTTTATCATTATAACTTTATCATTTGGGTCCACCATAACATTAAACAACTTAAAATGAGACAGAGTGTTATTCAAATCAAGATGGTGGATCTTTATTATAGGCTACGTTCCTGGGTCTTATTAGTAGAACCGCTTCGAGGTGTTCTTTGCTCCATGAATAAATAGGTTTTTCTTCCGTCTGGGAGTCTATACACAGGTCGGGATATGGTATACGATGTAGGCTCCTTCCATCGTTAGGGTCCTGCCACGCGGGTCCTTGTTGGCATAAGTTTTAGAACCAGTCGCTCGCTTGTAACTTCCCCTGGCTCGACCCTTCGTCATAATAATTGCCTTCCCGTGATAGCCTCCCCATACGCTTAGACTCAAGCCACGCTTTTTCTTCTAGAGATCCGTAAGCTTAGCGAAGGACCCTCACAGGTTCACCGTTTGTTAGTTCAACTGAGATTTTAATTCGACCGACCGGATCTACTACTTCATCAAGTAAAGGCCGCAGCGACCTGGTTTCTCGAAGTCGCCACTTACGTAGTTCAGATGCCCAATATCTGGGAGAGGCATTTACCCATTTTCCTTGTGATCTTCTACTTGTTTTCAATGTCGCCTAGAGTCATTATAGTGACCCGCTTGCCCATCGGATCGCTGATGAGCTGAATGAGTAGTGGGCCTCTCCACTCCTAGCTCAACGCAACCCCGAACTTGGGGGCTCACGAATTGTTTCCATTATCGACACACGAGGGACTCCTGATCCCGAACATGCATGTTATGTAGCGCTGCATCTAAGTCGCAGACCTTCCGTTTTTGTGATTGTTATGTCAATTTCTACCATTTGGTAAATAGTCCACGCATCACAACGATAACTGCATCGCCCTTCCAATGGGTGTGGGTCCCACATGTCTAGCCCCCATCATGAAAAGGCCAGGGGCCCGTGGATCGACGTCAATGGCTCGATGGGTGATGAGATCTTGCATGTCTCGATGCTTTGCATTTTCTAACCAGTTCTATCGCATCTTTGAGCATTAGGCTAAGAGGTACCCCTGCCCTCAATGTTTTCCCGCCAAGGTCCGAGCTTCACGTGGTTACCATACGCCTGCAGGCCTCCCCGAGTATGGTCATGCCTTCCTTCCTTAAGCACTTAAGAATGGGCGCAGAGAAGCCTCGTTTATAAAGGGTGCCCCAATGAATCCAAGTGAATTACACCTCATGCAGCCTGACCCTGGTCGCTTCGCAATGTACCATCTACCAAGTAATCCCGCATGGGGTCCATCTGGAATGCGCTGACAATGGGAGACCTCTCCGTTGTCGGCACACTTACTGAGGGCCTGGAAGGTGCCTCGATAGGCATTAGTCCGCCTGCAGTCTTCAAAGCAGGATGTCGCCGCTTTACCAAGGCATCCGATCGGAATTCTCCGCTCGTGCTCGACCGAACTCCGTATGAACTTACAACTTTAGGCCTTTGAGATATAAGATCATCTTCACCTCCGGGCCCGTAGAGTCTTCTATCCGCTTTACCACTGGGCCGAGTCACGCTTCTCACCTCCAACCAATCGTCACGAAGTGGGCGAGGCTGAGTCCAGCCATAATGTACCCTCATATCTTGGCCTCGTTATCGAGGCTCGGGAAACCGACCGAGGGCGACTGCGATCTATCCCTGTCTGAGAGGCCGACACCCGCACCCGCCCAGGCACGCACCCATCGATGGATAATCTCCAGATGTGAGGCTCGTGCTCCGCTGGGTAGCCTCCGTGATCGTACCGAGTAATTTCCATGATGAAATCTGCCAAGATCTGCCCTTTACAACCGGGGTTCTCGCTTGAAATTGATGTCAAATTTATCAAATTTCTATAGCCCACTTTATCACCCAGAGGTTTCGCTTCGCTTAGCATTTGCTTCATCGATATTCTATTGACTCTTCACTTCAGATGAGCTCGAAGTAAGGCCTGAGTTTTCTGATGTGGTTACCAATGCCGATCAACTTCGATCTTTCGTACCTCTCCGCCTCCCTCGAGCTCGAATCGCAATAGTAGATCAGCCGGCTGCACTCTCATTCCGCTTCCTCTTACTAAGGCGATTTGGCTGCAAAGTCCGAAACGACTGCAGAGTGAGGAGTTCTCCTCTGGCGGGGCTTACTTAGAAATCTGGGAGAGCCTGTAGCTTGAGGCCGTGAAAAGCCTCCCTGCAATAAAAGGCCCCACCGAAGGCATTTTAGAACCAAAAGCAGGCCTGACATCTGTCATTGCTCTAGATACGAAGCAGCCGCGAGCCAGCCTATTCTCCTCACGTTGAATGTATTTAATGCCTGAAGGGACGCGAGTATCAAGCACGACTTTATCTTATCCGGGCTTGCCTCTATTCCTATTGTTGACTATAAACCTAAGAACTTCCCTACGAGACCAAAGCAATACCTGGCCGGGTTTAACTTCATATCAGAAGCTTTTCAAGACTCGGAATGCCCTTGCGCTAAATGGGTTATGTGGAGCCCTACTTTTACCGATTTCACCAAAGATGTCGTCTATATATACCTCCCATAAATGTCCCAATCTGTTTATGGAACATCCCATTCACCAAAATTTTCAGTGGCTCTGTTCCACTCGGCAGACACTGACACGCAGGCCACCCGACTAAAGGGACAAATGAGGTCTTCTCGTCACTCGGTCCATAATGGATACGTGTCAGAGCCAGCCCATGAAGCCAAGGAGTCTATGACCAGCCGTGGCGCCTACTATGAGATCAATCCGAGGTAGTGGGAAGCTATCCTTCAAGCGTGTGCCCTCGCGAGGTTCCCCAGAAATCGATGCAAAGTCGCCACTTGCTGTTTGCTTTTCTGACGAGAACAACGATAGCCAACCATTTTGGGTACTCTACTTCTTTACTCATTTTGCTTCGAGGAGCTGACCACCTCTTCTATTAATCGCCTTCGTCTTTTGCAAAATCCTTCTCTCGTTTAACCACTCTAAAGGAGGGACTCGGGACGCTCAACCCGGTGGTGATCATTGTCGTCGAATCCCACTCCAGTTCTCCCGTTTCCAGCGAATACCTCCATGTTCGGGCCTAGAAAACGAACGAGGGCTTCGAGGCTCCGCTAACTGGACCCTTATGTGACGAGGTGTTCTGGCTGGTCACCAGCCGCATGTGCCTAATTCTTCCTGAAGGAATGGGTGGTTACCTCGCTCTTACATGTCGATCTCGGCCCATGTAGATGTTTGGTTTAATCGTGTTTTTCTTCATCGACGCCGAGTAACATTCCTGCTATATACTGTTTCCTCTAATTCATTCCTACTCCATTGCAATGGAAATTTGATAACCATGTGATGTTTAGGGAATGAATCTTTACGTAAGATCACCGGTATAGGCCTACCTAAACATGTTGTAGTCAATGTGGCATCTATAATGAGAAATCTCACCGTCAAGTAGAGTCTGCATGGGGTCTCCAAAGTGAGCACTATTGTACCTGACCCCGTGGGCAATACTCTTTCCCGAGAACCCACGTAGCAACTGACCGCTCAAATTTTCTCCCTTCCAAAACGCCCATTTGTTGAAAGCTTCATGCTTAAGATGATGTCATCGAAGCCTGCTGTCGACAAGGACCTCAGGAACGCTTTTATTAGCTAATATGGTTTACTGCGCTGGTAGTCTGGGAATGTCATAACCTGTCGGTCCTAAGAGTTATGGCAAAGATTCACCAAGAAGCTCGGATACCGCTTAAAATTTCAGGTTTCCGACCGGCTAAGTCACGCGCGGGCCTCCTGGCCGAAATGGGATTTCCACCTCCCGCAAACCCCTCCGAAGATTGATGGATTTCTCCAAAGGCTGATGCCGAATCGGGTCAATGACGAGGCGGTGGTAAATTTTCGGACTCGCTCCCCGCTCTCTCGAGGCAATGAACGCCTGAGATGCCCACGCCTGATCGTGCATTCAATCTCCTTTTTAATGATGCGCCATCTGCTCGCGCTGCGACCTTGTGGAACTCATGATTTGCAGGTCTCTTTTAGTGTGGTCGATTTCATCTAGGAGCTTGGCCACCTCTGTAAACCTTTCATGTTGCACTTCACGAGGACTTGCAAACACCAGGCCGTCGGGAGGTGGTGTATCGAGGTAAATACCACTGCGCAGTCAGCCGAGGTGGTCCCTCTGCGATCCCTAACGCTCCTCATCTTATTAGGGACTGCGCTTCCTCGTTTTCTTTTACCCTCCTTGGGATCTCGTCCTCGTCCCGCTATCTCGGGTTTCGTTATCTTTTTGTCGCCTCGTTCTTTCCTTTCGAAAGTGTAAGAGCTTCTTTCACTAATGACCAATGGATCCTTCACTTTAGGGATGCAAGGGTTGAAAATATTCCCATCATTGGGTCGGATCATGGACCTATTGTGCTGCACCTAGACAAAAAAAATTGTAGATTTGAAAGTCAAACCCTTTAGATGTGAGGAATTTTGGTTCCACGCTCTGAGTTTTATTGACGTTGTTAGGGACTCTTTAAATACAACTTTTGTAGGGTCTAATGCTTTTCAGTTAGTTAAAAAGATCCAAGTTTTTAGATAGAAAGTGAGAGATTGGAATAAACATGAGGTAGGAAATTTGGAAAAAATCATAAAGCAATTGGAAAAAGAGATTGATATGGTACAAGGTGTCTTAATGAATGATCCACACAACGTTTCTCTTCAAAAGAAGAATGTTGATCTATCTCAAAAGCTCAATCAAGTACTCAAATTGGAAGAGATTAAGTGGGCCCAAAAATCAAGACAATCTTGGACTCACCTAAGTGATAAAAATAATCGTTATTTCCAAATGGAAGGTCTTAATAGAAGAAGAGAAAACAAAATCTGGAGGATTAAAGACTCGGAGGGAATTTGGATTGATGATCAAAATGGAATTTCTAATGTATTCATTAATGATTTTACTAAAAGGTTTACATTGGAAAACCATAGGATAAATCTTGAGTTGTTTGATTCCTCCAGCCCTTGCATTACTAAAGAAGAAAATAAAGAGCTTACAAAAGTGGTAACAGAAGAAGAAATTCTTACAACTCTGTCTCATATCAATAATCTCAAGGCGCTTGGGACAGATGTTCTCCAAGCAAGCATTTATAAAAAATATTGGAAAATAGTTGGTAAATCAGTTTGCAAAATGGTTAAAGCTTTCTTTTTTAATGGACACATGTTCAAAGATATAAACAAGATGTTCATTACACTGATTTCAAAATCGGATAACCCAGAGTCAACAAATCACTTTAGACCGATTAGTCTTTGTAATATTTGTTACAAAATTATTACAAAATATCACATCAGGTAAAACATCTTTTGCTAAATTATTCCCCTTGGTAAGGGCATTTGCTCCAGGTAGACTTATTAACGATAATATCATGCTAGTTCATGAAATTATGCATTCTTTTAAAAAGAAAAAAAGGAAAGATGGGTTACATGGCTGTTAAACTTGACATGGAGAAAGCTTATGATAGATTAGACTGAGATTTTATTAAGGTAATTCTTTCAAAATTAAGCTTTCATTCCAAATGGATTGGATGGGTTATGGAATGTATTTTCACGGTCTCTTACTCCTTGTTAATAAATGGACATTCAGAAAGAAAAATTCAACCATCAAGAGGCATTAGGCAAGGGGATCCGATATCTACTATATTTTCATTTTATGTGTGGGGTTCTAGGTAGAGAACTAATTATACAATCAGAGAACTATAAGAATCACCTAGGCATACAAACTCATTGACATGGGCCTAGAATTCCATTTCTTATGTTTGTAGATGATTGTATAATCTTTGCCAAAGCTTCTAAAAAAGCTTGTTCTAATATCAATAAAATCTTACATAACTTTTGTGCCATGTTTGGTTAACTTGTTAATTTTCATAAGTCTTCGATTCAATTTTCAAACACTATTCAAGGGGCTATGAAGAGAAGACTAGGGGAAGCTCTATACATCTCAATGTCTAATGGTATTAGCAAGTATCTTGGATGTCCAATTATTCAAGGTGGCATTAAAAGAAGCACTTTTTCTGAAGTGATTCTTAAGTCCCAAAAAAGCTAGCTTCATGGAAAGCCCGATTCCTTTTGAGAGCTGGTAAAATAACACTTATAAAGGCTAACTTAGCAAGTTCTCCTTTTCATGTGATGAATTGTTTTAAACTTGCAAAAAGAAATAATGAGGACTTAGATAGAATTAATAGGAATTTTTTATGGCTTCCAAATACGAGGATTAATGAAAACAAAGTTTTTCCTTTAGTAGCTTAGGATGATGTTTGTAGGCCCAACTCTGAAGGAGGTCTAGGAATTAGGAAAAATAATGATGTCAATAAGGCTGCAATAACTAAATTAGTTTGGAGAATTCTCACAGATAAAAATAGCATTTGGGTGAGGATCATGCGGGATAAATATGTTAATGACAATAACGTTTTTAGAATCCAAAAGAAGAATGGGGATTCGATTGTGTGGAAGGAAATTATTAATCATAGAAAGTATATTGGGGCCAACCAAAAGTGGGGAATAGAAGATGGTAGAAAAGTTTGCTTTTGGACAGATTATTGAGTTTATATGGTGCCTCTTGTTTCTTTTGTGAATGAGAATAATTTACATTACCTTGGATGCCAAAGTGTATGATTTTATAAATCATGATACTAATGAATGGAATATCCATTCTATTTTTTCTATCCTCCCACAAAATGTGCTAGCAGATATTAAAGCAATCCCTATTCCTTGGAATCCTGTTAGGGATAGAATCTTGTGGGGTTGCTCTCAAGATGGTAAGTTTATACTTAAGTCAGCAACTTAGACAATGAGAAAGCCTTTAGTGCATCCTAGACATAAAGTCTTAAATTGGATCTGGAAATTAAATTTGCTTCCAAAAATAAAGGTTTTTCGTTGCTTCTTAGAGAAGTGCTCCCCACTTGTGAATTTCTAATTTCTAGAAGACTATAAATTACAAATCCCTGCTATCTTTGCAATCAGAGTAATGAAAATATTGATCATATTTTTAAATAATGTCTTTTTGTTTGAGGAATTTAGGATTGCATTAAGTATAATTGTTCCACTCCTCTCTTTTATGAAAGTAATTTCCTTTCTTGGCTTGAATTGATCTATAAAAACTATAAAACCAACTGTAAATTTTTCAAACATCCTATGGAAAAAATTGGTATAATCCTTTGGAATATTTAGACTCATAGAAACCATGTGGTTTTTAGGAAAAGCAAACCCAACCCATTTCTCATTATTGAGAAAGCTACTTTAACTTTCCAAAATCTTAATGAGTTTATGAATGAATCTTGTTTTGACAGCGAGGGATGTAATATCCCGCATAGAGTTGAAAATGGATAAGATGGATTCCTCTAATTAATGGAAGATTCAAACTAAAATTTGATGGTCCAAGGATTAACAATATTAGTGTTTCAGGATGAGTTATTAGAGACACCAATGGAACTATTAAGATGACTAGAAGTAGACATCTAGGCATTGCGTCGATAATTACTACAGAATGTGTGGCTTTGAGAGATGAGGTTCTAGCGGCAAGACCTTAATGGCTTTTTCAACTTGGAGATTGAAGGAGACTCTAAAGTAATTATAGATTGTTATAATAAGAAAAGTAGTTTACCTAGTTCAATTATTCTTCAAATAGAGGATATTTGGGGACTTACTCAGGATCTAAATATTTTAAATTGTTGTCATATTTATAGGGAAGCAAATAGAATAATAGATTGTTTAACCAAGAAAGGTATTTGCAATACTAACTCAGTTATTTGGTGGTCAAAGTTTCCTAAAGATGTTAGAAATTTTGCCTTTGAAGATTATTGTGGAACTTCTTTTAATCGTATTTGTAGAATGTCTTATATGTAGTCTTCCTTCACCCAAAAAAAAAAAAAAAAAAACAATACTCCTTCAAATCCCTCATAACAATTTTTTCTACGTTCTCTTTTCGATATCTAGGTTTCCAGTTTTAGGTACAATATTCAATTCCACCATCAAGTTTTAGGTTTTGAGTTTTATTGAATTGCTTTTTCATTTGTATTTTAGAAAATTATAGTTTTTCTATTTTCATCATTTTTGTGTGTTCTATTTATGATTTTGAGTTTATTTTAATAGAAAACCGGTGAGAATTTGGGTTTTCAAAAAGTTCAGAGTCTTTGCCCTGAAGCCCAAACAAAAAGAAAAGCAAGACAAATATTTAAATTTATAATCAAAATAAATATATCTACAATTATTAAGCTTAGGCTACCAACCACCACTATTATTCAAAACTATGGATTATACTTTCTTCACGGTAATGCATTTGAAATATTTTTCCACTTTTTATTTTTAATTAAATTAATCATTTTGTATATAAAGCTATCAAATACTTTCGTAATTCAATAAATTTTTTAACTCAACCCGGTCATTCCAACATAACCTGATCAACCCGATTAAACCGACAACATAAAATTAACCCAAGTTTCATGATTTCAGTTCAAGTTGAGCTCATGGGGTTGAAAGTTGGGTTTGTCTGTATTTGGGTTTATGTATTTCATGTTTGAATTTGACTTGAGTTGATTTTCAATCCAACCCAACCCAACCCACTCGAATAGCACCCCTAGAAAACATACCTTAAGCACTAATAAAAATATATATAAAATTAAAAACTAACAAAACGACATATATAACAAAAATTGATAAAGGAACCAGGATGAGTATTCACAAATGTCTTAAATTAAAACAAAATTGTTCTAACCTAAACAGGAAGCAACGCCGAACACTCAATTCATATCATGCATGTTCTGCTTCTCAGTTGCTTGGTAAACAGTTTCTTTGCATGCAAGTTTACAAGAATAATGATTTATAAAGAACATAAGGATTTGGTTGCTATATCAATAGTCTTTTTATCTCCCATAGTTATATATATTTCGTATGCAGTTTTATTTAGTTTTTAAATGTTACACAATTTTTACCCTGCAATCATTTTCAACTTTATTATGAGGATATTAGAGGAAATTAAATCATAAAATTGGAGATAAACAAGTTAGAAATGAAGAACAATATTTTCAAATATTTCCATTGTTGAAAAGTTTGCCTATTCTATCTTACAAATTATCACATCAAGTAGTACAATTGTGAGTTGATTTCAATCAAAATGACCTCGTTTAAGGGATTACTTAAAAACGACAGCTTTTAAATTGGTACGAATAATCCAAACTTTCAATTATATTTTTTAAATAGTTATACCTTACAATTAATTAGGAGTACCTTCTTATTTTGGTTATGACCGATTATTTTCTGGTTTAGCAGGTTAACCTAATTTACATATCATTATCTAATTGACCTCCAAAATTTTATTTGTTTAAAAAAACAAAAAAATCATTTTCAACACCACCCTCTCTCTCTCTCTCCCCAAGTCATTATCTAATTACCCCCAAATTTTTTTATTTTTTTATAAAAATCAATTTTATCCTCACCATCTCTTCTCCACCTCCACTATCATCTTCAACCCACCTTTCCCACGGCAATCAGACCAGCGCACTTAAAATGGTTTGTTTCAGCTTTCATCAATGGTTGGGTGCCCAGCGCCCTCAATGCCAAATGTGCAACCTTTTGCCCCGATATCATCAATAGCCCCAAAGGTGGTAGGACTTTGCAAATTCAGTCAATTAAGAAATTAGCCTACCCCAAAGGAAGCAATACAATGAGCTGGCCTCTACGGTAGTGTTCACATCAAGGGCCTTCATGCCGGGGACGCTGTCCATCATCCCAATGCTTCACCTCTTCACCCACCTGCAATCGGCGGCAGTCGTGGGTCGTGAGAGCTCACCACGACGTGTGTCGGGTTGGGATTGAACCGTAAAGCTCCGCTGTCACCATGGCCGGCCCTCCATGATCTGGGGTAAAGTCCCAGATCGATCACAGACTTCTGACGGTCATGAGATGCTTCTTTTGGTCAAGGTGGTATCACGCATCGCCGATAAACAAATAAGATGATTAAATGTTTAAAAATTATTAAAATATTATGTAAATTATTATAAAAATAGATATAATTAAGTAAGTTAAAAATTTAATAAAACAATTTTTTATGTATTTAACATTATTTAAATAGTTAACGAAGCATTCATTGAAAGATATTTATGATAATACTAACAAAAGAAATTATTTTATATCAAAACATAACATTTTTTAACAAAATGTCATCAAATACATCAATCAATACCATGTTGGAATATCATGCCTGCAAATCATCATCATCATCATCATTAGTCCTACGACGAGCATACA
The DNA here is from genome assembly GCA_016808115.1 of Tetrastigma voinierianum. Lineage (NCBI taxonomy): Eukaryota > Viridiplantae > Streptophyta > Magnoliopsida > Vitales > Vitaceae > Tetrastigma > Tetrastigma voinierianum. Next base: position 513,410 of record JAEQBH010001333.1, on the reverse strand, counting down.
AATTGGGACGATAATTTGCATAATGAGAATATGGTTGAAAGAATTGCTCGTTAATTGAATGTATTGGCTGAGATGATTGACTTAATGATCCATAATTAGCAAAATATGACCTTGGAGGGTGTTTAGGCTCAACACCATGCTGATAGTATCCAAAACCTCGATAAGCAATGCTACTACTATCAGAAGATTGGTCATATCCATAGGAATCATTAGCTCGTGTTCTAGTAGTTGAATATTGATCAAAATCATACCCACTAAAAGCATTGGAAGAATTATCACTATTTCCGAAGTTATGATATGATCCATCTCCTACTCCCTTGAAATGAGGTATTGATCCTAGAGCCAATGATTGGAAGTGCTCATCAATATGGTTATAGTTGAATCTGTGATCATGCCCATTGGAATAGTCATCATCAATAGGAAATGTTGTCAGTCTTTCCAGGTACTTTCGTTGTTCCCATATGCCTGACCTATATCCATGATCGCATTCGGTGACATAACAAAATTCGCTTCCTGAATCACTACATACCATGATCAACTTGATTAACATAACCACTATCAACAACATCGCTTGCTCCAATGCCACCACCTGCTCCATTGTCCCCACTAGTGTCTTCACTATCTTCACTACCACCACCAATGTTGCTACCCCCTGTATTGACTCTATCGTCACTATCATCACTACTAGAATGTGAAAAAATTATTCGAGGAGCCTTACCTTTACGAGAAGAACCAATGTCTCTTCCTTGCGCAATACTGCTTACACGCCTACTTACCTTGTAACTTGTGTCACTATCATCATCACGAGTTGCTTCTCTACCTTCTTTAGAGGGAAGATCTTGATCCAACCAATCCAAATTATAAGATGATAAAACAGGTTCTTCTCCTTCTTGTATCCACTCATCTAATATATCATCATCATTAAAAATATGATTCAGGCCAATTAGATTGTACAAATCTTTATCGCTTCGTTTGTACTCAATTCTTAACTCAAAGTCGATATCAGAATGGACATAAACTAACTTATGCAACTTTATTGTCAAACGACATGAACTTTGTGTGAATCAATGACCATGCTGTGCTCTATTTCTTTCATAACCGTGATGAAGAACATGTTTGCTTTAAAACTTTGATAACAATCTTTTGAAGATGTGGACCTTCATCACCATAATTGTTCCACCATTCACCTATTATTAAAAAGAAAAACATATTAGGCACCAATATATATTTAATAGAAAATGATGACAATTTTTATTTAAAAAAGAAATAAATATAGTGAATACTTGGAACAAATTGATTTATTGCTTTTTTGGTTAGTGCACTTCCAAATTTTCATTCAACAAATAATTTTCGAATTCACATTGTAATGTTCTTTACTTTATTAATGCACATTACAAATACAAAATATATTATAAAAATAATACAAGTTATTGTTATATCTCGTTCAAAGCTTTTGCCTACCTATCCAAATCTAGCTCAAATATCTTGATAACCTCCTTTAGTCCAAATTTAATTTTCGGATGGTGGGAGAATTGCTTTGAATATTGAAACATTGGATTTAAAAAATATGTATACAAAAGTAAAAGAAAAATTATTAGTTTATAATACTTTGCCTTCAAATAAGATAATAATAACCATATAAATAATTTTTTGTATTACCTGCAACGTGCAAATGTCTATGCAATTGATTTTCCCACCTTCTGTCAATGACTTCCCAATACCTTTCCCAATGTTTCATCGATGCCTTTATAGCCAGTTGAGCTCTATCCACTACTTCATAAAATGATTTGACAAGTATGGGTTTTACTTGATCAACCACTTCAAAAACTTTCACTAGAGGTTCATATTTTGACTTCCTTTGCCTTCTCTTCCAAAACCACCGCTTTAAGATGTTGATATTTTTTATTCTTAAAGTCCTTCTGCTCCGATTTTTGTTAAATTCACGTCACTCATTTGTTGTGCACATCATCTTCAAATCACCCTCACAACATATAAGACACTCAAGTGTAATAAAATTGAGGTGGCAATCGGGTTGATAAGAGTGTAGGAATCTTTCATCAACTAGTGAACCTTTCATCAAATTATTCCCACTCAAGCTATTATAAATGAAGCTTGTGATCATCTTTGCTTGATCTAAAGTCTCCTTAACCTGCTTCATGTTTCCCATATCTTCAAGCATTAAATCAATACAATGCGCTGCATAAGGAAACTAGAGCAAATGCTTGCGCTTTTCCATCAACAACACACCAGCTGCTTTAAAACTTGTTCTCTTTATTGGTGACTACTTATACAACGTTTTCCTCCCCAACCTCCTCAACAATCTTATCTATAAGGGAAAAGAAGTAATCTGCTGTCTTAGGTATGTTGGTAGTGTCAACTGAAGAAAGGTATATCATACGTCATCCCGCGATAAACCATGAAATTGATAGACTTCTAGTTCTAGAACTCTAACCATCACACATGATGGTGCATCCATATATAGGTATTTGACCTTTAATGTGTTTATATATACCTCGAGCTTTGTACCCCTCCTCGGATGTGAAATTGTGATTTGGTATCATGTAGGACCCTTGATACTTGGACCTGCTTCTGCTATGGTATCAATCATAGATTGATAGTAAGGCCCACTATTAGCTGCATTGAAAGGGATTTAATTGAAGAGAAAAAAATTTAGAGATGGCTTTACCCACTTTCTTTGCACCTTCAACGAAACAAAATTTTTATTGATTTTTGTTTTGAAGGAAACATGTAGGGATCAATTCACTTTGGGGGTATGTTAGGTCCTTCTCTTATGTTGACGTTTCGTATCAGGCCACGCTTGATATCGGCACCACAAGGTTGTGAGAAAGTACTACCCCTCTCATGCTCGTGTCTACCTTCTTAAAAAAAACGACGACTTTCTCTCATTGCATGTTTCATTTGCCTTCTTTTGAAATTAGTCATCTCGACTTCCTCAATTTCATCATAAGCAGCCTCATCAATTTCATAAAAATTATCTTCATTTAAAGAACTTATAAGTTGTTCCTTTTTTTTTTCATTCGAATTTTTTCGTTCAAAGCATTAGACATATGCAATTTAATGTTTTGTGACACTTTCACAGGTACACTTCGACATCCTTTAATTTATCCAATATGTGCAATGTGTTATTTTAATCTTGTTATACCTCAATGAATAACTTTTCCACAGTACTTACATTTGAGGGTTCTTTTATTACCACCGAATGGTTTTGCATGCTCCCAACCAATATCATGTTTTGAAGCAATTTCAAAATATTCACCTAACCATGTATAAAAGTGTAAAACCCGAGAAAATTCGAATTTTCTGAAAAAGGGTAAAATGGTAATTTTGGTCAAAACTTGAAATTTTTCTAGATCTCGGATGATGAAACGGACTTCACCATTGGAATCGTCTCATGAGGCCCCAGCTATCACGTCTAATTTCGTCGAATTACAAGACAGTCGGAATTTCACGTTTTAATTGCCGGGTGTCGGGTGCTGTATGATGGCTTGTGAGAGACATGTGATGCTTGACAAAAGTCGCCCCTCTTGCATGTACCCATGTGACACATGTTGCATGATTAGTGAGATGATGGAGATGAATGACTTAGATTAAGCCATGTGTCAAAAATCAAAATGAAGAGACAAGGATGGAAATTTTGAAAAGTTTAAATGAATAAGACAAAAAGAAATAGTCTTCATTTTCTCCAAAGTGGCAAAAACGTGCAGTGAGTGGGAGATCCAGTTTTTAGAGAGAGAAAGAGTGAAACACTCTCCTAGATTTCCACTGCATTTGGACCAGTCAGACAAGAAGCCAAGGCTTGTTCTACCTTGTGAGGGTATCTTGGACCATGGAGTTTTGTGGAGTTCCGACAACTCCAAAAAGTAGGGATCTTCTCCTACTTGGTTTATTCTTTGACTAAGAGCCATCTTAATGGATGGGGATTTGTTGAGGCCTGAATGGTCGTGTTTTTGGTCTCAAAATCTTTGAACCGAGTGAAGAAATCCCTACTTGTGTGGCCGTGAACAATGCCGAGCCTAGGGTTCCACTGTTCACGTGATTGGTTGTGTGATTTTTGTGTTGTTGGGTGATTCAAAATGAATTGCTTGGATTGTAATTAGCCCATGTGAGCTAATTTTGATGTTATTATTGTGAATTGAATTATGTGAATTAAACTTTGTTAATATATACATGTAAAATATATTAGCATGAATATTTTGGAAATGGCATAATGCATTCCATATGCACCGGGGCACCCTAGATGGTAGGTGTGAGTGCACTTGTGAAAGAAATTGAAAGAAAAATGAAAGCAGTTGTGAAAGGAATTTTCAAAAGGGAAGATTTTTCGAAGAATTGCCTTGGAAGTAGTCCACCCTTGATTCATCTCGGAGGCGGACCCATGGCCCATTCGGAAAATTATCCAGTGGTCGCCTCGGAGGTAGTCGATATATTTCTTAGAAATTCGGTAGTAAGTTTTCGAGAACAAAAACCTTTTGTTTTGAAAACTGTATTTTTCTCACATTCGGCTTAGACATGTGTGAGGGAGTTGGTGAGGACTCAAGATATGGGATTGGGCATGTAGACATTCAAGTGGGATCATGTATTTGCTTGAGTGTGATTGGTTGCCATGACATGTGCACTTAGGTGGGGAGTAACCCATGTAGGAAATTATCACTACTGGGCATTGCTCACCTTATCGAGGGATCATTATTTTAGGTACAGGGAGTGTATAGGAGGACGACGCTCACTAGAGGCCGCGTTTTAGAAGAAGGCTGGATTGTGGCTTTGGTATTCATTTTGTATGACATGTATTAAAACTCTAGATTTTGATATATGTTTTGTTTAAGAGTAATGTAATAACTCTTGAATTATTGTTATATAGTTGATATATATTTTGTGAGTATTGATGCATGGGCCCAAGTTGCCATTTTTACTCGCACGTGGACCCGGTGTGGTCGTTGTAAAATGTTGGGACATGTTATCTTAGGTAGAAGCTAAAATCCTGAAAGAGGCTCTGCTCGATTTTGTAGATAGTGTCGGGTGCAGACATCCTAGAAAATATTCATGGTGGCAGGTTGTCAGTAGACACCACGGGATTAGGCGTCACAAAAAGTAAAACAAAAAATATCATACAATTAAATTATTTTCTAATATAATTGTTCTTCAACAAAAACTAAATTTCTACCTAGTGGTAAATAAATTTAAATAATTTATATTTTCAATTAAGTAAATTAAAAGTGTTATTTTAGTTAATTTAAGTTATAAGAAGTATCTATATTGTTTTTTAAAAAGATAGATATTTTTTACTTACTAAATCAAAATTAATGAAATATGGGAGAAAAAGATCAATAAATATTTACAATTATTTATCAACCATTTATAATATATTATTATATTTCAAAACAATATTAATACAATTAGATTAATTAATCAATCAATAATAATATATATTACCATATTAATTTTCCATTATTCTTATTTATGTTTATTTTCATAAATTGGCCAATTTGAATTAATCTTATTTATGTTTGGTAAAATAAATAAAAATAATATTTATATTTATAGTTTATATTGTTCACAAAAATATGATTATAGTTTTGTTAATTTATTATTCTTATTTATTAAAAATATTATAATTTGAAACCAATTAATTGAATTCTAAAAGTAAAGGATAGTGAAGGTCGATTTCTGACCGATATTCAAATTCTAAAAATATTATTTTATTGATAAATTCTCTAAACCAAACATTTTTCACATAAGATTAATAGAATATTTTATTTTATTTTTAATTTTCAAGAGTAGAAAATCTTTTATCTTTAAAAAAACAGAAATTTTTTATAAAATCCTAAATTATTTGGAAAATTATAGGTAAACAAAATTCACTATACTTCACTATATTTTACAGTACTATGCATATTCTGAGTTCGGTTTCATAATTTTTGGTCGATTTTTGAAGGTTAAAGAGTTTCCTATTTTTAGATAATTTTTAGCGTTATTGCTTTTCTTGTTTTTATGGTTGATATTGAGGTTAGGAGGGTTAGGGTGTATTTTTTGAATTGGAAACAAGGCAAAAATGAGGGTTGAAGGGTTTGGAGTTGCGAAATACAGTTTTAAGGCCAAAAATGGCTCGTTTTGCCTTTTAGAGCCAAAGCAGTCTTTCAGCCGTCGGATTTTTTGAATTAAACATCCCAGAAAACGGCACGTCATTTTGGACCAAAGGTGGCAGCATTGATTTTGAATCGATTGTCACTTATCCAAAGCAGCGTCGTTTGGATAAGTAATATTTATCCAAAATGGCGGGTTTTAGACTATGGCGACTCTTTAAAAACAATATGTTTTGAGTTGCGTTTCCCCCAAAAAAAATAAAAAAAAAAGCCAGAGCCGTCGTTTTTAGTTCTATAGAGACCAAACGACGATGTTTTGGCCAAGGGTTGTAGAAAAGAGGAACCCTTGTTCCTACGAACAGTGCGTAAAAAATAGCTGAAAAAACGAAGAATTAGATTGAGCACAGGTATGGTGGGCTAGACTAAGAGCTGGCCCAATGGGTTGTTTAATTTGATGGGGCGCAGACTAATGGAGAAGCAAGTAAGGATTAGGCTGACAGTGGCGTAATGGACTTAAACTAATGGGGTTGGACTGGTATGGGTTGGGCTTGGAACTAATGAGCTTTCAGGCTTAATGGGTTAAACCTAATTATGTTGGCGCAGGTAATGGAACTTGAACTAATTAGGGTGGGCTCATTTGATGGGCTTTAGACCTTCAATGGGTTGAGCCCTAATTATGTTAGGCTAGTAATGGAGCTTGAGCCCAGTGAGTTGGGGATCTAAATATATTGGGCTGAACTAGCTGAAGAAGCTGAACTAATTAGGTTGGGCTAATTTGATGGGTTTAAACTAATGGGCATAAACTAATAGGTTGGACCTAATTTGATGGGCCTAGACTAATGGGCTTGAACTAGTGGGTTGGGTCTAATTTGATGGACCTAAACTAATGAGCTTAAACTAATAGGTTGGGCCTAATTTGATGAGCTTAGACTAATGGGCATGAAATAATGGGTTGAGCCTAATTTGATGGGCCTAAACTTATGGGCTTCAACTAATAGGTTGAGCATAATTTGATGGGCCTAAACTAATGGGCTTAAACTAATGAGTTTGGCCTAATTTGATGGGCCTAAACTAATGGGTTTAAATTAATGGTTTGGCCTAATTTGAATATTTAATAATTTAACCCTAATTCAAAAAAAAATTATAACATTCAATCATACTAAATGAAATAAAAATTATGTCAATTAACAATTCAAAAAATGATAACTTATACATATGGCTTATTTCGAGTGCATTGACAACTTAGATTAACTCGCGGAATACTCGTGGATAATCGGGTAACAAAATTACCACTCCACGAAAATCGAATGAGTCTCATTTGTACTTTATGGGGAACTCTACCCCAAAATCTATTGCAATGCAGCAGTTTACAATGACCACCATAGGATCATCTCTCTTTGAGTAAAATGGCCACTTGGGCCCATTATAAATCTCTGATATACATATCAACTGCCATAATATAGTTCAAGAGTTGAAATCACTCTTAATTCAGAGCATATATTAAGATTTCTGATTTTAATACATGTTATACAAAAACATCAAATATCAAGCGCGTCCGACAATAGCTGGCTCGACTCTAAAGTGAGGCGTTGTCTCGCATCGCTCAGCATGCAGGAAATAGTGATCCTCGACCCGGGGTGAGCAAAGCCCGATAGTGATAATTTCCTGCGTGGAGTTTACTCCGCCTAAGTGCACATGTCATGAAAAACAATCCTGCTTCAGTAAATCACGTGATCCCCTACTTGAATGTCTACATGCCCGATCCATGTCTCAAGTCCTCTCAGAGCTACACATGCAAGCGAATGCAGTAAAATACGGAGTTTTAAACAAAGAAACTTTTGTTCTCGAAAACTTACTCACAAGATCGATAAATATATTGGACTACCTCAGGGCAAAATGCATTTGGATAACCCTCTGGTAATTTATGGGCCTTAGAGGCGTGAATTGTTAGACAATCTCAAACCTGATTCTCAGAAAATCTTCGGAAATTAGGAATTCCTTTCCTGAGCATTTTCCTTTTCTTTCATTTCGTGTCGTAGTACTTTCAGCTCTAATGATAGGGTGCCTGCGGTGCATATGGAATCTGTTATAAGATAAAAATTATTCATGTATTTCTCTCTCAAACTATATCACTCAATCTTTTAAATTAGCGCGATTCTGTATTATCAGTCTTTGTCAAATATAGCGGAAATTAGCTATGAGCTAATTAACATTCTGGCGATTCATTTTGAATCACTCGACAACATAAAAATCACCAAAAGTCCATGAACTATTCACGTGAGCAGTGGGGAAACCTCGGAGTTTGTACTTATTCACGGCCCTAAATAGGAATTTTCTCCACTCGATTCAAAGCTTTTGAGACCGAAATTACGGCTAAAACAAGTCTCACAATATTCCTAACCATTCACATGGCTCTTAGACAAAGAATAACACGAGTAGGAAAAGATCTCTACCTCTTGGAGTTGTCGGAACTTCACCAAATCAGTGTCCACGCGTAGCCCTCGCCGCGTAGAATAGCTTTACTTCTTTGCCGTGAGGCAGGCCCGGTCGAGCAGTAGAAAATCTAGAGAGAAGAGCTCTCTCTCTCACAAACTCAAGGCTCTTAAAGCCACTTATACGTTTTCTCACTCAAATGGAGAAGAAAACTATTCATTGTTTTGACTTATACATTTAACATTTCAATTAATTCCTTCCATGTCCCCTCTTGTCTTGATTTTTGACACTTAACACAATCTAGGCCATTCATCTCATCCTCTCACTACTCATGTAACATGTGTCACATGGGTACATGTAATAGGTGACTTTTGTCACGTCACATGTCTTTCATGAGTCGTTTTACTCACCTAACACCCGGTGCCTCGAAAAACGTGAAATTCCGACTGTCTCGAAATTCGACATGGTAGCTAGATTTCGCGAGACGATTCCAACTGTGAAGTCCGTTTCGTCATCCGAGATCTAGAAAAGTTTCGAATTTTGGCCGAAATTACCATTTTTCCATTTTTCAAAAAATTCGAATTTTTCCGGGTTTTACATTCTCCCCTCTTTAAAAAGAATTTCGTCCCAAAATTTTGTACAATCACAACAACTCACATGCATATGCAACGTGCACTATGCCATGCATATAAACTAGTCATTTAAGTATTAAACGACTAAAGCCGCGTGCCTTCGTCCTTAAGCGAAGGGATGGGTGGCGCGTACCGTGTTCTCGACCACGTTTACTCCTCTACTCCGCGGTCTTTGCCATAGCGGCCTCATTAACCTCGCGATTGCGTTGCAAAACCTGATCCCGATATCATAATGCACCGTGGTCCCTCTCGGGGTCCCATCGGTGTCAACCTCAATCTCTCCCCGATCCACTATGAGGCTGGCGGATGCAGGTCTTTCTCAGGAGCATGGAGAGGCGTGAAGGAAATAACTTCGTGGACACACGACATGCTTGGCGGTAAAGCCAACTGGTACGCTACAGTGCCTACCCTCTCGAGTATCTCGAAGGGGTTTAATGAACCTTTGATAGCTTCGTGACACGCAAACGACCACTCATTTCTTAGGCATCACCTTGAACATGATCTGACATCGAACTCCTAAGGGTCGACGTCGTACATCGACGCAAGCTACCTCACCGGATCTGGCCAGTGAGAAGGCTTATTTGTCGTATCAAGCTCACCTTCTCGGAGGTGTCTCTAATCAGATGAGGACCAGTGATGGAGCTCTCTCCCACCTCGGTCCAACATATCGGTGATCTGGCCTCCTTATAATGCCTCATATGGTGCCATGCGCCCTTTCAAAGCTTGATAAGCTGTTGTTGTGGGAGGAATTCCCTTTAGAGACGAAATGCTCTTCCTAGCTACCCTTATGATCCGGGATGCTCGCTGACACATGTCCTCCTAACACATATATAAGTCTCTTTGTGACCATCATACTGGGTGGAAAATTTGTACTCGTGGTCCAGCGGAAGTGTAGTCTCTATCAGACACTATGAATCTTGGTACTCCATGTGCGGGTGATCTCGGATATACAGGCGAGAATCTCTCGATGTGAAAGTCATCACGCACTTTTGGTAGAAAATGTGTCGAGCTTAGTGGCCGAGTCACTATCGCACACATGCCGCATCATGTCGCTTAGGTGTCCATGGCAAGTGGGTCACGAATCCATGTTGACGTGCTCCTTCCCACTTCGGCCTCCCAGTAGCTGAAGTAGCTGCTGGCTTATGGTGCTTTCGGCCTTAACGGTGACACGTGAGACATCGTAGAACAAAGTCCCCCTCGTGTCTCTTCATCAGCTCCGATAGTATGGCGGCAGAATCACGGTACATCTGGTGCCGCGGATGCTGATAAATTGAGAGCGATGAAACTCCACGAGAATACCTCTCTCTCAAGTAATTGACTAGGGAACCACTGCGTCCTCATCAGAAGACTACCATCTGCGTGGGCGGTCGAAGCCCTGTCACACGTACTGGCGTACGGTCCACTGATGGACACTATCTCTGCGTCCACGCCCGCCAGGACTCAATCACTCTACTCAAAGAGGCGGTGTATTAAACTCCCCAGCGTACTGAGCTTGCTCATTTGTCGCTGTAACCTAAAGCGTCCGCAAATCTGAGCATTTTCCCGCTCGGGAAGCTATACTGTGATGCTCCACCTTGTGACTTCCGGCCGAGTGCATCGGCCACCGTGCCTTACCGGGATGGTAATGCAAAGTGAAGTCATAATCCTGCAGGAACTGTCATCTGCATTTGCCTCGTATTTGAGGTCCATTTACGTGAAAATATACTTCAGACTTTGTGGTCTGATTACATCTCGAACTGCTCACCATATAAGTAGTGGCATCAAATCTTCATAATGGCAAGACTACATTTGACGTAGCTCCACGTATCTGTGTGTGGGTAATTTTGCTCATGATTCTTCGTGACCCAGCAGGGAACCATAGCTACTACCTCGGTTTGCATCAAACACATCCCTATCGTCCAGGCCCTCGAGGCATCGCAATACATACTTGCCCACATCTATCAGGAGTATCAAGATAGGAAGCCATTAGTAAGTCTCCTCTTGACCTGGAATGCCTCTCGCATCGGTCATCCCAAATCAAACTTGACTCCTTCGAGGTCAATCTCGTCATAAGTGCCAATCGGGAGAAATCCTCGATGAATCTCTGTAGTACCCGGCTAATCGAAACTATGTATCTCGAAGATTGACTTTGCTCTCCCCGACTCATGCGACCTCTGGCCTTTTCTAGGTCCGCACGCCCTAATGCGGCACCACGTGTCAGAAAATCTCACCTCGATAGCCGAAACTCATATACTTGAACTTAAGCGTACGGTGTGATATCTTAGCAACTATAAAACAATCCTCAAGTGATACTCATGTTCCCACTCGCATTGGGAAGTGGTCAATGTCATCCACAAAGACTGGTGACAAAGCCCGATCTCTAGATGGGGTTGGAATACCACATCATGATTAGTGAATGTTGTTGGCGCGATCGTCGGTCGAAGGGCATCAGCAGCAAACTCAAAGTGCTTATAACATGTCTGAGCGTCTTAGGGATATTTGTCTCCCTAGCCCTCGGCGATGGTAACAGTCTTTTGAAAGGTCTATCTTGGAGTAGACCTTTGGGCTCATCTCAGCGATCGAACAAATCCTTCGAACCTCGCGATGGGTAGATTCTTGATCGTAACCACCATTCGGCTACTTTATAATCAATGCACGGTCGAGGTTTTGTCACTTAACTTCTTCTAAATAGAGCGGAGCGCCCGTGGTGAAGTGCTCGGTCTAATGAACCCCTTGTCCGGTAATACGTAATTTGGACTGCGAGTTCACTGCAACTCGGCTGGTGCCCATCTATGTGGAGTCATGAGATGGAGGCGAAGTACGAGGGGTGTAACTCGTCTGCGAGTTTATAACCTCTGTGGAGGCAATCCCGATAGCTCATCAGGAAAAACATCCTCATACTCGCAAACTACTCGAGGTAGATCTAGTCTCACCTCGACCTCTAGGTAAAGACTGCATTGCTTGACCCGCGATTGTCACAACACCTAGACTCGTGCATCGTCTAGGGGAAAATATCATGCTGTCCCCCTGATACAACACGGTGCAGATCCTGCATGTAGGCGGGTAACCTCAGCTAACAATCGATAAATGCTGGAGTAGGCTGTCGACGATCCACCCCGGGATGACGTCGGTTTCCAGCATGTCCGCTGACCCTCAGGTCGAGCATGAGTAGAATCACTGAGATCTCTCTGCTTTCGTAACCATGACATATCATCCACTATCCCACATGCATAATCCACAGGAAGGGCTTTCACATACAAGGGCTCCTCGAGGCCTCAACCTCTAAGTGACTCTATCACAGTGTCACGGCGTCTCTAAAGGTGTAAACCTGACCTCAGAACCTTGTTACATATTGAAAATATTTCATACACTATGTCCATGCATTCATAGGTAATGCAAGACAATAATTCTATATATTAAATCATATGCAACAAAAAAAAAATTTAATTTATTTTATTTTAAAAAATTTTATTTTTATTTTTATTTTTTAGTTTTTTTGAAAACCTCGTGAACAGTGCTCATGAACAGTGTCCCAAATAGTGACTGAGAACAGTGCACTGAGTCAAGACTGGGTCAAGTGCATAATGTGCACACACCCATGGCCCAGGCTGCGCGCCTGCTTCTTGGCGCGGCACATCGTGTCGCGGGCCTGGCCGGCCGGTGTCGCGGAGTGCCCTACCGTGTCGGTTGCACCCCGCGCGGCGTTGGTCGCGTAGGTCCATGGCCGTGTGCTGCTTGTGGCCGTGTGCCGCACCATATCGTCTCGCAGGGCGCCGTATCATGGCACTTTCCCCGGCCGTATCGTGGCCCTTGCTGCCTATTCATGCATGCCTATTGCGTGCCTCCTAGCCCTGCCTGTCACGATACAATGCATTGTATCGTGACTCATTTAGAATGGGCGGGTAGCCGATTGGGATTTCTTGCACCTTTTTTTCACATCATTTTTTCTCATTCCATTTCTTTGGAAAACCACCAAAAAAAATATTTATTTATTTTTTTCATTTTCCAGTAGAACCAAATAAATTTATTAAAATTCATTTTATTTTATTTTTTTCAGTTTTACACATTGTAAAACCTCAAATTTTTTTTTCTATGTGCTATTCACTAAGCACACAATCACACAATTCATATAACACATGATCACACAATTCATACACAACAACTCATATTATGCACACCATTCACACATAAAACACAATGCATGCAATGTTCTAATCCTGTCCCGTGACTGCCTAGGTAATCACATACCTAAGCTCTACACCCACCGAGCTCCCAAGGTAATCGTTTACCTTTGCTCACGATGCGAGTTGGCCCCATTTCGAGGGGGTCGGGTTGTGACCCGTCAACCCGCGGAATACTCGTGGATGTCGGGTAACCCGACACCACTCACGAAAATCGGGCAGAGTCTCCTTTGTACGGGGAGCTCTACCCAAATACAACTTGTCCCAAACAGTTTACAATGACCACATCGGGTCCACATGCTAGTAAAATGGCCACTTGGGCCCATGCCTCGATACTCACAATATACATATCAACTATATAACATAGTTCAAGAGTTAAGAAATCACTCTTAATTCAAACATATATTAAGATTTACAATTTTTAATACATGTTACCACAAAAACATCAAAATATCAGCGCGATCCGGCACCTTTAGCTAGAGGCCTCTGGTATTTGTCATGTATGCCTCCTTGTGCACGAAATAGTGATCCTCGACCGGAATTGAGCAAAGCCCGGTAGTGATAATTTCCTCATTAAGGTTACTCCGCCTAAGTGCACATGTCATGAAAAACAGCCACACTCAAGTAAATGATCCTACTTGAATGTCATACATGCCCCGATCATCTCGAGTCATCTCGACTCCTCCACACGATACTGGCAGAATCTGAAGTAAAATCTGATTTTAAAAAGCAAGGCTTTTGTTACCGAAAACTTACTCACAAGATTCGGTAAATATGTTGGACTACCCTACGAGTAGATACGTTGGATAACCCTGCGAAACAATTCATGGGCCTTCGAGTGTGAATTGTTAATGATGTAACAGATTCTCGAAAAATCTTAAAGTCGAAATTCCTTTCACGAACATTTTTCCTTTTCTTTCATTTTTCGTGTCATGCACCACCCAATATTAAGTGCGATGCGCTATGGGAGATACGTGTATGCCAATCCCAGGAGATATTCATGCTAATATATAAAACATGTATATATTAACATAATTAATTCCACAAATTCATGTTATTAAATTCACACTCAATAACATGAAATTGAAGCTCACATGTGGGCTAATTAACAATTACAAGCAATTCATTTTGAATCACTCAACAACATAAAAATCACACCAAAAGTCACATGAACTATTCACCTAAACAGTGAAACCCTCGGGTTGGCACTATTCACGGTCACACAAATAGGAATTTTCTCTACTTGATTCAAAGCTTTTGAGACCGAAATTACGGCTAAAACAAGCCTCAGAATATTCCTAACCATTCACATGACTCTTAGCCAAAGAATAACACAAGTAGGAAAAGATCTCTACCTCTTGGAGTTGTCAGACTCCACGAATCGGTGTCCAGCGTAGCCTAGCGCGTAGAACAACTTTACTTCTTGCTTAGTCGGGCGCGGTTCGAGCGGCCAGAAGGCGAAGAATCTGAGAGAGGAAGGATCTCTCTCTCTCTAAAACTCAAAAATAAGCCATTCTTGGCGTTTTCTCCTTTGAATGGAGAAGAAAACTATTCTTGTTTTATCTTTCATTTTAACATTCAATTAATTCCTTCCATGTCCCCTCTTTGTCTTGATTTTTTGACACTTGGCACAATCTGGGCATTCATCTCATCCTCTCACTACTCCTTGCAACATGTATCACGTAGGTACATGTAGTAGGTGACTTTTGTCAAAGTCACATGTCTTTCCATAGCTAGTTTTCGTACCAGGCACCGGTGCCTCAGCGTGAAATTTGAATTTTGTCTCGAGATTTGTGAGGTCGATGTGGTAGTTGAATTTCGTGAGGGCGATTCAACGGTGAAGTCGTTTAAATCGTCAGATTTAGAAAAATTTCAGATTTTGGCCGAAATTACCATTTTACTATTTTTCAGAAAATTCGAATTTTCCCGGGTTTTACAACTTAGGGTAAATTCAAATATTATAAAATTTAATTTCCCATTATTCAAGACTAATTTCACATATTATAATCTAAAATTGCATATCAAAAAACTTGTAATTTAATATTGACCAGCCTAAAGTCCATGCAAAATTTCAAGTTAACTATTAACACTACAAAAATATAATTACACAAATAACACAAATTAAGCCCCAAAATACAATAAAGTAAGAAAATATAGGATTCAGAAGCTAATTACATAAGTTTATGATAACAATTTTTCACATAAGTTTAAATAAGCAATTTTCCTATCCACACACATAAATCTCATAACAGCCCGTAAAAAGAAAAAATCAATCCCACTAAATAAAAATAAATACATGTGGAATTTTATGCTAAAAGAAAAGTATGCGATGGCAAAAAAAAGAAGGTATGAATATTTTACCTTTGTGATTTTTGTCTTTAATTTCTTTGAGTAGAAAGAAAAGAAGAAAAAAAAAAAAAAAAGAAATGAGAGGAAACTAGGATGGAAGAAAAGAAGAGAGGAAGGAAGGAGAGGAAAAAGAGAAGAAGAAGAAGAAGGGAGTTGGAGGAGAGAGAAAAAAAAAAGGGGGGGGGGTGGCGGGGGGGTTGAGAGCAAAAAAGAAGAGAAGAGGGAGAAGAGAAGAAATAAAGGAAGGAGAGGAAGCCAACCTCGTTGGGTGAGAGCAAAAAAGAAGAGAAGAGGGAGAAGAGAAGAAAGAGAAGATGGAGAGGAAGCCAACCCTGTTGGGCTACGGGGAAGAGAGAGGGGGGTAGTTGGGTAGAGTATGGTCATAGAGGATGGGTGGAGAGAGAAACAGGGAGCAGGAGAATGGGGGGTTTGAAAGAAAAAAAAATTAAATAAAATAAGAAATAGTAATAATAATAAAAAAAACAAAATCAAAAGTAAAATTTAATAATAATAATAAAAATAATGTGTTAGAAAATTTTGGGGTCTATAAATATGCCCATTTTCGGTAGAGTTCATGAGTGTAACGAATGTGAATAATGGAATTCAGTGAAAGTGTGAAAAATGAGTGAAATGAGATGAATTCTATTGAAGAATAAAGGAGACCCCCAAAAGTGTCCACAAAGAACACTACCTCTCTTAAACTCAAGTAGCTAAATGAGTTCTAAAAAAAATCAAAAGCAAACAACAAAAGGACAAAACAACATGGAGGCTAGCAAAGTCATGACATAAATCCAAGTTCTTTCTAAGAAGATCCTCCCAAAGGTGAAACCTATATCAAAACCTGAAACAAGCGAAAATCGATCGACCCATGGGTGATAGAATGGTCATGTGCACTGTATAGCGATCAACACCTATCATGGAGAAACTCATGTGCTAGCAAGCGGAGAGTACGACAACCAAAATAAACTATGTGATCAAAGTGTGCGATGATAACGATCATGAATATTGGTAGCGATATATGTCTCTGATAAAGATGGAAATCGAGGTCGAACTGGTGAAGGCATTAGAATATACGGCAAACGAGGAAAAACAAAGCGAAGCCTAAATGCGAACTATTAGAGATGTATAAAGGTAAATCTGAAGTGCGAACATCGATATGCGAGAAAATGAGGAAATCCCGAGCGTCTAATCTAACAATCTTGATGAATGTGATCTGATATAGTTTGAACATCGATCCATATGAAGGCGAAGTCTGAGATACTTGATATCACGAGGAAGACGAAGTCTGAGCATTGTATCTGATTGTCTTTAGAAAATGTGATACATATGAAGTCGAACATCGATCATATGAAGCGGTTGGACTCTTGATATGCGAAGGCGGTGCGAATGTACGATCTGTTGTGCTAAGCGAATGTGATGCGGACGGAAGTCTGAGACATCGGTGATGATGATCCATATGAAGGCAAAGTCCCGAGCGCTGATATCGCGAGGAAGACGAGAAGTCTGAACGTTTGATCTGCTGTGCTAGCGAATGTGATGCAGATGAAGTCCGAACATCTGATCCATATGAAGGTGAAGTTTGAATGCTTGATATACAGAAGACAAAGTCCCGAGCGATCTAGTCTGGCGTGCTGCGAATGTGATCTGAATGAAGTCTGAACCTCCCGATCCATATGAAGGAATCCCCGAATGCGCTTTTTTTTTTCTTTGAGAAGACGAAGTTTAAGCGTCGACTTTGTTATGCTAGCGATGTGATGCAGGATGAAGTTGAACCTCCGATACATATGAAGGCGAAGTCTGACGCGACATATAAAGACGAAGTCTGACGCGTCGTCTCTTTGTGCTGGCACGTGTGATGCGGATGTCTGATCCATATGAGCGAAGTGCGAGCGATATGTAAGAAACCGAACTCTAAGCGTCGGGCGAAGATAGTAAAGGCGAGTTAGAGGGTATGCCTATTTATGACATCGACATAAACATGATGAAGTCTAAATGTAATATGATAGCTCGTATCCTCGATGGAAGCGTTTCGACAAATGACCACCTCGAATGATCCTGAAAGATAGGGGATATGCCCTAGTGTGGCATCTGTAAAACATGATGAAATCCCGAAATTTCATAACAAGACTCATCCTCTCGATAACAATTGTATGTCTGAACAAAAAAATTCACGATGATCACAGTAGATAAGGGTTGGCTTTTAGTATGACATGTACGCCATCGATAGAGATGTGATGAAACCCCCGAATATCAAAATATGACTTCGACATCTCAACAAGAATCTTTTGTCTACACAAACAAACACATCAAGAATGATCACAGCGAGATAGTGGTGCCCGGTACTTGGCATGTCGAGGAATCGATCTAAACTCTGCATTTGATATGACGACCTCGGGTCATACAGAATCGCGACTTGAAATGGATCCCAGCTAGCGAGGCATCTTCTAGAAAAGCCACATAATAATGTCGGATATCGACCAGTCTCAAATGCCTATTAAAGTAGATCTTTGTCAAAGAAAACATTAAATCCCATGGTCTCAGGGTGGTCTTATGACCACGGTGTAATGTAGGCTTAAGGTTGATAAGGTAAAAGAAATGAAGGGAAACCCCAGGCTCGAACACTTGATGATCTTATGCCCTCGTGTGTGGAATGCCACATGCATAAGAAGTCTCATGAGCCATGGACACAAGAACATCCAATGGAAGTGCTAATAATAATGATGTGATGCAAAAAGTGTAACATGTGGTAAGATAGGTAAGAGGAAAATGATGTAGAGTGAAACATCAAACTTGAAATCAATAAACATATGAGGGTGATAAATGTGAAAATGAGATGTATGAAGTCAAGAAGATAAATAACAGTATGGAAAAAACTGATGATGATATGATGAATCTACCTAAATCACTACATGGGAAAGACATGTCGTCGACAAATTGGATAATGAATATGACACTGACTCGGAGCCCTTAGGAGATGATCAGTCATCGCATCTCTCCTTAATAAAATCTCAGAAGTAAGCCGTAATCTTGGGATCTCGGGAAGCTCACATACGAACTCCCACAAGTAATACATACACTCAAAATAATGATCTTCATAAATCCATATACGTACTCAAAGAATATATACACGTGCACATTTGTTTATATATATTTTTTATTCTCTTTTTTTTTCTTCATTTTGTTTTTTGTTTTTTTTTTGCTTTTTTTTGTTTTTTGTTTTTTTTCCGTATAGACTGAATAAAACAATGAGAGACAAACCAATATGGCAATAAATGAACATATCTCCAAGCGAGAAGGTACAATAAAACAACTCAAATGAAATGACATAAGCCTCTCAAACTAAAAGTCTATGAATAAATGTCGATGGAATGAGTGAATGGATGACATGACAAACCCCGTGCGATAAAATGGTAGATCTGTCCAGTGGAAAGAATGAATGCTCTTGAGAAGTCGGATAGAGAAAAAAAAAGTGGTGAAAACATGTAGAAACTATGAAATGGAACGGATGTAAGGAAGTAGATGGTAGGCGATATGTGTCCATAAATAAGAAGATCCTAAACTAAGGCATCCCACGCTAGGGCCACTTATCCGGGTATGAAAGGTAAACGGGGCTATAAAGAGAAAAATAGGTCAAAATGCGTGCGTGAGGCTCGATGGGAAGCTACTTGATAAAAAAATGTGAGTAACAAGTGATAAGGTGCTAAGCGAAATGATGGCCACCCATCTCATACGACCAAAGGTCTTAAACGTAAAACTTTTTAGTTGATCCACACGTTGGTTATTTCTGGTGGTTTCCCAAGTCCATCAACCGTACGGCCCCCTGCAGGTTCAACTCTCTAACAATGTAGATTAAAACTGAGTTGGGTTTAAACTTCCCTCTAGAATTCGGTGACTAATCCTCTAAGGACTCTGAAGCAGAATCGCCTACATTTGTAGTGGTCTAGGTTTGACTGCTTTTTGGCTTGCGGGCTGTGCTCTTTTGGTAGCTTGAATATGGTCGGCGACTCTTGCTCTCACCTCATCTAACAAGCTAAAACGTCGAATACATTGATTGAACCTACTCGCCTTTGAAGTCTGCTGCTCAGGGGCTACTCTCGAGGATCCCATCTCTATCTCGAAAGGGCAAAGCGCTCCATGCCGCAAACTAGAGTAAGGTGTGGCTCTGTGAAGTCTGCAAAGGAGGTCACGTCATCGTAATGCTAAAGGAAGCTTCGGACTGATCTCGAAGTCTCGATCATCTTGCATGAATCCTCTTAATATTCTTGTTCTCGGCCTCCTCTTGCCCCATTTATGCACGGCTTATACAACGGTGATGTGATCTTTGGATGCCGTATCTACATAATGAGAGTGTCAACCTCGCCTTAATTACACCCTGTATTTAGATATCAACTCATGAGGAACATGGCTACCTACAAATATTGTCTTTGCTCGATAAAAGGTAGCCACAGGCGCATTTAGCTTTGCATAAGTGGCCTCTACCCGCCGTGAAATAATCAATAGCATTAGAATGAACTCATGACCCTTTAAAGACTTAGGCGAGGAAATCTTCACACAATAATATCTATGCCACTAGGCGAAACTTGACCGGGATCGTCATTCAACTCTGATGGTGGGCGATGTGAATCTCCATGCATTTGACACTGTACATCTCGGCAAACTAACGGCAATTTGTCTCGTAGTCGACCAAAATAGCCCGATCCTCATGAATCTTACGAGCCAACATATGTCCTCCCATGTGGGGCCCATAAACTCTGGCATGGACCTTTCTCATTGCCCGATCAGCTGAATCTTGGTCTAAGCACAACAGTAACACACCATCAACTGTATGTCTATATAGCGTCTCTCCATGTATCATAAAGCGGGTGACGGCGCCTCCAAGCTCTCTTGTCCTTAGTAGTCGCTCTGCTCGGGGTATGTGCCATATCCCCAAGCTGATAAATATCCTTGATTCCACGGACCATCATCAAACCACGACTTATCAATTAAGCAACAATAAAGCGAGAACACTTATAGTCTCAAGCTAGCAAAGGCGAACTACCACGAGGAATTTCAATCATGGAAGCAGAAGCCGTTTGAGCATCGACGAGGCGGTCTGGCAGCTCTAGGTAGGTGAATTTATAGCTCAAAGTCGTCAAATCTCCACGCTAGTAACTACAAATAAATAATATGGCCTAAGCTTCATCTGCGGTCTTCGATCACCTTGGATCTATCTAATCACTAGATTAGAATCACCAAATATCTCTATCCTTCTAATCCCGAGCTCAAGTGCAGTCTCTAACCCAAGGATACATGCCTCATACTCAACAATGTTGTTCGTGGCTAGATAACGATCATGAGCGAGCAATTGATCTCGGGATATGATCCTCATGTAAATAAATAGAACGCAATCCCCATATCTAAAATGGTTATTGCACCATCAAAGTACGTAAGCTAACTAGGCAAACTAGTCACCCCTATATGATCTCACGTTCGGAAAATCTCATCATCGATCCTACTTGTCGGTAACCGGAAGTGAGGCTAAGTGATTTGCTAACACACTCCCTTTTATAGACTTTTGAGTGACATACTGAATATCAAACTTTGTCAAAAGTACAAACCATCTCATGGGTACGCTCGTCGAAACTTAGTGTGTGACGGATATCTCAGAGGATCTAAGCGAGGAAGCAAAGGTGCACGAGGAATACTCTGTCATGTAATGTCTCAATCTCCGAGTGGCCCAAACCAAAGCTAAGCAGAATCGTTCAATCATAATGTACCTCGTCTCATACTCCAACATCCTCTTACTCATATAATAGATAGCTCGCTCCTTGTTGGAATCATCAATTGGTACATGCACCGGCGAAATATTTGAAGCAAGCCAAAGATATATGAGGGTTGTCAGGACATGGGGAGGGTACCAAAATAGGAGGAAAGCAAAATACTCTCGTCTGGCTCAAACGCACACTAGCATTGATCATCTAAACCTTAAGTGCATTTCTTCCTCGAAAAGTTAGAAAGATAGGCTCCACGAAGTATCTGATGATACAACGATAAACACGCTAATATATTTATGACCTACCTAAGAAAACCGGATCTTTGAATCCTGGATCTGCATGGTGGGAACTTGTGCAGAAGGGCGCTCTCTGATCTTATCAGGATCTGCCTCGATACCTCTCTCACTAATCATGTAGCCCAAGAGCTTCCCAGAAGTCACTCCAAAAATTCACTTCTTAGGATTTAGTCTTAATCTAAAGCATCTGATCCTTTGGAAAAAGCACTCTAGAGCTGCCCAGTGATCTGCCCTATCACGGGACTTCACAATCATATCATTCACATAGACCTCAACATCCCTGTGTATCATGTCATGAAGCGGTCACGTGCTTCTCGATAGGTAGCACTGCGCGTTCGCCAAATGGCATATTTCATAGCGATGGGTGCCCAGCCCAGAGATGAAAGATCATCTTCTCCACGTCTCGAGAGCCATCATATCGATTATAACCCGGAGAATCCATCCATAAAGACAACATTGCATGCCTGTAGTACTGTCGGCCGGTATGTCGATATGGGAGAAGAAAATCATCCTTGGGGTTGGCCTTGTTGAGATTTCTAAAGTCCACACAAACTCTAACCTTGCCGTCCTTTTTGGGAACAAGGACGACATTAGCCAGCCACTCGGGATACTGAACCACTAATATGAAGCCAACACTAAGTTGCTTTTGAATCTCCTCCTTCACTTGTAAACTCCATCAGGGGTGTAATCGCCTTAATTTTTGCTTAATCGGTCTAGTATGTGGCACCAATGGTAGATGATGCTGAACTATAGAAGGGTCGAGGCCTGGCATGTCCTCATATGACCACGCAAAAACATCCAAGTAGGATCTGAGTAACTGATGACCGACCAAAAGACATATACAAATCTATGACACTATTACCAAAGGACTATTGTCTAATCCCCGGCAACGGCGCCATAAAACTTGATGATCGACCAAAACACATATACAAATCTATGACACTATTTCCAAAGGACTATTGTCTAATCCCCGGCAAAATCGCCATAAAACTTGTTGTGACCAAAATACATAAACAAATTTATGACACTACTACCAAAGGAATATTAACTAATCCCAGGCAACAGTGCCATCAACTTGTTGACATCATACTATCATAACCAAAAATCTCTTAGAGTAGAACAATTTAATTTATTGGTTTTGGTCAGAAATTCTGCAAGTGCACAGGTCGACAAGTAATAAAATGGACTTAAGTCGGATGCTCGATCCACGAGATCTCAGGAATTTTCATCAACTACATTTACTCGAAATTAATACTATTTGGACCATAAATTGATACGGGGTTCCAGCATGAAAGCTGGGAAATCAACTAGTTCAAAGAGAAATGAACATTCAAATAAACTGAAATAAAACAAATGAAGGAAAATAAATTTCTACAAAAAGAAATGAATACTGAACAATTATCATAGGAAGACACATTAAGAGAAACAGTCATAGTGAACGATCAATTCCTGTAGTTCATACTGAATTAATTTCTTGGATTATCTCGGGATTTCAAAATCGTCGAGGCATTTGTAGTGCGTGCGGATCTCTCCACGCTCCACATTTTAGATTATCTCTCTTCTTCTGATTCTCTCAGTTACGGGAGCGAGATAACTACTTTAATAAGAACTTCCTTAACACAGGTATTTTCTTTTGCAATACTTCATACCCATTTTATGAATTTGTACACAGCTTCAGTTATCGGTCAAGCAGATATGACTTCAAATTACTCTTCTCGAAATTAAAATAGATCTTTCCTTGATTAGATCTCGGCTAACACGGGATTGGCCTCGCTATCCGAATTGAGGTGAAATCTACCCTTGTTTAAATAGATAGAGTCGTTCAACTCGTTCTTGACTTCAAGTGAGAAGAGGATTTATGCAAGTGAACTCACAAAGCTCGAAAGGATCCGCAATAAGCGAGGTTAGTATACCTTGAAGAAATGTACATTACTCCGGGATTATGCTTCCGCGTGTCACTTTCGGAGGACCTCCTTGAAATCGAGTAGCAGCCTTGATTCTTAACGGGTATGAAGTAAGCCCGATATTCGAATCGAAAATCAATAAACTCATATTACGAGAAGTAAATTCGTGGCAAAAATGAATAAGATCTTTACGCAAATTACTCTAGCGGGAAAAATCAATTATTATAAACGTTCACTAAATGTTTGGATTCTCGATTCTTGAATCACGAGGCGGCATCATACGTCCGAAAAGAATAGCGCAGTCGGCGAAATAATCGAATCGAGAAGTTTGTCTGAACCCCGATGCATTCCGGTAGTAATTTTGAAAGAAGTAGATTACGTATTCGGCAGTAACGATAACATTGAGGATCAAAAAAATAATAAAAGCGAAAAAAAAACTAGACAAACATACGCTGCAAATAAAAGAAAAGAAAGAAAGAAAAGAAAAGAAAAGAAAGAAAAAAGTGAAGCCTAGGCTACGGATCTCTCTTTTGATCGCCTCAGACTTGCTTTTCTAATGCGGGTAGGCTAACGTATTTATAGGGTTTCGGTTGGCCCTGTCGATATAACCTGGCGTAGTTTCGGAGTAGCCGGGCCCGAGTTCTTTGCTCCGGTTGACCTCCGGTTCTCTTGTCGTGACGCCAGACTCGTAGCCGACATTGATAAAGTTAAGCACCACCATGGTACGTGCGTTGGGTTATCACGACACGATCTTATGCCGCCGCGAGGTTTTGGTTGATCGCTTGTGATGTCGACATCATGGCCTTGTCAGCGACATCCATTCTAGTCCTTTGCGATCATCAATGGTTGTTCACGATGTCGCGACATCGAGGATGTTGTATAGCATGGGCTCGAGTCTCTGCGCCGCCGCGGCAGTTTGTCGTGATGTGCGACCTCGAGTTTTCTTGTCAGCGACATCGCTAATGGCTCTTGTTTCCTTGAGCGGATGTCCCGATGTCGTGACATCACCTGCGTAATTCCGAAGCCTTGGTTGATCTCCTCTTGATGTCACGACTTGGCGACTAAGTCTGCACGTAACAACCCGGTTATTTCTTGGTATGCGACATCGGATCTTCTTGTAGCGACATGACCTTATCTTTCTTGTAGGTTGCAATGGTTGTTGATGATGTCGACTTAATAGTTTGTCGCGACGCCATCTTTTAATTTATACTCCTTCTTGTTTGCCTGAAGCATGTTCCTGTCCGCGACACGCATCAAATTCTCTTCAATCTTCGATGTAGCGACTTTAGATGGGTATGTGAATATGTGCTGTCAGTATTTCGACCGATTGCTTTCATTACTGCTCTGCCATTCGTTGCATTTTATCCACTTATTTGCGTTTTCTCTTGCTTTTTCTTAACTTTCTTGCTTCCTTCTGCTAATGACAAATTGGTGAGTTTCTTCATAATTCGTATATTAATTATTCAATTTTGGCAGAAAATCAAACGAGAAAAATGGACTAAAAGAGATGACTTTTAACGCTCATCGGTAACTTTGTGTATCCTCGTTTGTAGGCAAGTGGTCTGGGTCCTCAACTCTCTAAGTTGTTCCACTGTACTAAGGTCAATTGTCTCAAGGTCATCAAAAGGAGGTGAAACTCGCTCATCAGTAAAGCTATGATCGGAGTTAGACTGGTAGCTATCATCAAAATCAGGCTGCAAAGGCTCCTCATTAATATCACAAATCTATGATGTGGGTGAATGAGGTGATCAATAAAGACAATTGAATACCGAGTGCTTTCGAATCCGCAGATGAGTAAGTACATCATTGGAACGTGAGACAAATCCCAAAAAAACATCAAAAGAAAGTGGTGGGTCCACATAATCGGACTCTCCCACAATATGTCCTAGAATATCAGGAGATGCAATATCAATAATAACATCATCTGTAATCGCATCATCATCTAGAGTAGGAGGAGCATCCTCATCATCTCTCAAAGCAAGCACACGAAAATAACTAAGTGTAGAATTTGGCATGAGCTTACTAGCAAAATACGGAGTGGCTCCTCGACATAATCGTCGGGCTGACATAACCCGTCGATACCCCCGTGTCGGCTATCTCATCAGGAGGCACATAAGTACGGCACACTGGGCCTCTAGGAAGGAGGAGAGATCAAGGTGTTAAGAAGTGTTAGGAGCCCACCACACAATTGGCTAGTGAAAAAGCTGATGCGGCTGACATGCTGAATATCGGTAGTCTCATCAATCGATCCGTAAGGGATCTGGTAATGGCTCTGAAGCCCTCCTGAAATAGTCGGTCGACCTGGCCCATGGGGCCAGAGGATGTCAAATGGAATGTGATGAAGTAGAGATCTGACCCTCTCTTGGCGCAGTTGTGCCATGCATCGAAAATCTGCCTCTACGGGTGCAAATCTGGGCGAAGGGTGGAGTCGTGGTCCCAGCGTGATAAATTCGCTACGGCCGTGCGACGATGCTTACCAACGAGCGAGCATGTATGACATGCTCCTCATCATGTCCCAATGATCGTCTTTATGGCGAATCTTTGACAAAATCCCCATTTCGTGATGCATTACCTGCGTCAAAAGAGAATCAGATCATCGCCGAATCATCACCCCATGGCTAATCTGCGATCTAGGCTCGAAGTCGAATGTGCCCCTCACGCGAGATGAAATAGTGATCACTCGACCATCATGAATGAACTTCACCTTCAAATGAAGGGAATATGGGATATCGCCAACACTATGAATCCATGAGCCGCCTAAGAGTAGGTTAAAGGATATAAGGATCCTTAAAATCTGAAACATAACCTGAAAAATGGCGGCTCGATCATGAAACGAGAGTCGAGGAGTGCCCATCACCTCTCTAAGATATTGTCATAAGCTCATTTGTCTATGTATATGGCTCAAAATCACGTGGACCCATATCTAGAGCAATAACGATGGCAAGTGAATGACATTTAGGGCGGATCAATTATTCTAGAAGGGCCGGATGGAACATGACGACCTAAGCAACCAACGATGCATATGCAGGTCGAGTGGTGTAGTGCGAACCTAGGGGTAAGTCATCCTCAGAGAAAATAATGCAACTGGCTCGATCAGTTGTGAGCATATGTATCAAGCCCTCTGGCGATGTGGTATTGTCAACTTGAATCCGGCTCAGAGCCTTAATCAAAGTCTCTCTATGGGTGGTAGAGGAAGCTAACAAACTCGAATAGAATGCGAGCACATGCTCATGTGGCGCTTGAGGATCTCATCATCCTCTGTCATTGTCTCGTCTCTAGTAGTATCAAGATCTATGGGTTGAGATGGAACTGGAGGCTGCTGTCTGACCACTCTACCTCCTTTGATAACATACTGAATCTCTTATATATCAAATATCCCTCGGCGTGGAGTCAAAATAAAAGGAGTCTGAACACTATAACAAGGCAAAGTCATTGGCCTCGGTGCGGGGATCCAAACTTGAGTAATGCTCGGTGCCAAAATGATATGTGAGTGAATCCGCTGGCTCGAAAATGCCTCATGAACGCCGTTATCGCCATAACCATCATCAAATTCTATGGGCTCCGACCTCTGATCACCCCATGACAACATATTGATGCGATCCTCAAACTCAGCAAAATCAATAGAATGAATACCTCCCGCTGGAGGAGGAACCGCATGTGTAGAGTAAGTCGGAAGGGGGTTAGAACTAATGCTAGGCTGTCCCAATTGCACAATACCCCCGGTCAATCAAGTCTCATGAACATGTCTCAAAGCGCACGATCTATAGTATGTCTAGGCTTTACGCTAGCACAATGTAGGTCCATCCGAAAATGAGGGTGAACAACCCACAGAATGGCCTCGCAATGGATCGACAACTAACAAATATCAATGTCTCAGAAGACTCACCCAAAGGTATGTCTACATGCAAAACGTTCAATTGCCTAGGCTGCCAGAAACTGTGGGCGCCTGGGGTCTAAGATGAGCGCAGGTGGTCTCTCCATAACTCATGCAACAGAAACGGGTGTGTGGTGGAGCATATGGAGCTGGTAACCTGGCCACCGAGGTGGTATGGAAGGTTCATACTGAACTCAACTCGGCGTAGGGAAGTCTTTGCGCGGTCCCATGTATGCATACTTATGCCCGGTGCCCTATGTTTAAAGGAATCGAACGCCCTACCTTCCCGGTCTATATGATCTAAATGGCTTCTTCCCCTTACTATCAAGAGGAAGAATCCGACCATAAACCGCGCGCCATACCATCCTCGATACCATACAATGCGTCTATCAAAGCTCTATAATCCATAATCAGTACACCCACAAGATGGCTAGCGTAACTGGGCTGTAAAATCCTCATGATCATGCACCGCTCTCTCTCCGATGACGACCACCTCATCCGACAACCTTCTCCCTCAAACGGGAGATGAATGATGTAGCAGTCTCATGAGCTCCCTACCTCATAACCTTAAGCTCTCTCTTAGTGATATCTATGACAGTGTTGAAAGAGAACTGTTGGATAAACTCGTGGGCAAGATCCTCCTAAGTCCGCCTGCGCAAAGCATTCAAGGTGGCAAACTAGCTCTGTGCCACACTGCTCAGTGATAAAGGGAACAACATGATCAACTGAGCCTCATCCAAACCCATGCCCCTCATCAACTGACTATATATCCTTAAATGAGAACTTGGACATTCTCTGCCTGTATACCTCTCCATATCAGGCATCCGAAATTTAGGCGGCAGTGGGGTCACAGGTACATTATCAAATCCATCCCACACATCCATACCCTCTCGCAATCCTCAATCAGAGGCATCCGCTTACTCCCTCTCAGATGCGATCATCAAAAGCACTAGTAGTCTGATTTGGAAAAATCACGAGTGGCGGGATCACCTATGTAGGCCTTTGGATGACAAAAGGAGTGCCCTAAGGGATAGGTGGAGGTGCTATCTAAGCCATCGACGGAGGTGGAGGTGGTGCCCCCATGTCAAACTGAGTATCCTCCTGTGCTGAAATTGCGGAGGCTCGGCGGTCTATCAACTGATTGAGGCCGTGTAATCGTATCCCGAGCGCAACAAATAAGAGTAATCTTCTCAATAGCCACTGCATGTGGATCCATATATGTCTGATATGATGCATGTACTAACCTACCCTCAACTCTAACCCACGAAGATGGTCCTAGTTTGTGTCAGTGAATCCTGAAAGTGTAACCGAAACAAATAAGGTGGAGTCCATGTCGAACCAAAAAGAATGTTGCTATAATGAAACTGAAATAAGTAATCCATCACTATGCAGAAAATTGCCTCACTGAAACTCAACACTCTGATCAATCTCTGTATACCCTCGAGAGGAAGTCAAAATAGAGGAATTTGGATCCATATCATGACTAAACCAGCCTTGAAGGCTCACAAATGCACCCACGTATAGGATGGGAGTCCTAATTAGTAGGATCTAAACTCAACCTCGAAGGTCAATGGTGGCTCTAAAAAGACAAGGGTAGGTAGGTCTTTTAGAGGGGTCCCTAGTAGGAGTGATTGTACCCTCTAGTGGTACACAACCTCCTACACGTCTCCGAAGAGACGGGGCGCTTCCATGCAAGGTGGTCATCAACTCCACACATGCACTTCCTTGACATCCCAAGGGCAGCCTATGGTAAAGGCTCTCACTACTCTTAGCACTTAGGATTAAACTAAGTGTACAGTGAATGTGTGGGTGCATATGAAAAAAAACCTAATAAATCTAACACAAAGAAGAGCACATTGGCCATACAAATATCCTGGAATCTAGCTCTGGGCTATACAAGACTTCAAAGATCGGAGTCCTTAGCATCAATATGTCGACCACCTCTGGAATGCTCCCAAACATATATATAACCCATCGCTGGACCTTACTTCTATTCATTAGCTCGGTTAAAGATCAAACAAGGAGCAACAAGTCTCTAATCAAACATCAAACACAACAACAAAAGGGATAAAGTCGACTGAGACTAAGGAGTCGGAGATAAAGGAGATAAATGTGTGTCCCACATAGACAAGCAACATGCAGTCAAGCAAGAGAGGGGTAGTCAAACAACAAGCAGTCATGCGAAACACAAGTATCTATACACAATCAATATATCAAAATGTAGAAAATATACAACAAGAATACATAATGATGAAGCAAATTAATTAATAAAAATAAAAATAAAATAAAATAAAAACAAACAAACACTCAATGTGTTATTGGCACAAAGAGTAGATATCAAACAATCGATCAACCAATTTCCACATTTTCCTCAAATTATATTCAAGCTTGACCCACTAAAAATCCCCTGCGGAGTTGACATTTTGAGGACCCCACATTTTTCATGTGTGTCCCCACTCGATGGTGAGACTCGCTTTTTATTTTTATTTCTTTGAAAAAAACCATTTTTAAAAAAAATGGTTTTTGGAGTTGCAACTTGTTTTTGTTATTTTTTTTAAAGGGAAAACAAAATAAGAAATAGAACCCTAGTATGACTCCTTATTTAGGAAAAGACGTGTCAACGAAAAATCAAGTCCGAATTCGGAGGTCATTTTACCTATCGGGAAGGTACGATCAAGTTTAGGGAACTGTGACAATCAATCAATTAATTACGGATACCAATAAATCATGTAGCTGACACATAAAAAGCAAAATTAAAGAGAAGAAATGTATACCTTGGCTGCGAATCGAGAGCGCTATCAATAAAAAATCATGTTAGTTTGATGCAACAATAAAGAATATTCAAATTAAAAGAAAAACGGTTATAGATCAGAAGTCGAATTATTTGTTAAAATGATACATGAGATGTCGGGCCTCACCCGAGCCCATTTATATGTTACACAAATTAACTCCACAAGATTCCATTTTGGCTGAATCCACGTAATTAACGGGTACGGTTTGAAATTTTTGAAAACTGATTTGAAATGGAAGTTTTGAAAATTGAAAGTTTGAAATTTTGTAAATTGAGAATTTTTGAAATGAATTTGAAGTTTGGGAATTTTGAATTGGGATTTTGGAAATTGAATTTTCCTTTTAAATTAAGATCTGAATTTATAATTGAGATTTTGAATTTAGAAATTGAGATATTTGAATTTTTAAACTATGAAACTTGAATTTTTGGGATTGAGAAATTGTAAATTTGAAATTGGAAATTAGGAGACTTCGTATTTTTAGATTATGACACTTAAATTTTTGAAATTGAGAATTTTGTAAATTGGAAAAAAATGAAAGCCGGGAAAAAAACGAATTGAAAAATAAGGGAATTGAAAATTAATAGGAAGACGAAAACGGAATTTGAATTGGAAAATTGGATATTTAAATTTAAAAAACAGAAATGAAAATTTTGTAATTGAATTTTTGGAAGACTTGAATTTTAAGATTAAATTGAAAAAAAATGAATTTTAGAAAATGAGAAATTTAATAAATTAAGGGTGGAAATTTGACCGGCTAAAGAGCCGATTAGAATACGTGACCAAAGGCTGATTCGTGCCACAATAGGGTTCCGGATCAACAATATTTATAACCTAAATTACTCCTACTGCCGTAGCGTAACTACCGTTAAGATAACGGTTTCTAGGATCTAAACACGGATGAGTTTTCTTCACTCAAAATGATTTACAAGAGGCTCAATGGTGAATTTGTTTCTTTGATTCTCGTACTCGTTAAAAATGAGGTTTTCGGGGTTTAAAACTGAAAATAAAAACAAGTTAAAATAAAAAAAAGTAAAAAGAAATCCTTGAAGTGTTGGGCTACTAGTTGGGCTGATAGGCTTTACAAAGAGGTCCTGCCCACTATTGGGGAGGATGACCTATAATAATTCCCGAACCTGATCTTCATTTAGCTTTAAAACTAAACCCTAATAATTTTCTTGATAGAAAGCATTTATTTAGCATTTATGGTTCCTAAGAAAGGAAAATATATCACCTTGACCTATCCTACAATGATTCGTAGTTACAACTAATGAATCTCAAAGGATCTAATAATAAGCATCCACCGAACCCTAAAAGATTACCATTGATTAATGATGATGTACTACAAAGTGAAAATATAACCCCTTAACCTACCTCCGCTGGCTCAGAATAGCAATCCACGGATATCGTTGCATCAGCTAAGAATACACCTAACCCTAAAAGCTTGCCAAGTATTGGCCAAAGAAAGTACATCAAAGAGCTTTAAACCTAGAGCTTGCAAATTTTGGGGAACCAAAATGACAAACTGGCCGTGAAAAACAACAAAATGCAAACCTTACTTCCCAAGCCTAGCAACCCTCTTCTTCAAGGATATGAGACCTTAGCCAAACATCCTTTGAGTTATCATCCTCAAAGGAGTGTTTGGTAGCCGAGAAAGGGAGAGAAAGAGGAGAGAGAAGAGAGAATATATGTTAAAACAAATTCGTATTGCTTCCTTCCAAAATAAAAACTTTGGCCAACAAGCAGTATTACAATGGCTTATATAGCCTTACAATCAAAGTGAACTACCAAACTAACCTAACTAAAACCATTACAATGAGGGTAGAAAGGAGAAAAACCAAAACGGAGTCGTTTAAACACAAAAACAGGAAGCAGACACTTTTGCTAGAAGCAAAATTTTCGCTACATAGCGAAATTTCTCTATGATAGCGAAATTTTGCTATGATAGCGAAAATTTCGCTATATATCGAAATTTCTAGCGTGTAGCGAAATTTTCAGCACTGTTCATCATGTTGGCTACTGTTCCATTGCTTCCTGCGGCTACTATTCACACTGCACTATTCCATTTCTTCTAGCTTTGATATTCTTCATTCCCCCGCTATTAAATTGATAAAAAATACATATGAGAAATTGATGGAAATCAACCCGACTTTGTTATGATTGGATTGACACGATGATTTGGCTTCCAATTATTGCAAAAACTACAAAATGTACTTCGCACGCGAATGTATACAATAGGACCCGAACATGTCAATTGGGTTAATTATAACAATTAGTACATAAAAAGCGCTTAAAACCTATTAAAAATAGGGTTCAAAATAGCACTTTTTGGGAACTAATCAAAGGCTTGGTCGAATGACCTAAAAGGTTGATAGACTAACTTAAGGGGTTGGGCCTAGGTGGGTTAAACCTAATTCATGTTTCAAGTAAATTAGTCATAATGTGATCGAATCAAGTATGCTCTCTCGTGACTAATGAGCTTGAACTAATGGGTTGGGCCTAATTTGATGGGCTTAGACTAATGGACTTAAACTAATGGATTATGCCTAATTTGATGGGCCTAGACTAATGGGCTTAAACTAATGGGTTGGACCTAGACTAATGGGCTTAAACTAATGGGTTGGGCCTAATTTGATGGGTCTAGACTAATGAACTTAAACTAATGGGTTGGACATAATTATGTTGGGCCTAGACTAATGGGTTGGGCCTATACTAATGGGCTTGAACTAATTGGGGTGGGCCTAATTTGATGGACCTAGACTAATGGGTTGGGCTTAATTATGTTAGACCTAGACTAATGTGCTTGAACTAATGAGTTGGACCTAATTATGTTGGGCCTAGACTAATGGGTTAGGCCTAATTATGTTGGACCTAGACTAATGAGCTTGAACTAGTGGGTTGATCTTAATTTGATGGGCCTAAACTAATGGGCATAAACTAATAGGTTGGGCCTAGACTAATGGGCTTGAACTAGTGGGTTGGGCCTAATTTGATTGGCCTAAACTAATGGGCTTAAACTAATAGGTTGGGCCTAATTTTGTAAAACCCAGGAAAATTCGAATTTTCTGAAAAATGGTAAAACGGTAATTTCGCTCAAAATCCAAAATTTTTCTAAATCTCGGATGATGAAACGGACTTCATCGTTGGAATCGTCTCATGAAATCTAGCTACCACGTCGAATTTCGTCGACCCGAGATAGTCGTAATTTCACGCTGGCACACCGGGTGTCGCGTAGTAAAAACGGCTCAGAAGACACGTGATGTGACAAAAGTCACATACTACATGTACCCATGGGAAACATGTTGCATGATTAGAGAGAGGATGGAGATGAATGGCTTAGATTAAGCCATGTGTCAAATAGTTAAATGAAAGGGACACAATGGGAATTAATTGAAAGTTAAATGAATAAGACAAGGGGCAAATAGTCTTCTTCTTCATGTTTGAGATAAAAATCGGCAGCGAGGTGTAGTGGGCTCAGATTCAGATTTTTAGAGAGAGAGAGTATGACTTCTCTCTAGATTTCCCGGCGTTCGGACCGTCGGTTCGCTTCAGGCCAAGAAGTAAAACCGTTCTACGCGGCGAGGGCTACGCGTGGACACCAATTTGGTGGAGTTCTGACAACTCCAAGAGGTATGAATCTTTTCCTACTTGGTTTATTCTTTGTCTAAGAGCCATTTTATGGATAGAGATTTGTTGAGGCCTGAAGGGCCGTGATATCGATCTTAAAAGCTTTGAACCGAGTGGAGAAATCTCTAATTGTGTGGCCGTGAATAGTGCCAACCTGAGGCTTTCACTGTTCACGTGAATAGTGGTGTGATTTTTGGTGTGATTTTTGTGTTATCGAAAGGATTCAAAAATGAATTGCTTTGTAATTGCAATTAGCTCATGTGAGCTAATTTTGGTGTTATTGATGTGAATTTAATAAGGAGAATTATGTGAATTAATTATGTTAATATATAATGTTTTATATATTAGCATGAATATTTCGATCGCAGATATCGCATTCTATACGCACTGCAAGACCCTAGAATATTAGATGGAGCTTACGACACGAAATGAAAGAAAGGAAAAATGTTTGTGAAAGGAATTTCTGATGTAAGATTTTTCCAAGAATTGTGTTGGGAGATTGTCCAACAATTCACGCCGGAGGGGCCCATGAATTGCTTTGAAGGTTATCCAAATGTATTCGCTTCTGAGGGTAGTCATCCAATATGTTTACCGGTCTTATAAAGTTTTCGAAACAAAAAGCTGTTTTCAAAATCTGATTTTACCGCATTTGGCTTAGGCATGCAAGGGAGCCGATGAGGACTCGAGACATGGGACAGCATGTAGACATTCAAGCAGTGACCATGCATTTGCTTGGAGTGATTGTTTTTCCCCATGACATGTGCACTAGCGGGGAGTAACCCATGTAGGAAATTATCACTACTGGGCTTTGCTCACCCTGTCGAGGGATCACTATTTCAAGTACAGGGAGTGTACAGGAGGACGACACTCACTAAAGGCTGCGTTTAGAAGAAAGCCGGGTTGTGGCTTTGGTATTTATTTTGTAAAAACATGTATTAGAACTCTAAATTTATTATATAATAAAAGTAATGTATTAACTCAGGAACTATTGTTATATAGTTGATATATATTTTTTGTGAGTATTGATTGATGGGCCCAATTGGTCATTTTACTCGCATGTGGACTTGGTGTGGTCGTTGTGAACTGT
Source organism: Tetrastigma voinierianum (assembly GCA_016808115.1). Taxonomy (NCBI): domain Eukaryota; kingdom Viridiplantae; phylum Streptophyta; class Magnoliopsida; order Vitales; family Vitaceae; genus Tetrastigma; species Tetrastigma voinierianum. The sequence continues at coordinate 478,405 of JAEQBH010001333.1, read as the reverse complement.
TTGGGACAGGTTGTATTTTGGGTAGAGCTCCCCATACAAAGGAGACTCTGCCCGATTTTTAGTGAGTGGTGTCGGGTCACCCGACATCCACGAGTATTCCGTGGGTTGACGAGTTGTCAACGGACCCCCGGGTTTTAGGGCACACGCCTGCATTAGAGCTAAGGTGTTACCTTGGGAGCCTTAGAGGTGTAGAGTTAGGTATACGATATACCTAGGACTCGATGGGAAATGGGTTCGATCATACATCCATTGTGCATTTGATGAATGAGGCAAGATAACATGATGTCAGGTGATCGTTGTGTCTCTTGTATGTTTCAGAACATAGGAGGAAATGTGGAAAATTAGGGTTGAGGAAAACATAACCCCTGATTAGTGCCCAAAAAGTGCTATTTTGAACCCTATTTATTATAGGTTTTGAGTGCTTTTTGTGTACTAATCATGCTAATTAACCCGATTTTCACATTAAGGTCCCTACTATTTTAATGATCGCATTTTTGTGGCAAATTTTGCAGTTTTTGCGAGCTAATTATGTCGAAATTGTTGAGTCGATCCAAGCACGAAGAATTCAAGTCAAACTCACCATTGCAAATCAAAGATTAGAAGGAAAGAAGAGCAAAATGTGAAGAAAATTGACCTCGCAGAGTGCTGCTACGCCCACCGGCATCCCGCGAGCACCGTTCCTCCCGCGATTTTTCCCCGCGCCACGCCCGCTTTTGCTAACTTCTTTTGGTTTTTCCCATTTGCACTTCGTAATAACCTTCCGATTTTGGTTTTTTTGTAACTCTTTACACTGAGCATCTATATAAGTCTCTGGCCAGGCTAAACTGCGAGATAGACTTGAATTTTGGATATGCAAGCGGGAGGCAGCTCACAGCCTTCCTTTCTCCTTTTCTTTCCTTTTCTTT